>CM050527.1:27390000-27885000 GCA_027563665.1 Antrozous pallidus | reverse complement strand
TGAGGGAAATAATGCATTTACATACAATCCATACATTTGATCACTTAACTTGAAATATACATTGTGACCTTTGAGGCAATGAAAATATATTCTCTCCTTTTTTCATTGCTTGCGATCTGGTATAATCCTGATTATAGTATAGAAGAACTTAAAATTAATTAATGCATTTGTGTTCATTTCTATTATTCTTCGCAAAGATAATGTATCAAGTCAGGTCATTAATCCCCTATAAAAGTTTTTAAAATAAAAAGTTTTAAGTCACTAAGTATGAAGTCATTTATGGTTTCCTTTTCTAAAGTGAATTTTGCAAAAAACAAAAACCTTAGACTCTTTGCTCCGTATTAAAATCTTTAAGGTCTTCTCTGGTCATAAGCTACCTAGCCTCAGGCTAACCAAACTCAGCACAGAAGAAATTGCCTAGATTCTATCTCCCAAAATTCGGCCCAGGCATCAGCAGTGTCCGCATCACTTGGATGTTAGAATCTACTCCCCAGACCCACTGAGTCAGAATCTGCATTCAGAACAAGATCCCCCGGTGATTCACAAAGACCTTAATGTTTTAGAGCCACTGTTCGGGGAGGTTAGGTCAGCCTCAGACCTGCAAATGACCCAGCCGTTTAAAAATTAGGAACTTGATACAGATCTTGCTATGAGTTTATCTGAAATAAACATCATTAACACAGAGATACAGACATGAAAACAGAAGCTGAAGGTTCTTTCTCAAGAAAATCTTAAAACAGTCCCTTAAGACATTAAGCAGTAGGATCTCATAAAAAATGGTTTAAATATAATGAGTTCACAGTTCTCCCAAGTGTGTTTATTTTTTATTGTTTAAATGCTGGCAATAAGCTCTATTATCCCCTGAATACCCAAGGAAAGTAGACCGATCTGCAATCTACACCTCTCCTTAGAAGCCTAGAAGCCCTAATGTTTATGATGCGAATTTTGTGAAGAGAAAGAGGTTAGTGTCCAATGAGACCAGACAACAATCCTCAGCATATATGCACAATTAGGCTATGAAACATACCTATCAAGTATGCATTTGATCATTTCAAAAACACTGTGGGCCTGGCCAGTGTAGCTCAATGGCTGAGCATCCACCTATGAACCAGGAGCTCATGGTTCCATTCCCAGTCAGGGCATATGCCGGGGCTGCGGGCTCAAACCCTGGTAGGAGGTGTGAATAGGAGACAGCCAATCAATGATTCTCTCTCATCATTGATGTTTCTATCTCTCTCTCCCTCTTCCTTCGTCTCTGAAGTCAATAAAAATATATTTAAAACAAACAAACAAACACCACTATGGTATTCATTTCCTGGTTTCCTCTTAGGAAATGAAACATGACTCTATCCAGTTCTGAATTCTGAGACTACCCTCCATTATCAAAGTGATGTATATTTTCCTCAACACATTTAAAAGGAGCAGAAACTCAGTGAGGAAACACCAGTGTGCCAGCTGTTTTATTTGGTTATAAAATGAGGTCTGAGACCATGGACCAGGGTTTCATTTCACATGCTCACAAAGAAAACTTCATTATCAACTGCAGTTTTACTGTCATCGAGGTCACTCTTCTGGTAGAAGAGGAAAGGAATAATAGAGAATACAGTTTACTATGCATCCACCCAGCACTCAGCTGGCATGCTGGCGGTTAGCTGTTATATCTACCACAACTTCCCATAGCTTCAGAAGTGGGAGTTATGGCAATACAGCCAAATGAACGCAAGCTACCTATTTAAAAATAGGTAGGTGAAAACTGGGACTTCAAACTACCTTTTCATAGGACGTGGACAGGGAAGGGTTGGCACTGGGCACTGGGTATAAATGATACATTCAAGCATGCTCTGAGGAGCAGCTATGTCTGCTCTTGGATGGCCGAGAGCCCTCAGGTCCAAACAAGTAAATGAGTGAGATGTTATGAAAATGTCCAAACATATGGCTCATCGGGGTACTGCTAATGTTAGTCTGATGTTTCAGCAATGCAGTATTGTATTTCTAAATGAAACTAGTTAGGATAGGATTTATCAAGGCACAAAATATAAAATAGATATAATCATACTGTTATCTAAAAAAAACAACCACAGCTAAAGGTATTTTATCAGGAAAGAACTGATTGATTTGTGTGGCGCCCCACAGGCAAAGCCCAATACTGAGGTCATTCTTCTTTACTGACACATGAAACTTTAGGGAAATTTGCCTTTTTAAATAAATGCAGACACTATCAACAACAAAAGAGAGTGTATGGTTCTGTTATCTTAGCCTTCACAGATCTTAGGCATTTTGTATAGTTCTATCCTTGTCTGCCTTTAAAGAACTCTTATACACAAACATCCCCAGTTCAGCTTATTTGGTAATTTGTATAGATCTAGCTCCCCCAGCAATATCATCATTTAACTCCTCCTAAAAAAGTGACAGCTAATGCCCCTACCTTTTCTCACCATCGCTTCCTCTTACTTCTCAAAAATAAAATGTTTGCACTGTAAACTCTCCTTCCACTTTTTTCATTCTAATCTTGTCATTGAATTCATTTTCTAAGACTTTCCCTTGTTCTTTATCCTTATCTCTTCCTGACTTCCTGAAAACTCACTAAGGTGACATAAAGGGTTGGCAATAATTCCTTCCCCTTGCCAAGAAATAAATAAAATTATGTGGTAGCACAAACAAAATGAATTCAAGTTATAAACGCTGGGGGAAAAGTTCAACAGAACGCAATAGCACTGTCCTTTCTCCTGCAGCAACTAATCTCAGCGACTCCTTCCATGGGTCCTTCACCTTAAAAAGGAAGGCTCCAGAGGTCAAGGGCCTCACCTGTGTTGTGTACACTGTGTGGATCCAAGATGCCTGCAGCCTACTGGGAAGTAGTTAAGAAAGCAGATCCAGCCTGGCCGTGTGGCTCAGTGGTTGAGCGTCCAAACTCATCACCCCTTGTTCACCTCTTTCCTTCTCTCACTTTTACCAGCTTCCCAGATACCCTTCCTCAGTCTCTCAAGTCATGAGCACAGAGCTCGCATTCTGCTTTTCTTAGTATTTAACTTCTCTCTATTGGCCCATTTTCATTGTGATTCCAACAAGCTCAAGTCCCGCCTAGTCTTCAACTAGTACATTCCACCTTCACCTCCAATAGATTTAACAGACTATGCACAGAACATACCTTTTTAAAAATGAAGATACAATTACATGATTCATGACTCAAATGCCAGCAGTCTTCCCACTGAGCCTCTGATAAAATCTCGATCTTGGTCATATTAGTACCTGTCCTCCATGACTGCCTGCCTATTTTCTAACATGACGTGTTCCCTCTCCTTCCTTACAAGCCCGCTGCTCCTCTCCCGCCCTTGAACGGGCTGTGGTCCCCGGGACTTTGTTCTATTCTCATTATCCACCAAGTACCTTCAAGCACCAGCTTTTTAAAAAAAATTCTTTATTGATAAAGGTATTACATATGTGTCCTTATTTCCCCATTACCCCTCTCTTCCCATTGATGCCCCCACCCTCCTGTTCGAGCACCAATTTAAATGACATCTTGGCAAATTGATTTCTCCCTCCTTTCTCCAAAACCTGTTCAGGAGAAAGGCAGGATACATTGCCTTTCCCCTGTTTTACCAAATTCATCACCGTTATATTTACCCACTGTTCTTTGCATTCCCATCTCAAAGACTCTCAGCCATGTCAGTGGTCAGATTAGCCTGGAAAACGGCTTTTCCAAACATGGAGAAGGATACCGCCAACAAGCCAATTCAACGTCATCCTCAGGATCTCACCCATATCATTTCCAACTGCCCTACACCAATTTCTGAAACTATTTGCACATGTGCTAAACACATTCAAAGGCACAAAACTAGAGAAATTGCATTTTTTAAAAATCCGATAGCCATAACACTTCACAGAGGTGGCTTGTGCAAAGTCAACTTAGCACTCTTTCCAAATAGAGTCAGACAGAATTTCTTTGAATTCCAAAGATCTGTATGTCATCAGACAGTCACAAGTCCTCTGAACTTAAGGGAAGGTAAAGTGATATTCCAACAGCTATAGGGCATCAGCGAAGAAGATAACACATTTAAAGAGACAGCCCTGGCTTATCGAGGAAATCAAGCAACTCTGCAACAGAAAAGTACGTGAAGGCACTTACGCAGGTCCCCGAGGGCGCCCTTTGTCACTTTGGTGGCACGTAACACCACTACCGTGAACTTGTGGGAATACTGGTGCTCCACCTGGAAGAAAATGAGAGGAGGTTAAAAATAAAGTTCCAATAGAGAACCCAAGTAAATTGGTCTCGTTTCCTTGAGACTAATTTAAAAACATTCCAGTTGAGAGGAAGTCAAGTGCATACCAGAAACATTCTTTGATCCGCGGGCTGTTCCTTTTTGGATCCTCGCCTCTCTCCCATCACAGAATTAGTGAGGCGCTCGGATCACGCTTTAAAGTGTCACTATCGCTTGACTACTAGGACTTCTCTGCTGTCAGGTTTGCCAAGCGCTTGGGAAAAAAATGTAAATCAGGACGGCAGCCTTCGAGGAGCACAATCAGGCTTTGTACTGGATGACTAAGCCCTGCCTTAGAAAAGCAAGGTCAGGGCAAGATGTTTGCATTATTTAGGTTTGTTTGTTTTCATCGTTACTGATGAATGAAAGTCTTGTTTGGCAAGACATTTCCAGAGCAGTTTTCAAAAATCCTTTGGACCGAAGGCAATAGCAGGTAACTGCTTATATGAAATGTAATGCATTTGTCACAAACCACTTGTAGTAATGTTAAGCTTCTATTAGCCTCGAAGTTTGCATGCACATCATAAATGTTAACAGGTAGGAGACTTATTAAATACCTAACTAGAAATTAGTTATTAAATAACTCTATCGAACAAAACAGAATGGGGAAACAAGGGCTCACATAGTTCTCTAAGCAACAGAAAAGATGATGAGTCTTTATTTAAAGCTCAAGCATTTTTGTTTAATCTTAAAAGTGGCCCACATTTACAAGCTACCGCTACCATTCTTTATTTTAACAAAATTGCTTAACTGGTTAAAAAGTCCACAATGATTAAAAAGAAGCTAAAAATACTAATAATACTGAGAAGTAAATAACAATAGTCTAAAAATAAACAGGCATAAAATATTATAATTAAAACAAGTCATAAGATCAGCATTAGTAGGCTCAAAAGTTATACAGCCTTCAACACTTTCTGAAGGTATCATTCTACTGATAGAGTAATTAATATCCAGATTCATAATATAACCAAAGGGCAAAGAATCACCTCTGTGTAGCCAAGATTTTATGCTACATAAATGAAATTATCAATCATGAAGAAAACATGAATTCTTTTTTAAAAAGTATGTGATCTTATACTACAGCTAAAAATCACATGCATGTACTCATGTCATCAGAAAGAAAGAAGGTGAGGGGAGAGCAAGAGCGAGAGTGAGAGACAGAGAGAGAGAGAGAGAGAGAGAATCCATTACCATAATTAGAGACTTCAATGCTCCTATCAGAAATGGACAGATCCAGCCAGCAGAAAATCAATAAGCACATAATTAAACTCAACAACACCATCAACCAACTAAATATAATTACCATCAAGAAACTATTTCATCCAGCAATGGCAGAATACACATTATTCTTAAGCTCACATGGAACAATCATACAGCATCTAACTCTCAGACCACAGAGGCATTAATTAAACTAGAAATCATTAACAGAATGATAGCTGGAAAATCACAAAGTACTTAGAGGTTAAATAATATACTTCTAAACACATATCAAAAAAGAAGTCTCAGGAGTTTTAAAATATTTGGAACTAAATGAAAATATGATGTAAAAATTTTGAGGATTCAGTGAATGTAGTGCTTAGAGGGAAATTTATAGAATTAAATAAAATGTATCACATATGTCATATATGGGGTATCCCTAAAAATGTATGCAAATTTTGAGTAATTATTAATTCTAATGGGTTAAACCTGAGAAGAAAGAAACATTGCTTGAGCTATCAGCTTTAAGTAGTATACACATTTTTTGAGATATCCTGTGTGATATATATATATATATATATATATACATGAAAAAAATCTAAAACTAATCATCTAAGTGCCTACTTTTAGGACACTGGAAAAATTATGTGCAAACTAAGCAGAAGAAAAATAGTAAAAATTAGAGCTGAAATAAATAAAATTGAAAACAGAAATAAAGAAAATCAATGAAACCAAAAGTTGGTTTTTGAAAAGGCAAATGAAATTCATAAGTGTTTAGCCAAGTAAATAAGAAAAAAAAACATACAGAGAATAAAAATTACAAATATAAAATCAATGAGTGAAGATCATCACTGCAGAGCCTATGGACATTAAAAAAAAAGATAATAAAGGAATACTACAAACAACTCTAAACCCACAATTTGATAACCTAGAATAAATGAACCAATTTCTTGAAAGATATAATCTGCCCAAAGTCACACAAGTAGCAAGTCAACTGGAATATGCCTATGTCTATAAAGAAATTAAATCAATACTTAATCTTCTAAAACAGAAAGCACCAGGCCCTGATGGATTCACTGATAAATTCTACCTAACACGTAAGGAAGAAATTAAACCAATATTCTTCAATCTCTTCCAAAAGACAGAAGCAGTTCCTAACTCATTCTATGAAGCCACATTACCCTGATAACGAAATCAGACAGAGGCATTTCCAGAAAAGGAAACTAGACCAGTATCTTCCATAAACATAGATACAAAAATTCTCAGCATAACAATTTGCAAATAAAATTCAACAATATATAAAAGAAATCATAACCACAACCAAGTGGGATTTATCCTAGGTGGGCAAGGCTGGTTATGCATTAAAAATCAATTTAATATAATTTATCACATCAACAAGCTAAAGAAAAATCACATGATCATGTTAATTGGTGCAGAAACATTATTTGATAAAATTCAACACCTATTCATGATAAAAACTCCCAGCAATTTAGAAATAGATGGGAACTTCCTCAACTTGATTTTAAAAAAAAATCTAAAACAAGCCTATAACCAATATAATACTTAATGGCATAAAACTAAAAGCTTTCTTATAATTAATAGAGCAAGACAAGGATATTTGCTCTTCCCACTCCTTTTGGCCATTGTTACTAGGCGTCCAAGCTAATGCAGTAAGACAAGGAAAAGAAATAAAATATATACAGATTGTGAGGGAAGAAATAAAACTGTCTTTGTTCACAGATGACTTGATTGTCTATGTAGAAAACACAATAGAATTTATTTTTTAAACTCCTGGAATCAAAAAGTAATTACAGCAAGGTTGTAGAATATATGGTTAATATGCAAAAGTCAATCTTTTTTCTGTATACCAAAGATGAACAAGTGGAATTTGAAATTTGAAACATAATAACATTGTCCTAACCAGTTTGGCGCAGTGAATAGAGCATCGATCCTTGACTGCAGGGTCCCAGGTTCAATTCCAGTCAAGGCTTGATCCCCGGCCCTGGTTTGGGAGCATGCAGGAGGCAACCAATTAATGTGTCTCTCTCACATTGATATTTCTCTCTCTGTATTTCCCCCTCCCTTCTACTCTCTCTGAAAGTCAATGGAAAAATATCCTTGGATGAAGATTAAGAAAAAATATAAAAACATAATACCACTTATATTAGTACACCTCCCCCAAATGAAATATTTATATATAAATATTTTTAAATGCAAAAGATCTACATGAGGAAAACCACAACATATTATTAAAATGTAAAAGGTCTATATGAGGAAAGCAATTAGGATCTAATAAACAGAGAAGTACTCTATGTTCATAGATAGAAGACTGAACGTTGTCAATATTATTAGTCATTCCCAATTTGCTCTATAGATTCAATGCAATCCCAATCGAAATCTCAGTAAGTTATTTCGTGGATATCAACAAAATGATTTTAAAGTTGATATAAGAAGGAAAAGAACCCAGAATATCCAAACACAATATTAAGGAAAAGACCAAAGTAGGAGGAATGGTATTACTTGACTTTAAGACTTATTATAATTGTACAGTAATTAAAACAGTCTAATATTGATTAAATAACACACAAATAGATCAATGGAATAAAATAGGGAGCCCAGAAATAGAATGACATACTAGTAAATATGGTTACTAATCTTTATAAAAGAGCAAACCACAATCTAATAAAGATAAGATAGTTTGGGTTTTTTTTAGAAAATTATGTTGGAATAACTAGACATTCACACACACACACACACATACACACAAATTCTAGACAAAGAATTCCTGGGCTTGAAAGAGAATAATTAGGGGCTCTTGAAACCCAACTTAAGGATTAGCTTTCTCCACTAAAGTGAACTTAATAATTATTGTATGTCATAACACACCACTCGAAATCATTTATGATCTTCTTTTCATATCCTAGAACTTCTAATACCACATGGGTTTTCAAATGCCAAAAAAAACTCCCATGTAAGGTAAAAATTATTAGTAATGTTCTGATCTATCATGTAGCACAATTTTTGAAATTCCTGCAAATCTATTCATATGTCAGATTGCTGGGACTGACCATCAGACCCCAATGGATGAATGGATTCCTCTGACGCAAGTTTCTGTGAAAGAGAGGCTAAGGGACTGCTTGACTACAGGCACTAAGCAGCCATGATTGCCCGCCTCCTTAGGCTTTTATTGTAACAGCTTGAACTAAAATTAACCTCTAGATACAATCATCAGGGTAAGTATCCTGGAGAAAGCACATGCTCCTACAAGGTTGGTCTAAAAGACCAAACAGAGATTCCAGCAAAACACCCAGGGTTTCAGACTTGTTTGGAAAAGTCAAGCCAGGGGCTGACACCTTCAGCAAGGTCCCCTTAAGAGGCCCCCAACTTTTTTGAGAATCCTCCTTATACATAGACTTTCCAACCAAGTCCCGTGCTTCTCTACATCAGATGATTACCAATAACATATACTGAGAAAGATATTTTTATTGTAAGGATTCATTGAGTATATTTTCATTTAATTTTCCCCAAAACCCTACAAAATAGGTATTATTACTTACATTTAAGGATGAGTTGTGCTCGCTAAAGTGAGAGTCTGAGTGTCTAATTTCCCAGTATCTCATAAACATTAAAAGTTAAACTTGAATTATAATCCAGTCTTGCTATTCCCAATGTTTTACTCTTTCTATATTCCTTTACTTGCACAGAAAATAATAACACCAATATCAATACCTTTAATAGTAAAAAAAAATGTATACTGTTTCCATTTATTAAAGTGGTATAGAAAGTTAAAATCTATTCTGTCTATTGTATCTGTAGTGGATCTGAACTCTATTAATTGGGTTATTTTGCCTATCATTCAGCTCTGCATTTAAATTTGTTTTTATTTCCATCAGCCTTGATTCCCTCTTCTTAACATTACAAAATGAAATACTATAAGGAGCAAACCAACCACCTTCTTGGTTTTTAGAACTTCATTTTGAAAACACCATGTAGCTTAAGAAAATTATTTTCAAAACAGAAGTATCAAAATTATCCCAATCTCTAGGAGCTGTAAAGAGAGTATCTATAAAGTAAGTACAAATTCTTAGAAAAAACTGCTCAGTTTCAATCAATGACTATCCAAATACTTTTTTGATAATCCTTGCCATGTTCCTGGGGGCCAATATCACATAAAATTTCAAAGTAGAATGAGCAAGGCTAGTTTCTGACCTGAATAGGAGACTTTTCATTACGTCTCCGGGGTTAGCGCCAGAAGAGATGGTATTATTGAATCCACAACAGTGTTCCCGGGGAAACTAATGACTCAGCACAATGCTAGTTGATAGCTGGCCAAAAGAGATGCCATATTTCAATTGAGATGTCAAATATAAGCTCAATATACTGACTTAGTCACCAAGATTAAACCTTGCCTTCAGGTTTTGGATTACCTTACTTTGAGGGTCTTTCTTCGCCTATAATCTTTTCCATAGACCACAACTTTTTTTTTCTTTTCAATATTACAATAACCCAGTCATTATAAAAACAGCTACTATATTAAATTCATTTTGGAGAACTATATTGACATCTGTAACTAAAATGATTAGACACTGGAAAAAAGAAACAGTCAATGTATACAAAATCAATTTGATGATTGTCTTAATCTGTTAAAAGTTCCTCTGTTACAAAAAGAACCAAAAGGAACAATCACAAAACAAATCTGATGGAGGAGAAGGTAGATTCTGCATGCAAATATTTTTTTCCTCCAATTAAAACTATAGACTGCTTCTATGATACAGACTACAGTCTCAGTACTGAACCCAGACACTATGATCTTCAGAATCAGCAGTAGGCAAGTTCAAACAGGTCTCAGAAAGGTTTTTTAAAAATATGGCTGCATTGATAGCACCCAAGAATCATGATACTTTTTAAAACAGTATACTTAGCCTTAACCGGGTTGGCTCAGTGGATAGAGCATCAGCCTGTAGACTGAAAGGTCCCAGGTTTGATTCCAGACAAGGGCATGCACCTTGGTTGTGGGCACACCCCCAGTGGGGATGTGCAGGAGGCAGCTGATCAATGTTTCTAATTCTCTATCCCTTTCCCTTCCCCTCTGAAAAAAAAATCAATAAAATGTATTTAAAAAAAATAAAATAGGATACTTATTTCAGTTTCACTTCCTGGTGTGGAGTTTCATTTTAATACATTTAAGAGGTAGAGTCAGTGTGTTACTATTTTCCCACATCTTATAAGAGCAATCTCTTTATATATTTGTAATCTGCAGTGCTATCTAATCTTGCCATGTTCCTAGGGACCAATATCATAGTTTGGCTATTTATACAAATAATCCTAATGTCCAAAACACCTGATTTAACAACAGAATTTGTTAGTCCTAGCAGACATAATGAAAAGAAAATCAAATGCAGCCACTATGGAAAAGAGTGTGGAGTTTCCTCAAAAAATTCATTATGGAACTGCCATTTGGCCCAGGGATTCCACTTCTAGGAATATAGCCTAAGAACCCGAAACACCAATCAGAAAGAAAGGTGCTTAGTTTTAATCAATGACTATCCAAATACTTTTCTGATAATCCTTGCCATGTTTCTGGGCATCAATATCACATAAAATTTAAAGCTAGGATGATCAGACCTAGCTTCTGACCTGAATAAGAGACTTTTCATTATGTTTCAGGGATAGTGCCAGAGATGATATTAGTGAATCCGCAACAGTGTTCATGGCAGCATTATTTACAAAGAGCTAAGGTCTGGAAGCAGCCCAAGTGCCCAGCAGTAAATTAATTGATAAAAAAAACGAACAAACAAACAAAAACACCTGTGGTGCATTTACACAATGAAACATTAGGCAGCTGTAAAAAAGAAGGATCACTTAACCTTTACGTTAGCAAGAAGGGACCTGGAGGGTATTATGCTAAGCGAAATAAGCCAGCCAGAGAAAGAGAAGAATCACATGATCTCACTTGTATGTGAAATCGAATGAAGAAAATAAACTGATGAACAAAACAGATCCAGAGCACGAAACAGACTGACAAATCTCAGAGAGAAAGGGAGAAGAGGAGCCTCACCAAATGCAATTATGCTCATGCTTTGATCCTGGACTTTCCAGCCTCCAGAACTATGAGAAATAAATTTATGTTGGTTTTAAGCTATCCATTCTATGGCCTTTTGTTATAGCAACTCTAGTGAATTAAGACATTATGTATATATGTATGTATATTTGTATGTATCTCCTATTAATTCCGTTTCTCTGGAGAACGCTAATACAGTAACACAAAACTAAAAAGCTGGGAGGGCCTTAATCACCACAATACATATCAGCAATCCAGGAGAGCACAGAAACCCAGAAAGATGAGCCTTATCTCGCCAACGGGGTCGTTTGCTGATTCAGAGAAGAGGAATGTTAGAGACTGAGCAGCCTTGAAGGATCATGAGCCTTCTAAAGGTAAGGACTCTAAGAAACCATCCTCTCATTTCAGGTTGAAAACTCCATAGACTGTACCACAGGAGTAACTCTAAACAGCCCTTCCATGTCTGGCAGCCCAGTTTAGTGTCACCAAGGGAGCCCAGAAAATAGCTAACCTAAAACTGGGGTTACATCTGTCCCAGATTTCTAGCTTCCCTGGGAGCCTGACAGAAGCAAATAAAATTATCTCTGAAGAATTATTTCTGCAGATAATTTTTCATGATCATGTTTAGCAAAATCCAAGATAAATTGGGAGCATGAGGAGGTATGACTCCAAGAGAACAAACCATCACAATTAATTAATGGGCACAAAAACAGACCCACTCAAGAAACAACCACACTGGAGTTCCAGAAAATGGAAGCCGAGTTAACCATAGCCATATGGAACTGGAAACTGGTGTGTTTTTTTAATGGCTGAGAAAAATTTTTAAAGAACCAAATAGAAATTCAAGAACTGAAAGGTAAATTTGATGACTTTCTAGGGCTTTCTGACCTATGATCTGTGATGGAGAGAGAGAAACCTGGATGTTACTCTAAGTAACTTTGGCCAAGCTGGAATAGCTTTGTGGTTGAGCATCGACCTATGAACCAGGAGGTCATACTTCAGCTCCGAGTCAGGGCACACGCAGGTTCGATCCCCAGCGTGGGGCATGAAGGAGGCAGCCGATCAATGATTCTTTCTCATCACTGATGTTTCTATCTCTCTCTTTTCTTCTCCCTTCTTCTTTAATAAAAATATATACAAAATAAAATAAATGTGTTTGCTTTGGCCTCAGGTTAGAGGCTTGGGGCGGAGAATGGCTGGTTGTAGGAAAGGTTTAAAGATGATCACTTAACTGTTCTCATAATCACTTTCTGGAATTTGCTAATGCTCACAAAAATTACACTATTTGCCATAAAACTCAGCATTAGCTTTTGCACAGTGCTGTGCTTATGCAATAGTACTTCTGTTGCCTTTATATTTTTGATTTCCCAGTAGCAGTATCTCATCTTCTGGAGTCCTCCCCACCTCCACCGCACCCAGGGAATACCCTACCTAATTAAGTTTCTAAAGAATGCTTTTGTACACATAATTTATTTTTTTTATATAAAAGCTCTGAGAAACAGACACAGCAGGTACTATTCAGACCCTGTTTTCCACACGCAGCAGCTAAAACGCAGAGTTCAAGTGCTCATGAGCACGTAACTGAACCCGAAACTGCCACTAGAACACTGGTTCTTTGATTACTGACTCAGCGTTTCCCCTCTCCCTCTGTTACCATAATAATCTAGAATAATATCTTCATAATTTTTTTGTAAGCTTTCCCATCATCCTACAATGACATTTTTCAAAGGCTCCTGTATGGAAGCAGGCAGTCATGCTGGTGTATCCGAATGTCTGTCTGTCTGATGTGAAGACGGCCTTTGTTTCTGTGGATGAGGGGCAGTGACCCTGGACTGCTCATAGGTGGTGGGAAGAGGCGTGGCTTTGTTTTCTTTTCACTCCAGGAAAGTGACTCATGATTTTAGAGTAAAAAAATGGAAATTTTTATAAATATTTTAAACTTTGCAATGATCTATCCTTGTAATGTGGAGGTCTTCCTGGCCCCAAAGAACTTTCAGTAAGTCCTGGAGACACAAATAGTCCACAAGCTGGGAAGCACTGAACTTTGCTTACAGTTATCACTCTATTTTCTACCACATTCTTTTTAAAATATATATATATTTTTTTATTGATTTCAGAGAGAAAGAGAGGAGACAGAGAGATAGAAACATTGATGAGAGAGACACATTCATTGGTTGCCTCCTGCAGGACCCTTACTTGCAACCTGGGCACGTGCCTTGAATGGGAATCAAACCCAGGATCTCCTGGTTTATAGGCTGATGCTCACCCACTGAGCCACTACAACTGGGCTCCTACCACATTCTTAAAAGCCAGTAGCACTGGCAGCAAAAGAACTTGCTGACTGAATCTGCTGCTTTAATCCACAGGATTCTCCAACATGTCACTGCATCACAGGCAGGACAAGGAGTCAATCCTGTGTGCCTTGAGGCAGCCAAAACTGTGCTGGCCCATCTGGCACTGTTCATGACTAACTAGCTGGCTTAGCTTTCCCCACTTTCCTTTTTTTCTAAAATTGATCTATGCCAAGTGTGCTCTTGTATATGTTTTGAAAAGTATCATTCTGTGAAAACTGCAACAGGGAACGTTGTCACACACAAAAATTTACATACACATAGCATACAGTCTTTTCCTACATATACAGCAAGAACAAGAAGAATGAAGAAACTTATAAGGCTCTTAGGATCTCTGCATTTAAAAGGGCTACAAATTGAAATAGTGGTTGAGTGCCCAACTGCAATGCTGGGGAAGGTGAAGAAAATGTGATAGACATGTGGTTTCCACATACTTCTCTGGAGATTGGGGCTGAGAAAGATGAATCTGCATATAAGATACAGAAAACTTAATCACTATGAAAAAAAAAAAACAACTGAAAAGAATATACCTTTATTGTTTAAATCCATCTATAGAAGAACCATAACTGTGAAAGGAAAGTAGGATATTGTTTTCAAAAAACAACAGTTATCTCATTTTAAATCCTCATTATATGCTTTTCATAAGGATAACACTTTAAAAAGAAGGAAAAATGCAAACTTAAAGTAAAAGGATGTATATTGTAATCAAAGAAACTAGAAGGGATTATATTAACAAAATATAAAGTAAAATTGAAAAGAAAGTCATTGTTAGAAAGAAAAAAGGACCTTTTATAATAATAAAATATCAATTAAACAGAAATATATAGAATTCAGAAGTTACATATACTAATAAAATCTCTTCAAAATTCATAAAACAAAATCAAATATGAAATCTATTTTTATATATGAAACATGAATCAAAATATACAATATGCTGGTCCTTAATAATTATAAACAAACAAAAATATGCAAAAGAAGTATAACTGGCATTATTTATAGATAACAGGAATGTGTAAGCTGAAAACCCAAAAGTATCAGCAACTAGAATTATAAAGAAATTCAATAAGTTGACTGTATCTACAAAGAAATCAATTGTACTTCTATATAAATACAATATCTAATCAGAAAATTAAATTTATAATTATCTTTAGAGTGACACTAAAACATCAACTATCAAGAAGTACATCTAAAAAAGGAAACAAAAGATTTATCACTGAAAACTACAATACACTACTGAGAGAATTAAAAATAATCTAAATAACATTTGTTTTGGATTAGATTCATGGATTATTAATAAATTGGAAGATGCAATATTATTATTATTTTCATCCCTCCCCTAACTGATCTGCAGACTTATAACAGTACCAATAAAAATCTCAGCAGTTGTGTGGGTGTGTGTTTGTGTATAATTGATACATTGATTCCAAAATTTATATAAAAATGCAGAGTACTGAAAATAGCCAAGACAAGGAGAAAAAGTTGGACAATTTACATAGATAGACAGATTTCAAAGCTAGAGAAATTAACATAGATTGTTATTGGGCAAACATAGATTGAATGACTAACAGAACAGAATAGAAATCAAGTCACATATAGGGCTGCCTGATTTTTAGCAAAGGCACCATAGCCATTCAGTTAAGAGTTGACAGTTATCAGTAGACTACGTAAATAGTTTATAGTATGTTCAAATAATGAAATACTACATGGCAATGTAAAAGTTTGAAATCCTGCTGCTGCAAAAAACATGAATGAGTCACACAGATATAATATTGAATACAAACATCTATATCAATAGTTCTCAACCTTTCTAATGCTGCGACACTTTAATACAGTTTCTCATGTTGTAGTGACCCCCAACCATAAAATTATTTTTGTTGCTACTTCATGACTGTAATTTTGCTACTGTTATGAATCATAATGTAAATATCTGTGTTTTCCAATGGTCTTAGGCTCTACAGCAGCGGTTCTCAACCTGTGGGTCAGAGAGCTGTTTCCGGCCTGATCCCACAGGGGAGCACTGCTCACCCAGAAGCCAGACTCGTGGCTGGCGAATGCAGCAGCAGTGGCGGGAGCCTCTTCCCCCTCTGTGGCAGTGCTAAGGATGTCCAACTGCCAGCTGAGGCCCACTCCCTAGAAGGAGCGGGCCTAACCTGTCAGTCAGACATCTCCTAAGGGATCCTGGACTGTGAGAGGGTGCAGGCCAGACTGAGTGACCCCACCCTAGTGCACAGATTTTATGTGCACTCTAGTCTATAATAATAGAAATTAAATATTGGTTAGCTTTGTGGAGTTTGAATGGAAGGGATATGATCAACTCTTCGGGGATACTTATAATGTTGTGTATCTTTACCTGAATGATGGTTTCATGTGTGGAACATTATATTTCAATATAAAAAGTCAAATAGAAAGAGAAGCTTTCAAAGAAAACTGAGAAAGAATCAACAGCAAGAAAACAAGAAACTGAAACAGAACCAGAGAAAATTGAGAAGACTTTCAAGAAGAGGCGAATGAACAGCAGAGGTAGGGATAAGGGTGGAATGAGGAAACTAAAGAGTCTATCCAAAGATGCCCTTGATGAGACCTTTTTGTAAAGTGGAAGAGCTGATTCAAGTTGTGAACGAAGAGGAAGAAGGAGCTGCAAAGAATCCTAACACATCAATCCTTGCGATCCAAGCAGGGATGAAGAAAGGATGGTAGCCAGAGAGGGATGTGGGGTTAAAGAATGGTGTTCCATTTTAAGCAAAAATTAGACTGTGGATTCTTAATATCCATAACATTTATTTCTAGTCCCTATAAACCTAACTGGATCTCTAGTGTTAAATTCAGCAAAGAAATTTCTCCTCTTTAATTTTTATCAGAAGAAAAAAGGTATACTTCCAATGAAGTTTGAAAAATTACATACTAAAATTTGAATTACTCAACTCTTTTACAAAAATAAACTATCCATAGAAAAGTTTGCTTAAATATTTCTAACTAAGGGAAAGGTTACAGAAACAATTACCCTGGAAATGCACATCAAACCTGCAACTCAATGGTTATTTTATCTTGCCCTAGCCAGTATTGTTCAATGGATAGAGCATTGGCCTGTGAACTGAAGGGTCCTGGATTCAAGTCCCATCAAGAGCACATGCCCAGGTTGCAGGCTCGATCCACAGTAGGGAGCATGCAAGAGGCAGCCAATCACTGATTCTCATCATTGATGTTTCTCTCTCCCTCCACCCTTCCTCTCTGAAATCAATAAAAAATATATTTTAAAAAATAGTTTCTTTTATCTTCTCCCCACCAATTCATGTAATGGATAACATACGCACGTTGATAATTGCTAGGTGATAACTACATTTTTTCTGGTTCCACATAAGTTCAATACTGTTGCAGATGTTTTGGTATTTTGTCCCTCTAAGTACCTCTTTTTAGAGAAACTTGCAGTGATGAAAAGAAGAACTGGGTTAGTTTTATCATGATTTATAGCCTATTTGTACCACATTAATTTCAGATGAGTTTCATTTTAAAAAAATCCAGGGTTTACCATAGAGTTTTACTTTACAATCATCACCAGCAATATTCAGGCACAGAAGTATACTGGCCTTCCTCCCATAAAGAATATATATAAACAGCAAATGACTTACTATAATGTGCTGATAAGGATCTATAAATGACATTCTGGTTTCAACTACAGAAAATCTCTTCACACTTCAAAGGCCTTCACTGGCACTCTAGCTTCGTTACAACCTACAAAATAAACAATCATTGTTAAGCTTCCTCTTGGATGTAGTTCCAAGACTTGAATGATGATGGGTATGAACTTTAGGACGGAAAAGGCTACCAAAGGGGACCAGAGAGACTAAGTCCCCTAATTGTGTGTGAGAGTTGGTTTACACATAGAACTTAGGAGAAGGACAAACATTATTTTGATAGTACTGTTTCATTTCCATATTTATTTGTTCAAATTTATCCTGTGAGTAATTATTAAGAAACTCCAGGACTTTAGTGAATTTGCCAAGTGTTTTATGAGAAATTCATTGAAATTACCGAAAATGCAAATTATTTCTTGTATTGTTTATAACTAAAAAAGCCACATGCCATTGTTTGCTTTCTCAGTTGGGTCAGTATTATGCAAATTCATGATAATAAAGGAATATTTTTTCGCCATAGCTATTTGTTAAGAATTTTAAAAATACATTCATGCTGAATTTCAACTGTAGTGCTGACATTTTTAATTAGGAAGCAGTTTAATTTGGGAGCAGTTAAGTAAGAGATATTGTAATGAAAAAACTCTCAATACTTTTTCTTCTACAATTATTACCCTCTCCCGCATTATCAACATGCCCTATCAGAGTGGTACATTTGTCACAACTCACAACTGATGAACCTACTTGGGCAAATAATCATCTAAAGTGTATAGTTTATCTTAGGATTCACTTGGTTTTGTACATTCAATGGGTTTTGACAAATGTATAAAGGCATGTACCCATTAGTATAGTGTCATAAAAGTATTTACACTGCCCTAAAAATCCTCTGTCCTCTTCCTATTCATCCTTCCCTGCCCCCATCCCCACCCCTCAATCTCTGCCAACCACCCACCTTTCTACTGAGTCCTCAGTTTCATTTTTCCCAAATGTTATACAATTGGAATTATACAGTAAATAGGTAGCATTTTCAGATGATCTCCTTCCACTTAGTAATATGCACTTTAAGTTTTCTCCATGTCTTTTTATGGCTTGATAACTCATTTATTTTTAACTTATTCCATTTTTACATGTACACAGTGTATTTATCCTTTCACCTACTGAAGGGCATCTTGGTTGCTACAACATTTTGGTGATTGTGAATAAAGCTGCTTTAAACAAAATTTTGCCACTTGTGAATAGTTGCTAGAAACATTTGTGTGCAAAATTTTGTGTGGAGATAGTTTTCAATTACTTTGGTAAATAGGAAGGAGTATGATTACTGGACTGCATGATAAGAGTATGTTTAGTTTTATAAGAAACTGCCAAACTGTCTTCCAAAGTGGCTGTACCGTGTTGAATTCCCATCAGCAATGAATGAGAGTCCATGTTGCTCCACATTCTCACGAGCATTGGATAGTATCAATGTTATGGGTTTTGGCCATTTTAATAGGTGTATAGCAGTATCTCATTGTTATTTTTATTTCCACTCCCTGACGACATATGATGTGGAGCACCTTTTCACATGCTTATTTGCCACTTGTAATATCTTCTTTGTTGGGGTGTCAAAATCTTTATTCACTGAAGCAGTATAATTTGGTGAAAACGCCCCTAGATATGGGAGCAGAAAGACGGTGATTCAAACTCCAGTTTCACATTCTAACTCCAGGTTACTCTGCCATAAATGTGACGATCACTATCTTAAACGTTGTAATAAGGACTAATAAGTTCATTACTGTGCAAGGCACCTGTCCAGCCATAGGTACTAAATGCATCTGGGCTTCCATTTTCTGATCAAGATTACTGACTACTAATAACTACACATTTACTTTAAAAGATGTACTCTCTGTTGTAATTCCTGTTGTGACGGGAATCTTGGATAATTTTTGATGAATTCATAATTCAACAAATACCCATAACCTCCTTTGCACTCTGAAATGTGCTCAGGAGCAAATGGTTAACCAGACAGGTGTCTATCATGAAATTCTGTGGCTCTATAAATTCTTTACTGCTACTATTGGTAGTGGAAACTCAAAAAGTAAACAGTGGTGACAATGAAAGTTATTCTTTAAAAAAAGTTTCCATCTTAAAAACAGTGCCGATGACAGTGGCATAACCGAAGAGCATCTGCTAGGACCTACAAACTTTCAGTTCACAAACAGTGGCTTTACACAAGAGATCCACTTAATTTCGGGTAGGCACTGGGAATGCAATAGTGCATAAGGCATAGCTTCTGCCTTCAATAGCATAATAAGGTAATCTAGGCATGGCATCAAATGCAGCCATGGTGCTCCATGCTCACATATTTCTAAAAGCAATACCACTTTCTGTGATTAATGTTTAGAGTTAGAAAGGAATCTTGGAACTGCTCCTCTGTGAAAATAGTTTCAATGATGTCCCATTCCTTTACTACAAAATCAGAAATTCTTAACATGGCCTACAACTGTGGTTTTCATATCTATTTACTGCAAACCAAAGCAGAAAAAGACTTTTTATATCACAATGTAATAGAGAGAGAGAGAGAGAGAGAGAGAGAGAGAGAGAATATAGTGTGTGTCCATGCATTGGGGGGGGGGGGTAGCGGGAGATATCCCTTAGCCCAGCCTGCACCTCTCCAATCTGGGACTCCTCGAGGGATGTCCAACTGCCCGTCTGGGCCCGATCCTACAGGATCGGGCCTAGATGGGCAGTTGGACATCCTTCTCACAATCCAGGACTGCTGGCTCCAAACTGCACACCTGCCTGCCTCCCTGATTGCCCCTAACTGCTTCTGCCTGCCAGCCTGATCACTCTCTAACCACTACCCTGCCAGCCTAATTGATGTCTAACTACTCTCCTGCCAGCCTGTTTGCCCCCAACTTCCCTCCTCTGCCTGCATGGTCACCTCTAACTGTCATCCCCTGCAGGCCTGCTCCCTCCCAACTGCCCTCCCCTGCTGGCCCGATTGCCCACAACTGCCCTCTCTTGCAGGCCTGGAACCTCACAACGGCCCTCCCCTGCTGGCCATCTTGTGGTGGCCATCTTGTGTCCACATGGGGGCAGGATCTTTGACCACATGGGGGCAGCTGACTTGTGTGTTGGAGTGATGGTCAATCTGCGTATTACTCTTTTATTAGATAGGATAGAGGCCTGGTGCATGGGTGGGGGCCAGCTGGTTTGCCCTGAAGAGTGTCCCAGATTAGGGTGTCCCAGATGTGGTCAAAGATCCTGCCCCCATGTGGACACAAGATGGCCACCACAAGATGGCCAGCATGGGAGGGCCTTTAGGAGGTTCCAGGCCCTTCAAGGGAGGGCAGTTGTGGGCCATCAGGCCAGCAGGGGAGGGCAGTTGGCGGGGGGGGGGGGGAACCAGGCCTCCCTACAAGGGAGGATAGTTGGGGGAGATCAAGCCTGTAGGGGAGGGCAGTTAGGGGTGACCAGATGGCTGAGGAGGGGAGTTGGGGGCAAATAGGCTGGGAGGGGAGCAGTTAGACATCAATTAGGCTGGCAGGGTTGTGGTTAGCGGGTGATCAGGCTGGCAAGCAGAAGCGGTTAGGGGCAATCAGGGAGGCAGGCAGGTAAGCAGTTTGGAGCCAGCAGACCTGGATTGTGAGAAGGATGTCCGACTGCCCATTTAGGCCTGATCCCGGTAGGATCAGGCCTAAAGGGGCAGTCGGACATCCCTCGAGGGGTACCAGATTGGAGAGGGTGTAGGCTGGGCTGAGGGACATCCCTTGCCCCCCTCTCCCCTCCCCCCCACCCCCCGTGCAAGAATTTTGTGCAGTGGGCCTCTAGTATATAAATAGAATATGGAAATTTTCTGATTTACTTATAACAATGTACCCTGCTTTTGGATCTATTTTATTTGTTTACATCTAGTAGCAGCCCACTAAATTGATTTAAAAGAATTCAAGACTGGATTTCTATCTACTTCCCCTGCCTTATCCCCAACTCTCCTCTTTTTTTTCAGTGTGACAGCCATACTGTTTTCTCTCACTTATTCAAATGTGTCATACTCTCTTCCACTATGCATGTAACCTACTTCTTCCATCTCTCCTTTTACTCAACAAATATTTAAGACATAACTACTGTTTTGTCAAGCATTCCAGTGTTTGGAGAGGCCCCGTGAGTGAATTAGATACATTCCCTTTCCTTTGGAACTTACATTCCTAGAGGGCAGTCAGAAAACAACGAATTCAAGAAGTGTCGGAAACTATTAGAAATAAAGATGTATGAAATGGTGGGAAGAAGCAAACAAAGCATAACTCAAGAGTAACCTGAGGCGTGAGATCTGAAACAGAGCTGGCCACAGAGGGTGGAGAGGGAGTGGGTTTAGAATACAGTGTTCCAGGCAGACCTTTTGAGGAATTGAGAGAAGAGGCGTGGCTGGTGAATGAATGGTCAGCAAAAGCAAATGTAGCTTCTGATGACGTTGGAAATATAGGTGGGGCAGATCATGTAGAGCCTTGCAGGCAACTATTGTTCACCTAAATAAAGCTCATGCTCAGGCCTCAGCTTAAATGCCACTTGCACAGAGAAGCCTTCCATGACCTGCAGGGTAGGTGTGGTCTGCCTGTTACTGGTTCCATTTGCACTCCAAGCCTTTTATTCCACTTACACACTGTCTGCCTTCCCTAATGAAATAAAGATGCATAAAGTCAGAACCATATTTATCGTGTTCCTATAGTTTTTCCCAGTGTCTACTGCAAATGCCTAAATTATAGTAGCTTCAGGATAGGTATTTGTTGTATGGATAGATATATGGATAAACATTAGTCAATGACAAGCTTATATATGAAGGAAATTCATATAATAATCCTGGCATTCTATTTTGATGTCTGTCTTATCCACTCCTAACTATTCTTAATATCAAATAATGTTAAGTACTGATCTCTAATTAAAAACATAAAAAGCAGAACAAGTGAAATTCCAGAAGGATTGAGACTACTAATCAAAATATTTAGAGGAAATGTGTTGCTGGTGCCCACAGTTTGCTGGCAACGACTTAGTCCTCTCATTTCCAACAATTCCATCATAACCACTGGGTTCACGTCCTCTTTATCAACTATAGTATAACTACTGCATCTTGCAGCAAGACCTGGAAGGATGCTCCCCTAATATTAAAGCCCACTGCAGAAAATATCATTAAGAGCGCTAACTGTTCAGGTCTACTAGGTTAGAAACTACATATACATATTAAGCAAACATGATTCATGACACTGAATCTTAGATAAACTCTCTTTTGTTCTTTAAATGCATCCAGAGCTATAACTTTTCCTACTTTGCTGAAACCTTAGTCGTCAGCCTCAGAACTTTTATGTTAATAATTATGTTGCACGCACACACACACACATAGATATAAGTATAGATACATAGATATATAGATATATAAAAATGAATTCAGATATTAAAACACTGGGCCTAGGTATTCATCCAAAATTAAGTGTGATTTAGAATTGAAGTATTTTTTTTTCTTCCCCAAACTAGAGCCTATAGTCCTATAGGGAAGGGAGGTCATTGATTTCTCCATTCCTCCTCGCCCACCTCCTAAGCTTGATATCTCTGGTTTTAACCCCTCATGGTTGGAGAATGTTGAAGGGAAAGTAAAGTTGTTACTTCACTGTGCTATTCATAAGCTAGCTTTGTGACCTCTGGGCCTGGTGCATGTTAAGGCTGATTCTTGCTCTCTTGGATGCGTTGTGTATTTTTCTGAGATCTCTTCCCCTATATTATTTGACATGTACCAATACATCTCGATTCTAGCTGGGGTCCCGTGCTTTCCTCTACAGCCCCAAAGCATCCTGCAGTCCACTTACACAGGTCTTAACAGTGGTTACAAAGTAGTCATAGGGATGTCAACTACAGCATAGGAGATATAGCCAATAATCCTATATAATAAAAGGCTAATATACAAATCAACTGAACGGTGGAACTATCGGTCACTGTGATGAGCACTGATAATCAGGAAGCAGATGTTCAATGCAGGAGCTGCCCCCTGGTGGTCAGTGAAATCCCATAGCAGGAGCGCCACTCAGCCAGAAACTCTGAGCCAGGCTCACAGCTGACAAGCACAGCTGTGGTGACGGAAGCCTCTCCAGCCTCTGCAGCAGGACTAAGAACGTGTGACTGATGTTAGTCCTATGGGAAGAGGGCCTAAGCACTCAGTCAGACATCCCCTGAGGGCTCCTGAACTGTAAGAGGTCACAGGCCAGGCTGAGGGACCACCCCCCCAAGTACACAAATTTCGTGCACCGGGCCTCTAGTATGGTAATAACTATGTATGGTGCCAGGTGAGCACTACACTTATCGGGGGAATCACTTCATATCCTATATAATAAAAAGCTAATATGCAAATAGACCGGACAGTGGAACAACCAGAACAACCGAACAACTGGTCGCTATGACATGCGCTAACCACCGGGGGGGGGGGGGGGGTTGCGGAACATGGTGGGTGTTGGCTGCGGCAGGATGGTGGAGCAGGTGACCAGGGGTGTCAGACCAAAGCAGGGCACCAATTGCTGTCATTGGGGCAAGCCTCTGGTGGTTACTGAAAATTCTTTGCTCCTGCTTGATGTGGTTCCACCCAGCACAAGCACCAGCCCTGCTCACACCTGCTGCTGGTGCCTGGCGCCAGTCCTGATCACTCAGCACCATCAGCAGGTGTGAGCAGTGGCTTTTGGCCCTGATCGCCCTGATGGCTTCTCCACACTCCCCCCTACTCCTGAGGGACAATCAAGGAAGCAACTGCCACTCACACCTGCTATTGGTGCCAGTCCCAATCACTCCATGCCATTTGCAGATGTGAGCAAGGCCTGCACCATCAGTATGTGGTGAGGCTGCCAGTAGATGGGGGCCCCGGGACATGGCAGGAGAAGCCAAGATCCACCCCTGTACCCACCAAGCCTCTTAGCCCACAGTTCTTTTCAAGGTGCATGAATTTGTGCACTGGGCCCCTAGTATTACGAAAACACAATGCTGTACACCTGAAACTAATTGACAAATTAAAAAATAATACAGAGAATTTTCATTCCACATTTATGTTTGAAAGAAGTAACAAAGCAGTCATATTGGCTAAAGTTCACTATCTTCAGGATAATCATTGGTCCTGATTGCCAGATAATGATGGCCTTTTCAATTCCAGTTACAAATAGGCACCCATTCATCCTTTTTCCCTCCTAACCTGTTAATAGTAGCAGGAGATATTTTGGGTTTCTATAGAATTACGGCATTTCTGTCAACCTAGCCACATTAAACAAAGAAAATGCTTTTTCCCCACAATTAGCTCAGTCCTGGAAACCTTATTACAATAAGGTTGCACAACCACTCTCATGAATGCTTATAAAACAGTATTTTGGGGGTTTTTTTTGTTTGTTTGTTTGTTTTTTATAACTAAGCTGAATAAGTATTCCTGGTGAGTGTACAGTCTCTTAAGTCTGAAGCAAGAGCTTATGGTTCCCTTTTTTTTTTTTTTTTTTTTTTTGGCTGCTCTGTAATTAGAAACTTCCTGAACACTAATGAGAGGGAAATGTGGATACATTTTCCAACAAACACTTGTCCATGCAATGCAACTGTTGGCTCTCAATGAATGCTTAACAATGTGTGGTCTATCCAAAACCCCTTTTAGTCATGTGGTCAGGGCAAGATGGGGAAAGTGAACCAGAGACAGAAACACAGACTGGAGGGTTTCATCAACTCTGCTTCCCTGCAGAGAGTGATTGGACAACAGGAAGAGAAGGGGCTATTATTAGATTGTGGTATCGGGAGAAAAGGGTCCCTCCCTTTCTTTGTGTAACAGACCAGAGGAGGTAATGAGAGGTTCAGCCCTGATGTGGTGGCAGGCTCCTCTCTGGAGCCAGACTGAGTGAAGTCCAAGCCTAGCTCCTCCTTTATGGGCCTGTGTGATCCTGATCCTCAGTTCCTCATCTGTAAAATGGGGATATGACCCAAACACCTCAGAAAGACATTGGGAGGATGAAATGAGAAAATGTATGTCAATCATCAAGCCTGGTACCTAGCAAGTCATAAATATACCAAAGTATCATCCTATATAATAAAAGGCTAATATGCAAATCAACTGAATAGTGGAATGACTGGTCATTATGATGTGTACTGACCACCAGGGGGAAGATGCTCAATGCAGGAGCTGCTCCCTGGTGGTCAGCGCACTCCCACCGGGGGAATGCTGCTCAGACAGAAGCCAGGCTCAGGGCTGGCGATTTCAGTGGTGGTGGTGGGATCCTCTCCCATATCCACAGCAGCACTAAGGATGTCTGACTGATGGCTTAGGCCCTCAGGGCTCCCAGACTGTGAGAGGGCACAGGCTGGGCTCAGGAACCCCCTGTGTGCACCAGAACTCTAGTCTATATATGTAAAAGCCTAATTTCATGCACCAGAACTCTAGTCTATATATGTAAAAGCCTAAGCAATCATCTGACCATTCGCCCAGTATGCAAAACCACCAAGGGGCAGACGCTCTGACCAGTAGGGGAGAGAGCCCGATTCCTCACAGAATCAGCCATGGATTAGGTTGTTGCTTTCTCGCAGAATTGGCTGTGAGTTACGTTGCTGCTGGGGGAAGGGTGGGAAGAAATTAATCAAAGATCTTATATGCATACTAGAGGCACGAGAGCACGAATCCATGCATCAGTGGGGTTCCTCAGCCTGGCCTGTAGGGATAGAGCCAACACCAGTTCTCCAACATCCCTTGAGGGGACCCAGATTGTGAGAGGGTGCAGGGAAGGCTGAGGAACCTCACTGGCGCACAAATCTTTGCAAGGGGCCTCTAGTTTGTTAGTATTACTGTTGTTTATGAAACTCATACTTTCCCCCAAACTGCCTCAACTGACTGATAGTTATTTGGCTCTTTGGAGATTTCTAACAAAATCAAGTAGGCAAATTTGTTGAGTATCTTTTATAATGACTGTACTTTTTCATATTTGACTATGTCTTTTCATAGAAATTTAAAAATACCGCTGTTTCTTCTCTATTAAAATTGTTTTAAATAAAAAATATTAGGCCTCTGACTTTTCTGCTTCCAAATCCAAAGCTTTCTCTATAGAGAGATGTTTAGGGGAGTGCATTATTATATCCATCATCATCTTTTTTTATCCCGATATATAGCTACTATTGCCTCACTAAAGTTGTAAACTCTTAAGTTATTTTGCTGCTACTATTTTTAGAAACCTAAGCTAAGCAAAGAGTTTGATATCACTAACAGGCACAGAAAAAAATAAGAAACAAAATAAATTAAAGTAAGTAAATGAGCTGCTTGATATAAAAATGTCTCCAAAGGTACACTCTCAGTTTAGTACGGAAAGTCTGCTAAGAGAGCTCTCCTGTTCCCAAGGCACTCTAAAAGTGAAGGAACCCATTAATTAGGTCTGTTTCATAAGCCAGAGACCCAGCAGCATGGAACCTGTCTCCTCTGTCCACAGATGCCTGGTCCTTGTGGCTGATGTCCACGCTATTCCTGGTGAATTGACTTTTTCTGCTCCATAATTATTTCTTAGCCTCAAATTTGTATTATTCAAAGTTCATTATTTCAACAGACAAATATATATGGATTATATACCAGAGTTTGGGAGAGGGGAGACATTTAGGTGGTTTAAAATGGAAAAGACACGATAGGAAAGGTAAGTAACTAAGCTGATATTTGAAACCATGAGTGGACCGAGCTGTACAGAAAGGGAAAATGGGAAGATTTCCTCCAGGAAAGGCCAGAGCAGGAAGCGGCAGCCACACCAGAGAGGCTCCATCCCAGGGCACTCTCTTACTAGTGCTGCTTCCACCCCACAAACACACCTTCTCTATTGGATAGTCTCTGCCCGTCCTTCAGGGTTCCCTGTGATATACCCACTCTCAGAAGTAAACCGTCTTTTAACCTGTCTACAGGGTTAAGACCCCTGTATTTCTCCTCGATGTCTGCAACCACAGTGTTATAGACTATCTTACCATCATGAGGAGGGCATGTCTCCAACATGCAGGGAGTTCTGTCTCTCTCTCTCCCTGTATTCCTACTGGGACCTGATGTGATCACGCAATGACTATTGATTGAAGGATGAATGAACAAACTTGGGAATTTGTATGGTGTTTTGGAGAAAATAGCCAGACCATAGATGAGGTCTTGTGCTGAGAAATCATCAAGGGGAGGTAGAGCCTATTTACAGAACCTGGAATGATAAACTGGAAGATATCTCAGCAATTGCTAAGTTATTTTAAAAATTTTGCCTGGCCAACATGACTCAGTGGTTGAATGTCGACCTATGAACCAGGAGGTCAGGGTTCGATTCCCAGTCAGGGCACATGTCTGGGTTCTGGGCTTGATCTTCAGTGTGGAGTGTGCAGAAAGTAACCAATCAATGATTCTCTCTCATCGTTGATGTTTCTATCTCTCTCTCTCTTTTTCCCTTCCTCTCTGAAATAAATAAAAATATATTTAAAAGTAAATAAATAAAAGTTCAAAAACAAACAAACAAACAAATAAATAAAAGTTTATACTTATTCAACATTTCCAAGGTGGGAGGTGCTGTACTAAGGGATTTATATACACCATCTCATTTTATTTTGTAACAACAGTCTATTATAGACATTTTATGTCTATTATAGACATTTTAGAGATTAAAAAAGCTTAACCTTTAGAAAGGTTAAGTGATTTGTCAATTGACAACTCACATTGAGACAGACAGTGCCCTTAGCCACACTCTAAAGACAACACTCTCCCAGAAAGACTAAGAAACTGTCCCAGGTCATCTGCGTGGACAGGTGCTGAGCCGGCCCTGGAATCCTGATACACGGTCTCATACCAAATTTGTTCTTTCTATATCATTCTGCCACTCTACCCTCAAGGACAAGAGGGATTTTGAGACATTCTACAATATGCAATAATGCTAAGAGTCTTAGCAGAAAGCCAGCACAATGGAAATGATGCTTTGTATTAGTTTGCTGAGGCTGTCAAAATAAAATCCTACAGACTAGGTAATTTCAGCAATAGAAACTGCCTGCCTCCCAGCTCCAGAGGCTGGAAATCTAAGACCAAAGTGTCTGCAGATTTGGTTTCCTCTGAGGCCTCTTTCATTGGCTTATGTGGTCACCTTCTCCCTATTTCCTCACATGGTCTTTCCTCTGTGCCCACACATCATGCTCTCTGCTCTGTATTCAAATTTCCACTTCTTAGGAGGGCACCAGTGGGCTTGGTTTAGGGCCCATCCGAAGATCCTAACTCTGTCACTTCTTTTAAGGTTGTACCTCCAAATGCAGTCACTGGTGGTGTGGGTTGGGATGGGTTACAGCTTCAACTCATGAACTGGGGGGGTGGGGGGGAGGCTAGAGGATGGGGGCCCAATTTAGTCTGTAACACATTGGTAATATAAACAGAGCATTTAAACGAAGAAGCATACAATTGTTAACAGAGAAAAGTCCTGTTTGGGGAGGGAGGGACACAGCCAGCCAGAGAGGCCCAGGTGTGATAGCTTATGCTCCTAAACTAGGACTGTGTAGTTGAACCTAATCGAGGTGAACCTATTTTGTAGGTGAGGACACTGGCTGGCCAGGCTCACAGCTACATTGTGAACAAAGCAAGAATGTCTCCGGGCCAGAAGCCAGTTTCCTAATTTTCTTTCCTTGATTTGTTGTTATTCTCTCTGAGTTGTTGTTATTTTCCATTGTTTCACCTCTTGGTGGCCACAAACAAGCAGCAACCATTTGGCTATCGTGTAGGTCACACAATTTTGGAACTAGAAGAAAGTATTCATAATCGCCACCTCCACAGAACTTTAGTGTGCAAGTGTGTACCTGGGGCCTAAAGATGTAAACAAATATATTCAAGCCCACCCAGTTAGGGAAACTGCTTTTTTTTTTTTTTCTTTTCAATTACACTTTACTTTGATGATTATTCCGTGTTAGTTTCAGAAGTACAGCATACTGTTTAGACCAGTGGTCGGCAAACTGCGGCTCACAAGCCACATGCGGCTCTTTGGCCCCTTGAGTGTGGCTCTTCCACAAAATACCATGGCCTGGATGAGTCTATTTTGAAGAAGTGGCACTAGAAGAAGTTTTGTACTGTTGATATTTGGTTCTGTTGACTAATGAGTTTGCCGACCACTGGGTTAGACAATCATATACTTTACAGAGTATTGAATCTAAACAAAATAAACAAAATAGAAACAGACTCCAAGATACAGAGAACAGACTGATGGTTGACAGAGGGGAGTCAGGGGTTAAGGGGCTAAGTGCAAAAGGTGAAGGGATTAGGCAGACATTGCTAGTTACGGAATAATCACAGAGATGTAAATTATAGCATAGAGAGTATAGTCAATAACATGGTGTTAACTATGTATGGGCCCCGGTGGGTAATGCATCTCTTCACTCTCACCCAGCTACTCTTTGTAAGCTACCAGCTACCCAACCACTTCCCAAATACTTGAGCTAAAAAGGAAACAGCCAAAATCAAACAAAACATATAGGTAAATTTTAATTTGACCAAAATTTTAAGTTCCAAGTTATTGTTTGTTGATAAGCTCAAGATATGAACTAGAAGGAAATGAATAACTGAATTTACCTCTATGACTCATCAAATAAAGTTTTTAAAAGAGTCATTTTCGTCATTTATACTTTTCTAGGTTTGAATCATAGTTATCCGATGTTTACTTACAAACATTAAGTGGATTGTTTCCAAAATTCCTCTTTCCACTCAAAACATTATGGAGTAACTAGATACCCGGTGCATGAAATTTATACACTGGTGGGGGGAGACCCTCAGCCCAGCCTGCACCCTCTCCAATCTGGGACCCCTTGGGAGACTTCCTTCTCACAATCAGGGACTGCTGGTTGCTAACCACTCACAAGCCTGCCACCCTGATTGTCCCCTAACTGCTCCCCTCCCGACCTGATTGATGCCTAACTGCTCCCCTGCTGACTCAGTCACCCCCAACTGCCCTCCCCTGCTGGCCCAATCAATCTCAACTGCCCTCCCCTGCTGGCCTGTTTGCCCCCAACTGTCCTCCCCTGCAAACCACCTTGTGGCAGCCATCTTGTGATGGCCTTCTTGTGGTGGCCATCATGTGGTGGTCATCTTGTGATGATGTGAGGGCACAAGGGCTACCTAGGCTTTTATTAGTATAGATATACTATCAACAAGTGCAAACCATATTACATTCATTTTCAGAAAATGAATAACATTTCACCTTCTATCTAAAAGAAACTGATAATGGTGATGTACTGGATATTAACACTTTTAAACATATCTAGCAGTGTGGCACTAAAGGCTAAGAAAAGAGGGTGTATTTTGAGAAGCACATTATTTCTACAGCTCTCTCTCTCTCTCTCTCTCTCTCTCTCTCTCTCTCTCTCTCTCTCTCTCCAGACCAGACAGTTCAAAATATTCTCCCCTGGGGCGCATTTGTGTTTTGTTGAGGCTTCCACTCCCTCCTTAATTGCTGCCTTTTTGCATGACGTACTGGAGATTGCCACAGCAGAAAAAGCCATATATTTTTCCTAAAGTAAACAGCCCCGGGAAAACCCCCAGGAAAACGGTCATACTGGCTTAATGTTTCATGAGCATGAGGCTGATCTTGTAGTTAAAGTAGGAATGTTGACTATGATTTTGAAGCAGACAAAATGGACAGGAAATATGGCAGGAATGGTAGATCAGCAAAGCCATATACCTGCCTACCTCAGGTGTTAACTGTGAAGTTCAACTAGACCAGCATTCTGCAGTACTGGAGTGGGAAGCCTGTAATAGGAGTCAAGTTCATCATTCCTTTGTAAGGTGATGAGAAGGTTTGAAGTATACTTCCAGATACTGTGAATGGCAATTCACTTTTGAAATGCACAGGAAACCTAGTCTTTTGCAGGATTAAGAGCTCCTGCAAAATAGAAAGTATTTCCTTCCTCTCTCCTTCCTTCCTTCCTTCCTTCCTCCCTCCTCCCTCCCTCCCTCCCTCCTCCTTCTTTCCTTCCTTCCTTCCTTCCTTCCTCCCTTCCTTCCTTCCTTCTCTTCTTTCTTTCTCCCTTCCTTCCTTCCCTCCCTCCCTCCTTTCCTCCCTCCCTCCCTCTCTCCCTCCCTCCCTCTTTCTTTCCTTCTTTCCTTTACCCTTCTCTTCCCCCTCTCTCTTTTTTTCCTCTTTATTCCAACCTCCCACTCTAGAAGAACTCGGCTATTCTAGCTTATCTGGGTTTGCTCCTAGCATTTTAACACAACTGGAGAAAAGCCACATAACCTGGCATTTTTAGAGTCACATTCTCTGAACTCAAAGAGACACTCAACACTACCCATTCCAACTTTCTCTAGTGAACTTGCATTCCCACTCTAAAAAATGACTTTCTTCTTCCCCTCAAGTCCCTCATCCCAACCCGCTCCAACCCACTTTTAGCTGATGAGCTCATCTGCCTTCTCTGAGAAAACAGAAGGCCCCAAAGGGAAGTTTCTCATCTTCCCACCACCACATCTGCAAACTCCTCTACATGTACACAACGTAGGCAGTTCCTCCTCCTGTTGCAGACCTGTCCCCACACGTTGCTTCTCTGGCTGAAAATCCCTCTCTCATCCTCAAATACTTCACTCCGATGTCCATGCCTTTTTTCCCACCTGAATCATGAAACGTTAGTTTTTACTGCATAATCTGATCAGTAAACCTGTTGGTCTCCCTCTACTCCATATTCCTTTGTCCTCCATGTCTCCATTTGTATGCTGTTTCACTGACAGATACCTGGGAAGAGCCATTTGCTCAAACTGTATCCAATATCCTCCAGCCCTCACTTCCCATCCACCTACCATCTCACTTCCCCTTCTTTCTCATTCTATTCTGTCCACTGAAGCTGTTCTTAATCCAGATTTCTAATCACCTCCAAGTTTTCAAATGTAGCAATCACTTTCCTACCCTCTGCTTCTTTCTGGAACCACTTTCCATCCTTTTCTTAAAGTCCCTACTTTTCCATCTGATTTCTTGCTCACTTCTTTGCAGGTTTATTTGCAAATGCTGTCCTCTGCCTGGATACCCCACCTTAAGCCACACCCTTTCTCACTCCCTTCACCTCCCACGCATGACTTCTCATCCCTCACATCTTGGCTTAACTTTTACCTCTCAGCAAAACCTTTCCATCCTTTACCTTCCCAACCTAAGAATGTGAATAGCAATTCACTTTTGAAATGCACAGGAAGCCCAGTCTTTTGCGGGATTAAGAGCTCCTGCAAAAATAGAAAATAGTACTATTGAAGTCCAAATTGTAGAAAGACTTAATTACCTGTTTATTGTTTGCTTAATTACTGTCTTTTCCAAGAGGGAATTAATCACTCTACTTGCTTTATTCACCCAAGTATGCCCTCAATGTAACACAATGCCTTATATGTGGTTAGTGTTAATTAAAACTTACTGAATTGGTGAAGGAATAAATGCACAAAGCCCAGTGATCAACAGTTCCTGGTTGATATTAGCATCTACATTTTTTCACCAAAAAGTTAAAATTCTTAAGTGAAAAAGGGAACAGGCTATCTAAATTTCTTCTTTGTTTTAAGTATTAAAAGGATACATTTCTCTTACTATTATCCTAGCTATCCTTTCCATATAAATAAAATAGTATTTAGAAATTATTTTCCTCGCAGAATATTGTAATTTTTATGTGAGTTCTTTTCATTGTGACAATAACTCATAAGGTATTAGTCAACCAAGTTAATTTGTCAATCTAAAATATATTTTAAATAGTAGGAATTTATGCAAATTCTAAATGAGTCTCAAAAAATTAAGTGCCATGTAGCAGACTAGAAGTAAACATCTTACTATTTTATAACTAAGTTTTTCATTAACCAAGAAATCTCTTTAGTTTAGATTTTTTGCTATGAGAAATCTTCCTAGAATATATGCTAGTAACATCTTCTCCTAAGAATCAAGGCTATAATAATACTTTAAATAATTATCTGCACATAAATGACCATTGCATATTAAAAGTAGTGACTTAGAAATCTGTGCCACAAACTATGGAAATGCCTTAGGTGCTATGTCTTTGAGCTGTAAATTCATCACCTCAATCAATTTTAAATTCCTCTGCCTGTTTTTCATAGTAGTTGAATAGGAATAAAATTGATACCTGTTTGAGGTTTGTGGCTGTTATGAAATATTAATCATAAATGCAGGCAGGAGCCCATATAGAATGTCCCCATAACTGCATGCATCTTTAGGCACTTTCCCCCAACTTGCTTTTTATAAATTCTTACATAATTGCTCTATATTATTTTTCTCAATACTTTCATAATATTATATGAAACACTGCATGTAAAAACCCAACAAAATAGATTAGCCTTTTTAAAAATAAATTAAAAATGAGAACCTGAAGAAAACCTGAAGACACCATTTATCTGCCTTCAGATTATCCCCTTCTACAATTACAGACCCAAGAATTCAACAAGAATACCTCCTTCTATAAGGGGCCTAACATCGACTGAACTCAAGTTGCTTATCTTGCTAAAGCTGTGGATATTGAAGTATGGGGCAAAAAGGAAGTGTGTCAATTTACTGATTGAAACTCAGAAGCCATTTGCTGACCTAATGTTTCTAGTGGCTCAGTTGCATTTCAAGCTTAATCTTCTAAGTATTATTTATTATGAAGTTATACATATGTATAATAAACTATTTTACAACTAATGTAAGTTTTAATCCTGAAGAGGAATGTCTAGTTTACCATAAGCTACTGAATTGTTCAGAAAGGTAAAATAATTTGTTCTCTAACTGATCAATCCAGATTAATCAGTGCAATCACATTTATACAAATGTTTATGCCTGAGAAAAATAGATGTACCAAATATTTGCTACTCTTGCTATGTGATTCTGTTTTATTAACTTCCAGCGTTAATAAAAAGAGTCAAAAAGAGTCATAGGCTCTGCAGGTTATACTTAGAATATTCTCAGAGAATGATCTATCCAAACTGGAAATAAAGCCTCTAGTAAAATTAGTCTATTTTGTACTTTTTGATAAATTGTTACATACTTTATCTTTTAAAAATATATTTTTATTGATTTCAAAGAGGAAGAAAGAAGGGGAGAGAACAATATCAATGAAGAGAGAGAATCATCAATTGGCTGCTTCCTGCACACCCCCTATAAAGGACTGAGCCCACAACCTGGGCATGTGCCCTGATGGAAAATCGAACCACGACCTCCTGGTTCAAACCATGACCTCCCGATTCATAGATGGTCTCCTGGTTCATAGGGTGATGCTCAACCATTGAGCCACCTGGCTACTTTATCTTCTTAAAGTGGCATATAGCTATATAAAATGCTAAATAGTTCTAAAATACAAAATTGTAGACCATACATTATTTTTTCAATCATTCTTAAATGTTTCTTCAACTTCTATTAGGGCAATCAATAATCCAGTTAAAAGAGAATAAGTGAGTTAATATGGAAACATGTTCTATCTGGATCTTCTTTCCCCAATAATTTTTTCTGAGGTTAATACAAATAGGAAGAGGTAGATGTCCTTAAAAATAACATGCATCAAAATTGAAAATGCAAACCAATTAATCAGTTAATTAATTGAAGTATACAAATGCATCAAAATGGAAATCATGATTGGACATTAAGTAAGCCATTTGATGTTTCCACATTTCTCTTTTCGGATCTGTAAAATGTGCCTACCTGCTCTGCTAACTTACTGAGTTATTTGGGGACTGAAGTTCTCAAGCAATCTCTTCATAAGCCATAAATGCTGTGCAAATAAAAAATATTGGCCCTGTGATTTTTTTCTTCAAACTACATAATTGGAGAACATGTTGTAAATTAGGTAATAACACAATGAAAAACTAAGCATGTATAAGCTGAGTATTATAAATACATGAGTTTGCTATATTATTGAATACTGAAATTACACATATTACAAACAAATTACATATTTGTCTCCTAATTCAAAAGATACTGTTATCTAAAATACCCAAATTTCCCTGCAGACTCCAAAACAAGCAAATGGGGGGAAGCTTAGGGAAAGGGGATAAGCTGATTTATTTACAATTGCATGTGCTAAGAACATATCAGCCCATCATCTTTAAGCCAGAGGTTGTTAAACTCTGATAAGAATCACTTACAGGTATTTGTTGAGTTTCTCTAGACATTTAAATTCATTAGATAAGTGACGGGATAGTAACGTGGCCTTATAAATCTACTTCTGGTGAACAGTGAATTATTTAAGCTTACTTCTTATGTGTATAAAGGAAAGATAAACTGTATTTTTAAAGAATGTTGTAAGGGTGGACTAAGAATCAGAGAGCATCAAAAACTGGAATCACATAGCAAGAGCAGCAAATATTTGGTACATCTCTTTTTCTCAGGCAGGTGATGGTACCAAAAGTCCAGAACACGATCTGCTCCGTGACAAACATGGATACTATTTTTCTTATGAAATGGCACTTTGGAAATGCAAAGGGATTTAGCTCCATGTGAATGAAAATTACTATCTCCTTTGAAAAGAACACAAGAACCAACTTTTTGGTTAACCCAACTGTCACTGTCCAAATTATCAAAGTAGAAGATGAGGAGTTGACTAAAATTTAAATTCATTTTAAGTTGGTTCGTTACAAACATGGATACTACTTTTCTTATGAAACCTTTACAGTGAATCATCGTGTAAATCTTAGTCGCTATCTGCATTAAGCAAGCCTGGATGTTCCCAGAGGTGTGGGACATTCTATAAGGATTTTTGAAAGCCTCTTCAATTTCCCTAATTTTGTAGAATATGACAATCTATGAGAATACATATGACTTGCTTTCATTTTTCAGTGCATCTCACCCATTTATAAAGCAAGTCTGGATGTTCCCAGAGGTGTGGGACATTCTACAAGGATTTTTGAAACCCTCTTCAATTTCCCTAATTTTGTAGAATATGACAGTCTATGAGAATACATATGACTTGCTTTCATTTTTCAGTGCATCTCACCCATTTATAAAGAAAGGGAGTCAGTCCTTCAAAATTGAGAAAAACAAGGTTTCCAGAATTTCTATTTCTAGTTCAAAATTTAGCTTTAATTTTGACCCCTAACACTCTTAAAAATGGAGGACTCCAAAGCATCTTTTATTATGTGAGTTATGTCTATTGATATTTACTGAATTAGGAATTAAAACTGAAAAAAATATTTAAAACTCACATTGAAAGAAGCAATACATAAACACAGGCATCTAAGTGACTCTGATACCATTACAATTAGCTAATCCTATCTAATAAAAGAATAATATGCAGATTGATCATCATTCCAACACAAAGGATGGCTGCCCCTTTGTGGTCAAAGATCCTGCCCCCATGTGGACACAAGGTGGTCACCACAAGATGGCCAGCAGGGAATAGCAGTTGGGAGGGGCCAGACCTGTAAGGCAGGGCAGTTTTGGGCCATCAGGCCACCAGGGGAGGGCAGTTAGGGGTGATCAGGCCGGCAGAGGAGGGAAGGTGGGAGCAAACAGGCTGTCAGGGGAGCAGTTAGACATCAATCAGGCTGGCAGGCAGAAGTGGTTAGGGTCAATGAGGAAGTTGGGAGCCAGCAGTCCTGGATTGTGAGAAGGATGTACAACTGCCCAGTGGGATCGAGCCTAAACAGGCAGTTGGGTATCCCTTGATTGTAGAGGGTGCAGGCTGGGCTGAGGGACAATTACCCCCCCCCCCACCGGTACACGAATTTCATGCACTAGGCCTCTAGTCCCATCTAATAAAAGAGTAATGTGCAAATTTGACTGTACCTTTGCCACACCCACCAGCCATGCCCACCAGCCAATCAGGAGCAGATTATGCAAATTAACTCCAACCTAGATGGCTGCCACCAGTGAGAGTAGGAGGGAGGCTTGGGTTTCCCCAGCCTGCTGTTGCCATCCTAGGCCTCCACTCAATGGTACAAAGTTTCAATTATAAAAGATACATAATCGGAAGGCAGCCAGGGAGCTGGAAAGAGAAGAGGCTATGGTTGCTGGGGCAATGGAAGAAGCTAAACTTCTGCAGCCCTAGCACCTAGGCCTCCACTCTAGTCTACAAAGTTTTGAACAAAATGGCTGTTGCCATGGAGTGAGCAGAAGGCTTAGCTCCGCTCTAGGCTAGAAAGTTTCAATTGCAGAACATAAATTAATTTCAGATCCCAAGGCCTCTGCTTGGGTCCCTGGGGGGCAGGGACGGCCTGAAAACCACCATAGGCCCAGGCCGCCTCATGCCCTAAGGGAACCCCTACCCTGACCCAGAACACTCTTCAGGGCAAACCAGCCAGCTCCCACCCATGCACCAGGCCTCTGTCCTATCTAATAAAAGAGTAATACGCAGATTGACCATCAGCTCAACACACAAGAGGGCTGCCCCCATGTAGTCAAAGATCCTGCCCCCATGTGGACACAAGATGGCCATCACAAGATGGCCAGCAGAGGAGGGTCATTGAGAGGTTCCAGGCCTGCAAGGGAGGGCAGTTGTGGGCCATCAGGCCATCAGGAGAGGGCAGTTGGGGGGCTATCAAGCCTGCAGGGGAGGGCAGTTAAGGGTGACCAGGCCAGCAGAGGAGGAAAGTTGGGGACAAACAGGCTGACAGGGGAGCAGTTAAGACATCAATCAGGCTGGCAGGGTAGTGGTTAGGGGGTGATCAGGCTGGCAGGAGGATGCAGTTGAGGGCAATCAGGCCAGTAGGCAGAGTGGTTAGGGGTGATCAAACAGGCAGGCAGGTGAGCAGTTAGGAGCCCGCAGTCCTGGATTGTGAGGGGGTTGTCTGACTGCCAGTTTAGACTTGATCCCACAGGGGTCTCAGATTGTAGAGGATGCAGGCTGGGCTGAGAAACACCCCTGCCCTGCACCGGGTTACTAGTATAGTATAATATCCTGAACAAAAAAGTTCACTCTCTTGGTTCCTCTTGGCACACTTTGCTCATAGGTCATGCTTGGCTTCCTGGCATTCTACCATGTGGCCCATGGACATGAGGACCCCACACACAATGGACTAATGGATTGCAAATAGCCTAATAATATACTGGACCTGGCTCCAACATGGAAAACTCTTGACACTAGCTTTGATTTTAGCTTTACTAAAAGCCAGCTACACTTCTTCTACTGAACTAAAGGAAATGGGACTTTGGAAATGTAAAGGGATTTAGCTCCATGTGAATAAAAATTACTGATTCTCCTGTGCAAGTCTCAGAGAATTATTTTTCTTGGGATATCACAAGAAGTCCACCCCCAGCAGCACCCAGTGGGGAAGAAGATCCTCCCACTTTATTAGATATCGGCTACTTTAAAAATTACTCAACCTTATCTTTGGAAGAAACATAAATTTAAACAAAATGCCATTTTCGTATAACATTAGGGCAGTTGGGAGGGACCAACATTTCATTTGTTGTTTGTTGTGTTTGAGTAATAACACAATGTTGGTTTAGGGAAATTCGACCTTCTTATACTTCTTATAAATGGATGCAATCTTTCTTAAGAATTAAATGCCAAAAATAATAATTAGCATTCCATAACAAATTGCTAAATGTTTTTAGGAATCCTCCAAATAACCAAGTATTTTTATTTCTATGTTACAGTTGAGAAAAGAACATTTTGCTAAAACAATTATTGGCTTACCTCACAATCTGTAAGTAACAGAACTTTTGTTAGAACCTGGAACATACACTTGTAAGAATCTATCCAAAGGAAATAAGCAAAAATACAAACATTTATATAAGAGATCCAAGCTGAAACATTATTTATAATAGTAGAAATCTGTAATCTATCTAAATCCAACAATTTATAATTGGCCAGTATATTTCCACAGAATAAAATTACATCATAGTGAGAACCATATTCTTGCTCATGTATAGACTGGCATTACTTACAGTGTGTAACATATAGTAGGGACTCAATGATATCTATACAATAAAAGAGAAACATGCAAATTGACCATCCTTCTGCTACGCTCACCAGCCAATAAGGAGTGAGTATGCAAAATAACACAACAAAAAATGGTGGTTAATTTGCATATGAAGGCGTGGAGCAAAGACTGAAGATAGCATAGAAGGAAGCCAAGTGCTGCAGAAGGGAGCAAAGCGGTGGAGAAGGGAGTGAAACCTGCTCCCTTCTCTGCTTGGCTCCAACCACAGGAAGCCCTATTCTTGCAGGAATCTTCCTGCAACAGGCCTCTAGTTTAAAATGTAAAAAATACAAAATGTTGGATGAGTACAAAAAAACTCATGTTTTAAGAGAAAATTCCACGATTGAGGAGGAAGTATCTTATAAAACAGTATGAATGGTGTGTTAAATTAATTACATGAGGAGGCAAGTCGTCTGAGATAACTTCATTGTCACGGCAGCCTACATAAGCAAATTAAAATCTTAAAACTGTAAATGCCTCAAAGTTACAAAATTGAAACCTAAGGACAACCAATCACATACAGCCAAATAAGCTTTGAACTATAGCCAGTCAATAATTTCCTTACTTTGCTTCCACTTTTTCTCTATAAAAGTCTCTGCCCCTAGATCCTGCAGGTGACGCTTTCCTAACTACTTTCCGTTTTTCACTGCCTCGTTTCAACTGATTTTTGCTCAAATAAACTCCTAAAATATTTAATATGCCTCAGTTTACCTTTTAGCAAATATGATCACAATTTTATAATATCTACATATGAATGCATATATAGGAAAATGCCTAGAAGTATAAACAGATGTATACACATGACTTCCTGTCTCTCTGCTGATGCATGCTAGTTACTCAATAAATATTTACTGATTGAATAAATGAAAAAATAACATTTTAAAAATGGTTATCCCTTTAGAGGGTAATGGGTAATTTTTCACTGTACTTCTTTGCAATTTACTATATTGAATGAAATTTAACCAGTGAACATGAATTATCTTTGGAATAAATGAGAACAGTATAAAACATAATCATGCTGGGAAATGTTGTTAGGAATTTTAGAATAAAAGAGCAAATCTAGACAACCCACAATCCAATTAAAAATGACTTATGTCTTGTTTTCCTGTTATGTTTTACTCACTGCATTCAGCAACAAAAGATATCAGATGTTACAGAAAAATGACAAGGTTAATATTGCCCAACTAGTCATTAATGGGGCTAAGTCTAGAATCTAGGTCACTTGGTTTCCAGGCAAGTCGTTTTTCCATTACACCAAACTGCTTAGAGTTCCAGCACACTGACGAATAACTGAACAATGTGAGCACTGCAATCAATAGTCACTATTAGGCAGCTCTTTACTTATAAATAAAATGATCGGGTAATTATTTGATACTATCAGAAAATTCCGAAGTTCTAAGAAGCACAACATTTTCATGTGACATTAATTGTTTGGGGAGGATGGGTATGAGCGTCCTAAAAGCTGCTTCCAAATTTGTGCATGTTGGAGGACAGTATGCAAGCATTATACTGGAGAAGGGTCTATAGTTGTCATACTTGTAAAAGGGTCTGTGACTTAAAAAAAAATTTGAGAAAAACTAACGCTATAAAGTCTGCAAGCAAGAAGAGGAAAAATATTGATGGTCAATGAAAGGCCTATGAGAGGAAAAGGAACCACAGCTAATTCTGTCTTCCTCTTTTTTATTCTTGGAACTTATTTTTAATATGCAAATGGTATGGTTTCATGACTTTGCTTTCTAAGCAGTGACACCAAGAATGATACCGGTAGTTTAAAAACAGGACAAATTATCTCTATGCTGTGAACTTCTTCACGTACTAAGAAATCTATTCAATCGTTTTTCCTTTTCCTAATTAAACATATGTGCAAAATACTTCAAAAGTGATCACTTATGTTTAATTAGGAAAAGGAAAATGATTGGATAGGTTTCTTAGTTTCTTGTCCCATAAAATGTGCTTCCCCTCCAGGAAGTTTGTAAAGCTGCTGTGAACAAATGCAGATAAAACACTTCTCTAGGCATTTCACAATTATTGCTTAATTTAAAATGTAACTTTTTCTCTGCTCAATGAAAGTAGCAATTAACTGTGTGTGTTTTTTTATCCCAGCATCAAACTCAATTGGCAAGGTGTAGGAACCTCTAGAATATAATTTTAAAACTTAACAGGGTGAGTTTCACCACTATCCCCTGCAAATGTCTTGGGCTACAATTTCACATTTATGCCACAAACGGAAACAAACCCAAACACAAACTGTCCTTGAAAGGGTTAAACGCACAAATATCATAACTTAGACATCCATCCAAATAGCGCGTCCTCTCTATCTGCCTCAGCTGAATAAATGCTTACATCATCAACCAATAAGAAGAGCATTTCTTGTTCTAGTTTTTAAGGTGAAAAAAATCATTATTTTTAAGACTGAAATTATTATAAGCTGTAGGAGACCTAGCTATGTTAAGTCACTATTATTTCAAATTCAATGCCTTTTTTACTGCTTCTTCGAAAACACAATTACTAAAATAGTATTCACACTCGAAACGTAACGTTATCATTATACGGTCAAATCTTTTCCAGGGTCTAGCCAGGAGCTCTGCTCTCCTGGCATGTCCACCAAGTTAGAGAAAGGGCAGATCAGAATACCTGCTGTTTTACAATTAATTTTTCAGTGCTGTCTTTTTTTTTTTTCTTCTGCATAACACTGCAACACATTAAATACCCAGGAATGCTTTGCATAAGTAACCAAAATGACTACTTCTTCATCAAAACATAAATGAGTCCCCAAATTCTGTAACCAAAGAGCGTCAGGGCTGTCAAACGCACACTGCTCAAGTACTGGGGATCTGTGACCATGGGGTGGCATCACGTGGCACCCTAATAAGCGCCACCTCGCTGCCTTTTGAATGTAGGGCTGGCTCTATCGCTGCTGTTAAGGAACACCTTATCTTTTGGCTCCAAGATACATTTAGACACCGGAAATCAAACTGGCATCTGTTCGAAGGTAATTAAGATTCCCTGATCTGTCCCATTTCAAAAGGCAGAGGAGCGGCGGACTTTTTAAAACGCAGTGAACACTAAGTCGATTTCCCCGTGTCCTGTCCTCCTTCCAAGTTAAGATACAAACTAGAAGCTAAGGAGGGTGCGAGAGGGGAGCGGAGCAGGGCGGAGGGAGAGTAAATATATTGCTTACAGTTCCCAGAGTTACAAGAGCTTCGTCGGGCTCCTTTGTGCCTCTGGCTTTCTGTCAGGATCCTTTTTCAGCCCGGGACCACAGTGAAGTTTAAGTCTAATCCCTGGTGGGAGGGGCTAAAACGTGGGCTGGTTTCCTTTAGTCTTCGCAGATGTTTTAAGGTGGAATGAAAGAGGAAGCGAGGAAGAGTACTGCTCCTGCAGATGCTGGCATCCTAATGTAAATGGGGGCTTATGGGCACAAGGAGCTTGAAGTCGGAACGCATACTTAATGTGTGCGTTAACCAGTCCATGGATGCTGGCCGGTGTGTGAGTGTGTGTGTGTGAGTGTGTGTGAGTGTGTGTGTGTGTGTGTGTGTGGAAGTACTCCTTGTCCTTAAGTGGTTACTGCTTCCTCTTTTTTCCAAACAAGTAAGAACTAGACTGAAAAGATGAATAACCTAGAGCATTTTAGAATTCTTAAAATGGCAAAGTTGATAACCCAGAATATAAAATGAGTACATTATAAGAACACTTTAAAAATCAAATTTGTTCAAATACTTCCTCCCCAAACGTAAAACACTTGAATTTGATAACTCAGTGTAAATGTAAGATTAAATGCATATTGGCAACCATAATGCATACACATTAATTTAGGGGAGAACCAAACCTGGTTGAACTACCATTTTGCAATGTAAGTTCCAATACCTGGTATAACTGTAACAAAGAAGGTGTGCTCTTCAAATTTATCCAGATTTCACAAGAATGGTTTGGTGTCTTTAAACCTTAATTTAGTATATATTGTTTTCAACCCAGTATCTTCTATTTTTGCCCTGAATCAAATACTGAGTGCATTCTCTTAGCTTTCTTATAACATTTTCAAACAATATAACCTCTGCAGATCCCATCATTAAATTTTTTGGATTTTCTACTTTCTAGAGCCAAGATTCAACTCCTTTTTGTTTTTTGTTTTCTTTCATAAATTCAACCTGATATGTTATAAATCTCTCCTTCAAAAAAAAAAAGGCCTGCAGTATCTAATGGGAATCGAATCAAGATCTTTCTCTTTCCAAAGAAGATCCTAAATTTCTGAAGAGCAGATATGTGCTAAAGAGAAGAGCAGAGAGTACACTATTATTTTTCACCTTTTTTTCCAGGTACAATCGGTGAAAGAAGTTGTTTTCAGGGCACATTCATCCTAAAACTGACAAAGAAAGACTTCTTTGAAAAGCAGCCTCTTGTTGAGTTGTATGAGTTCCCTCTAAATGTTGGAGATTAAACCCTTATCAGTGAGAACATTGGCAAATATGTTCTCCCATGCTGTGGTTTTTCTTGTTGTTTGGTTGATGATTTCTTTTGCTGTGCAAAAGCTTTCCATTCTGATGTAGTCCTATTTGTTTATTTTCTCTTTAGTTTCCATTGCCCTAGGAGCAGTATCAATGAAGAAGTTCCTTTCGGCATATGTCTGAAATTTTGCTGCCTGTGGATTCCTCTAGTATTTTTATGATTTCCTGTCTTATATTTAAGTCCTTTATCCATTTTAAGTTTATTTTTGTGTATTGTGTACTCAACAAAAGGAAGATAAATAATCCAATCAGGAAATAGGCAACAGACCTAAACTGAATCTTTTTGAAAGAAGACAGAAGGAAGGCCAAGAGACATATGAAAACATACTGAAAGTCACTAATTATCCAAAAGATGCAAATCAAAACGACAATGCGGTACCATCTCACACCTGTCAGAATGGCTATCATCAACAAATCAATAAATGACAAATGTTGGCGAGGATATGGAGAAGAAGGAACCCTCGTGCACTGCTGGTGGGAATGCAGATTGATGCAGTCACTGTGGAGAACAGTATGGAGTTTCCTCAAAAAACTAAAAGTGGCACTCCCATTTGATCCAGTAATACCACTTCCAGGAATATATCCCAAGAAGCTAGAAACATCAATCAGAAAGGATATATGCACCCCTATGTTCATAGCAGCACAATTTACCATAGCTAAGATTTGGAAACAACCTAAGTGCCCATCAGCAGATGAGTGGATTAAAAAACTGTGATACATCTACACAATGGAATACTATGCTGCACTAAAAAAAGAAGGGATTCCTACCATTTGCAACAGCAAATGGAACTGGAGAGCATTATGCTAAGTGAAATAAGCCAGTCAGAGAAAGATAAGTATCACATGATCTCACCCATTTGTGGAATATAATGAACAACATAAGCTGATGAACAAAAACAGTTCTAGAGACAGAGAAACATTGACCAGATCATTAAACCTTGGAGGAAGGTAGGGGAGGAGAGGGGTAAAGGGGAGAGATCAACCAAAGGACTTGTATGGATGCATATGGGCCTAACCAATGAACATAGACAACAGGGGGGTGAGTGGGGAGGATGGGGGGGGGGGCGGTAATGGAGGAAGAAGGACACATGTAACGCCTTAATCAATAAAGAAATTAAAAATAAAATAAAATAAAAAGGCAGCCTCACGTACTCCCATAAATTTGATGATAAAAGGTTGCCCTCGGGATTTGAAGAGGTTGTCCAATAGTGTGTTACATGTTGAAGATAAGAAAATTGTTTGATTAAGTGCTCTTAAAGAAGATTTCAGAGTATGTTATGGCGATAGTTAAACCGCATGGGAAGATGTTTGCCTCTTTCCGGTCTTACCACGTCAGGCTGACTCGTCTCCATGCGCGCAGTGAAGAGAAGCTTCTGTAAGTACGTCTCTCTCCACTCTAACTGGTGCGGAACACCTCCCATTTCTCCATTCTGTGGTTCTGCGGCCTCCATGCCCACAACCATTCTGGCTCCCTGCCTATGATCTCATTGTTCACATAGACCCCTTAATGGACAGCCGAAGTTCAGACTTACTGTCTTTACTTTGTCCATCCTCCCCCACATACCCCCAAAGATATTTCCAGCACTAGCCTCCTGGCTCCAAGAACCTCTGCCTCTGCCTCTGCTCTTACAGCTTGCCTCAGGAGGTAGGATCCATTAGCTCTGAGGATCCCTCGTCCCTGTGTCTTCCATCAATGAAGATCAGTTAGGAGGAGGATACAGGTGAAAATCAACTGAAACTGAGCCATTGTTGCATCCTCTAATTTAAATCCAATCCACCTTTTGCATTGTCGCTAATGAGATTTTTTAATACCATTTGCTGTTAATTGACAATTTAAAATTTAAAATTGACAATAATAAGCTAATTTTAGCACTGGACAAGGAAGCAAAAGGAACAGCCTCAGAACTGGTCAGATTAACTAACAGGGAAGTACCTACTGGTCAAAACCCTCGCTCAAAAAAAGCAGAAAAGAAGAACCTTATGTTTTCATGATTGATTTTTCTTACTTTATACACAGTTGCTTCTACTCGCTTTTTAAAAAAATATATATATTTTATTGATTTCCTTACAGAGAGGAAAGGAGAGGGACAGAAAGTCAGAAACATCAATGAGAAACATTGACCAGCTGCCTCCTGCACCCCCCCTCCCCCACTGGGGATGTGCTCACAACCAAGGTACATGCCCTTGACTGGAATCGAACCTGGGGCCCTTGAGTTCCCAGGCCGATGCTCTATCCACTGAGCCAAACCAATTTTGGTTTCTATCTGCTTTTTTATAGCCTTGCTTATTCTGTACTCTCTAACTACATGAAAGTGATTTGTTTCTGATAAACTTGGACATGAATAATGAGATACAACTGATAGTTAAATTCATAGGTCCAAATGAAAAGGCCAGCATGCTACTCAGCATTCTATTTGGGTGCTAAGAGAGAGCTGACAGGGAAATCTAATCCAGATTGTGGATGGACATAAACAGAGAAGATTCTTGATGGCACCAATTAAATAATTTGCTTATACTAATCTGTCCCTCTTATCCACTGCTATGCTTGAGTACTATGGTCCATCAAACAAGTGTTTTTATGGTAAAATAGTAAGTTCTTACTATTTATCTGTCTGTGAATACCATTAATAAGTCATTCTTTTCTTCATGCACTAGCAAAATCAAATTAGTTAAGACATCTTGAATCAAAGAAAAGTGAAGTAATTCTCAGCTATAAACAATTTTGGCATCCAGCTAATTGACCCTCATTTTTCCTTCAACTCAGAGACCATTCATTCTCCTTGCACAGCTTTCCCTTAAATTCCACTGAACTAATCCTACCCATCCTGGAAAGCTTAGCTCAATTACTAGCGTATGTAGAAAATTTCTCTACTCACTCCTTTTTCAAATATAAATAACCCTTCCACTTTAATAACAATATTTTTAGAACATTGATCAATTTTTATTATATACTTGGCTATAAAGAAAAAAATATTTTATGAGCCATGATGACAGGCAACTTAGCCTTCTTCATTTTAGTAAACCCTCACCAATGCCCAAACCTCAACCCCAACTCCATAACAACACATTAGGAGCTCAAACAATGTTTACCGGATTCGTTATCCATGATATTGATTGAAAGATATCTTAAACTTGACCCCTGAGTAGTATTCTTCTCCTGGCCACCGTCATTTTCATCCTTTCTAAAGAGTGTTGTTTTGGTTTTTTACAAACCCCCTCCACACTAATAAAATTTCTGTAAATATGAAGCTATTCAGAGTGAAGTGTGAAATGAACCCTAATTAAAATGTATTTACAATGAGTTTAAATATTAGATGCCATTATGAAAGCACAGATCTAGGGACAAAGTATATACAAACAATAAAAACTATATTTTAATACCTAAGTATCTGCTCATAGTTATCACTTATACTTTCAGTGTAAATTTATTATATCCATACAGTTGCAATAATATTTTGACCTGAAAAGTAGAAGTAATAATTTTCTCTTAATTCTTCTTTTTTTGATTGAAAAATGTTATGTAGATTATTACTACTCTATCAAACTTTTTCATCCTCAATTTTTCAATAAAAAGTATTAAGATAACTATAACAAATAAAGCACTAGTAATATTTTTACTTCTTATAGAGAGCTAAGTACTTTGTATTATCACTACATTTTCAGCATCATCAACCACTATATTCATGAAATTAGGCATGATCACCTTTATTTAGAATCCTAATATTACCTGAGCACACACAGACAGGCTTTCAATCAAGTCTGCCTGACTCTAAAGCCCACAATTTCTCAGCATAGTATACCGTTTCTTATAGCAAGTTGTGTTTATCTTTTCAGCTTTGTCCCAAGTCAGCCAAGTTCCTGACTATAACACACGGGAGCCAGTGATAGAAAATAAAAACACAACATAAAATAAGAAAGCACCCAGGCTCAGAACCTGCCACTGCTCCGTTCCTCATCTGTGATGATCACTGTCATGCCCCACCTACCCACCCCCATTCCTTTATTCATCTTTGAGTTTCTATAGATTTTTTATATCTACATTTCCCTTTTCATTTTATTGCGACAATACAGTTATACTCTTGCATTATCATTACTTACCTATACTTTCACAAGGGCTTTCCTCCTGCAGTTCTGTTTCCTCTTAAAATCACCCTTTGCTTCATTCTCAAATAAATTGGGCTACCATGCAAGTCAGATCATCCCGCTGCTGTACTCATCCCATGAAGTTTTCTCCTTTACCTATTAACTTCTACAACTATACGCTAAAAATATTTCTTTTTATTTTTCAGATAAAATAGAAGTGAAATTTAAATCAGAATCCCTTTAGAGTTCATCACAAATTATAAATGTATATTGTACACATGTAAAGGTCATACAGTCAACCATTCATGACTCAATACACAGTAGAATACTTTCACTACAGACAAACCATATTCAGAAACATCTGACAGAGCCACGTTGTCCTGATTCATCTTACCTACTTGGGGCAATAATTCAGCAAGTTGTTTTCTGCTCTTCAAGCTCCCTCTAAACTTGGTAAAGCAAGTGCCTGCCTCATTTCAGCAATTCTGTCAGAATGGGCACAAGCCCAATTACCCAGCTCAGAAACTAACTCGCAGACAGTTTACAGGCCTTTAAAAATACTTGTATTCTTGGACTTTAAACCTACTGATGTGCATGAGAGAGGCTGAGCCCACATTCTTTTTTAGAAAGTAATTCTGAGTGGGAAGATTACTGCTAAGTGAATGTCCAGAGTTCCTCAGGTAACTGAGCTCTGATGTCAGTAGAGGGTTTTCATAAGACTGAGATAATGATACTTAAAAAATCCGTGGCTAATCAGCTTCAAAAGTACTTTTGCTTTTTTTGCCTAATTTGATTTCTCAAATACATTAAGTTCAACCATTTCTCTTTGGAAATCTATATATACATACTTATAATATATATATGTATGTATGAATATATTAGAGGTCCAGTGAATGAATGAATTCATGTTTGGGTGGGGTCCAGCAGGCCTGCCCCCATTGGGGCCAATCCGGACCAAGAGGAGGGAGGGGCCGTGGGAGGTTGGTCAGCCGCAGTGCAGTGCACCTCATAGCGACTAATTGTTCCAGTCGTTCAGGTCCTTCAGTCACTTGGCTTTTAGAAATATACCAGAGGCCCAATGCATGAAATTCATGAGAGGGGCTCGGCCCCCACTGCCACCGTGGCCACCTCTGCCTCAGCCTTGCCACTGCAGCTTAGTCCAGGAGCAAATCCATAGGATGTCTGCTCTGCAAAAGCCCAGGTTGCAGGCTTGTTTCCCAATGGCGGGCATGCAGGAGGCAGCCAATTGATGATTCTCTCTCCTCATTGATGTTTCTATCTCTCTCTTCTGCCCTCTCCCTTCTTCTCTGAAGTCAATAAAAATAAATATTTAAAAAACTACAACAAAATTCCAAAAACTGCTATGAGAAAATAAAAACAAAAGTATTTACCCTAATCAAATTCATTCAAAAATAGCAAAATGGTCTGGCTATTTTACTCAGATCAATGGGACCATTAAGGAAAACATTGCTGACATAATATTTAAATAGTTCTTAATTAATACCCTACTGAGATATTTTTACTTTCCTGAGACTAGCAGACTGGACCAAGAATTGAATTACAAAATTAATGTCCTAAATATGTATATGTCCATTCTTGCTCATAATTTGCTACAGTTAATGAAGCATTGCAACATCAGACAACAGTTTGACTTCTCACTAAAATAGGAAGAAAGAAGAGGGTCTGACTACTTTTGCTATCTACAATAATTCTAGAAAAACTATTTTATTTGTTTTTCCAGATATTTCTATTTTCCTTAATGCCCTTTCTGACATTTAAAATAAATGCATGATTTAAATCATATATGGTTATTTGTTTTGAAATATTTCATCAACCCTTACACAGCATTCTTTGGATATAATATGCTTTTAATAATTAGCAGCCAATCACCTAATAAATATGATTAGTTCATTTAATTAATCAGTCACAGTGATTTTTAAATGCCCTGGCTAGGAGAGCCTTTAAAATATTTGTAACTTACTTGGGGACACAACAATTAAAGTCAGTAAGCTCATGTTATTACTGGCCCATTGGCCAAGTCTCTTCATCCCTTCAAAATAAAAAGCTTGTCTGCTTTTTGGTTCTTGGGAATACCTGAAAACATAGTTAAACTTGACCAACGGCTCCATGTAGCCATTCCCCAGAAGTCTTGCCTACTTACCATGTGTCTAGCATATAGTTAGGCACTGCAGAGAGAGCAAACGGAATAGACAGGGGAGACAAGGAACAATATAAACAATATAATGACTTTAAAACCACAAACAAAAAAGCATGTCCAGGAAAGGCCAGTCCAGAGCAACCAGCCATGAGACTGAGTGGGGAAGAAACAGCAAGTACAAGCACAGAAAGTTGTGAAAGATGCATATCACGAAGGCCATTATTAGCATCTCAAACAAGAAGTGCTAGGGGGAGGACAGAAAGATAATTGAATCTAAACTCTAAATTGGACCATGGGATTAGGAATGGAATTTGGTGGGTAGTTACCATACTTGAAGCAGCAAAGGCAAAGGCAGGAAACTTAATGGTCAGCAGAAAGTGCAAAGGCAATGCTGAGAGAAGGAAGTTTAGAAATGTATGTTGGGGGTGAGACTAAAAATTCTTGAATAACAGACCAAATTAAGCCATTTCCTGTAGTAAATAAGAAACTTTTCAGGTGTCAAAGATGGTAGTGGTGTGTTGCACTATTTTGTTTTCATTTGATGGGTGCTGGTTTCTTGATCTTAGCAGAGGAATGAGATTTTAAATTGATATTCAGGGAGGCAGCAGGATAGACTGGAAATAGTGATACGTGGAGGGAGAAAACCAAAGACGGCTGTGTTAAGAAGATATGATGTGCTTCATAGAGGAGGAGGCTTGTCAAGATGGAAAAGGAGGGTTGAAACAATTTGACAAAAGTCAATACAGGAATAAACCAGACCTCACACAGCAGGGGAAGATAACGATTCAAAGATTCAACTTAGCATGAATGACCTAATGTCTTATACACAGTATGTATTTAATAATGTTTTATTAAGATTTAAAACTGAAACTTCAAGTTGCTGTTTACCTCATTAATTTACATCGGATTGAGTCAGTTTATTCCTATTTGGAATCAGTTTTGCCTCCTGATTTGAAAAAAATAATTTGGGAGGACAAAAGAAGAGATTTGGGATTGTAAAATGTGTTCTCTGCTTTTAAGTCCTCAGACGGTTAAACATTAGTGTTTGGGGAAGAAAGTCATGCCAGTATTTGGGAGTCAGACACTGGAGCTGCATGTAACCTCTGGGATGAACTGGGGTGACATGGTCCCAGCCTACATCGTTATCTGGAAGGAGAGGAAACTGTAGACCCTCGGAAAGTAGGTGATTTACCCAAGATTGAACACCAGAATCAGATTTAAATCAAATATTTGACCTTAAATTATGTATCTTTTTCTATTGCCATTTCTCATTACCATTCACAGAAAAATCAATTGAGCCTTATAACCATTCCATAGGTTGAATTTTCATTTTGTTCAATTGTTTTTATTTCCGTGCATAGGTTTTTTTAGTTTGAAGTAGTCCCATCTATTTATTTTGGGAAAATCCTTCCTGTTACGCTAGTGGGAGGAGTGCTGGTGTACTCTTCTCCACATCAAGACTAAACTGACAAATCTACTTTAAATAGAGATGAAAATGACATTTGCCTGTTACCAAGGCTCTCTTCCACAAAATACAATACTCTAATTAAGAAAAAAAGTGAAAAATGAGTCATTATTCATCAAAATTTTATCCTCAACTATTACTGCTCTTCACCTTATTTGTAAAACTAAAAACTTAATTTCTATCAAATAAAATATTTTCAGAGAAATTCACTGGAACTTTATTTTCTAAATCTAGTCAACCCTAATTAATATATATGCAGCTATTTTATTTTTTATTTTATTTTATTATTTTATTTTATTTTATTATTTTATTTGTATGTCCCTTAGTAAAATACCACAAGTCAGGGAAGTCAAAATAGCTTTCTATTTCTGTTCCTATTCTGAGGTTACTTTCAATAGCCTTATGTGAAAGCATGATGACTCATTAGAATTGTGTTGCTTTTTCTAGGGGTATATTTACAAACTTAATAGCCGTCAAGCAAAGGAATATTCTGGAAAACATTTGCCCTCCTCCAATGAATAAGAAACTAATACAGCTTTCTTAGTATAAGAGATTAAGTCTCCCTCTAGACTATCCTAAAATGCACAGCTGTGGAATTATGTTGTATTTCAATCTTAAATGACCTTATTCACAGGTAAAGATAGCACTGATTTTTATGTTATCTCTGCAACAGGTGGAGTTGAGGATTACAAAATTCAGGCTCTGTGCCATTGTGGATGTGACAAGATGTGATAGCTTTGTGAACAATCTAGAAAATCATGTGCACAGAAATGTAAATCGTCATTTCAAAGGAAGTAGAAGGGTTACCATTTATTGTGGGGTGAAAATAGCATTTCAAAGTTTTATTTCGGTTACTGTTTATTGGAGGGGAGAGGGAAGTGATTTCCTGATTTCTGATATCTAAATGTCTGGGAACCGTGGTTTAGAGCCCTAGCCCTCTTAAAACCTTCCAGCAGCACAAATGTCTGCATTCTCACAGCGACTGTTGTCACCAAGAAGCAAGTCTTCACCAGGCAGCATTACTCTCTGACTAATTGTTACCCTCAACTTCCCCTTGCACTTTCTCCAGTTAACACAATCTACCAAATAGCATTTCTTTCCACCCAGATTTAGAGCAAGTTTTCCATGAGGCACAGACAAATATACACATACATGTTCCCCACTGTCACTTATTTCCCTTCCAACACTGGCCAACGCGGTCATGATCACCTCAGTACACAAATCTTTTGTCGCTTTCCTTCAATGGCTCCCACTTCCTGTGGACGCTACCTTTACTCTTTGACCTAGGGTCAAATATGCTGATTCAAGTAAGTCTCATCTGTTTCTTTTTACTCCAAAGCTAAATGGACTTCTTTCAAGTCGGATAATGTTTCATACACTTGACTGTTTAGCTATCTTTCTCTCCTATACCTCTCCCAACACCTCTGCCTTGCTAACACCTACATAACCTTCCATTCTCAACTTAAAGATGACTTTTTCCTTAAAATATATTGCCAGATCAACACATCTCTTCCTCTATTCAAAGTCAAGCTTCTCTACTTTTCCTTCCATTTCACTTGCAATTCTACATATTTAAAAACTTGTAAACATTTATGCAATGCTCACATTCCTTTTAGCTCTAGACTGTATGTTCTGGGAGGGTGGGGTATCTCTTTTGTGTTCTGCAGTTTAACTAATGACTAACACAATATCTGAATATGTTAATAATTGGTTTTTGATAAATATTTTCAAATGAACGAATTCCTTCTGCATAGCCTTTTAAGCTGTTTTCTCTTATTGCTTTTTTAAATTATTAAACTATAGCTACTGATTTCAATAATTTCTCTTCATTAACTCAAAACACACTATGACTAATCAATATCCCAACTGGAATACTGAATACTTTTGGAAGAGGAACTTCCAAAGCTCTACTACTTTGTATTTAAAAGATGACATTTTGTGTCTTCTGATCATGTTTTTTCCCTTGTGTTACCAAATCATACTTCCCAAATTCTAATTGAACTTTTTTTAAAGATAAGGCACAATGAATTCTGGGGCACAATTAACAAACTTCTATGATGCTATGTCCCACACTGAGGTTCTAGAATGAATGTTTAAGGTTGCAACATATCTCAACTAGATGATAGATGCCAGCAGGGTTTCTTAACCATTTCTGGAGGTGTGCTATAGTGAGTTGATTGTATCAAGTGAGTAGAATAAGACTCTTATCAAATGATAATTGTGGAGGGCACCACAATAGAAAGTTAGTGCCAACCCAAGCAATTTAAAAAATAAACAGTCTTGACCAGCGTGTTTCAATGGTTAGAGTGTCAATCTGGGGCCTGAAGGGCCACAAGTTTGATTCTTGGTCAAGGTCACATCTATGCAGGTTCATCCTGCCCTGGTGAGGGCACATGCAGGAGGCAATCAATGGATCTTTCTCTTTCACATCTATCTTCCTCTCTCTCTCTTTCTCTCCCCCTTTGACACAAGGAAGTACTCATATGATTTTTTACTAAATAAATGAATGAGATAATAAGTAAAAGATGGCTTTGTGAATTCAAGCAGGGTAAATATCCTATACTAGAGGCCCAGTGCATGAAATTCGTGCATGGGGGAGAGGGATTGGCCCTCAGCCCAGCCTGCACCCTCTTCAATCTGGGACATCCCTCTCACAATCCAGGATTGCTGGCTCCCAACTATTTGCCTGTCTGCCTTGCTGATTGCCCCTAACCTGCCTGCCAGCCTGATCACCCCCTAACCACTACCCTGCCAGCCTGATTGATGTCTAACTGCTCCCCTGCCAGCCTGTTTGCCCCCAACTTCCCTCCTCTGCTGGCTTGGTCACCCTTAACTGCCCTCCCCTGCAGACTTGATCGCCCCCAACTGCCCTCCACTGCTGGCCATCTTGTGATGGCCATCTATTGTCCACATGGGGCAGGATCTTTGAATACATGGGGGCAGCCCTCTTGTGTATTGGAGTGATGGTCAATCTGCATATTACTTTTTATTAGATAGGATAGAGGCCTGATGCATGGGTGGAGGCCAGCTGGTTTGCCCTGAAGGGTGTCCTGGATCAGGGTGGGGGTTCCTTTGGGTCATGGGGCAGCCTTGGTGAGGGGCCTGTGGTGGTTTGCAGGCCAGTCAAGCCCTCTGGAGACCCAAGTGGAGGCCCTGATATCTGAGATTTACTTATGTTCTGCAATTGAAACTTTGTAGCCTGGAGCAGATCCAAGCCATCTGCTCACTCCATAGAGGCAGCCATTTCTATTTGGGTTTATTTACCTTCAATAATTGAAGGTAAATTTGTAGCCTTAAATAGAGGCTTAGGCCTTCCAGGGCTGCAGAAGCTTGGCTTCCTCCATCGCCCGGGAAACCCTAGGCTCTGCTCTCTCCAGCTCAGTGGCTGCCACCATTTCTGTTGGGATTATGTATCTTCTATAACTCAAACTTTGTAGCATTGAGTGGAGGTCTAGGCCAGCAAGGGCAGGCGGAAAGTTTGGCTTCCTCCATTGCTGGGGAAACCCAAGCCTCCCTCCTGCTCTCAGTGGCCGCAGCCATCTTGGTTGGGGTTTATTTGCATATTTTCTTCTGATTGGCTGATGGGTGTGACTTGTGGGCATGATTGTAGGGTGTGGCGGAGGTGAGGTAAATTTGCATATTACTCTTTTATTAGCTAGGATACTAAAGAGGTGATATGCAAATTGACCCTCATCCCTTCACAAGATTGCTGCCTATGACCAAGCCAGCAGAGGGGTTAGTGAGAGATGACCAAACAACTGAACAAGGAGGCTGTGTGGGGTGGCCAGGCCAGCAGGGGTCGGGGGCAGTTGGAGGCAACCAAGCTGGCAGGGGGGGCAATAAGAGGTGACGAGGCTGACAGTGGGGCGCAGTTAGGGGTGACCAGGTCAGTGGGGAGGTTGCATTTGGGGGTGACCAGGCTGGCAGGGGAAGTAATTTGGGGTGATTAGGTTAGCAGGGGGGCAGTGAGGGGCAACTAGGCCAGCAGAGGGAGCAGTTGAGGGTGACCAGGCCAGCAGGGGGCAGCAGTAAGGGCTCTTATTTGAGGCTGAGCCAGCAAACTATTAACTTAGGGCTCATTACATTTTTTTATTTGGTTCTAGAATCAAAAGCAGACCTGAACACTGCACAAAGTGGGTAAGTATGTCTAGGTGGAAAATTTGGAGAAAGGCAGTGAAAAGGAGACAGGCAGGGCATTAGCCTCTTGGGTGCACACTATGATTTCCTCATGTTTGATGAAGTTCACTTGCTCTGCTTCTCTATTTGTACATTTATTCACATGTATGGTACTGTACTCCTTTTCTTTTCTTTTTTAATATATTTTATTGAGAGAACTAAGATGGCAGCAAAGGTAAAACACTATCATGCCGCCATAATCAGCAATTTTAATACTACAACTTAACGAAAGAACAAACACCTTCCACAATCACCAGAAAGCTTGCGGAGTGAAAATTCCACAAATAAAAGTGAAGATAAGACACTGTGACTCGGAGGAGCAGCGGCGAACAGCGTTGAAAGATTCGCATGGAGAGAGGTTTGGAGTGCGCGCCGCGGAGAGGGCGGGCGGCTGAAAACTGGCCAGTTTTCTCGAACGGGGAGACAAAGATGTCCCACTGGACTGATTCTCCAGCTCTGGGCGAAGTCCAGAGAACCCACTATCATACGGGGTGAAAACTGGACAGTGGGAGGGCACGCCGAAGCTCGGGTGCTGCCGGGTCTGCCGGCTTGTGGAGAAGGCAGCTTGCGCGCGAACAGCTCAGCTGCGTGATGGCACAGAGAGCTCTCTGTGACTTGTCTCTCATTCGGAAAACCGTCAGTCTGCTTTGTTTTAGACCCTGGGTGAGACATTGCGCATGCAAAGTCATTTGGGGAGAGTCTGAATTCCCTAGCAGCCGGTGGAGTTCGGCAGCGGCTCTCTCTCAGAGGTGCTGGCAGCCATTGCCTCCGGCACAGAGTCCCCAGGGCTGCATAGGGCAGAGCTAACACTGTCTGCTTGGCCCGGAGACTCCGCCCATCCAACCTGAGCACAGCTGAGCTTCACAGACAATTGGCCTGGAGGTCAACCCTCCAAGTGCTAACAACGATTAACTGAGCTTAACTTCAGCAAGACTGTGCAGCCCATATCCACCTCAGGTAACCGGGGAGGCTGAGCCACTGTCCCTAGTAGGAAGTCTACCACACAAAGCTAATTGACTAACTCAGGGAAGCAGCCACCATGCAGCGACATGGAAAGAAATCAGATGTGAAAGAAATGGAGGGAAAAAAACGACTGGACATGGAATTCAAAACCACGGTTATAGGGTTTTTCAAGAGGCTCCAACAAAAGGTCGAGGCCTATAAGGAAATAAGCAAGACCACAAAGGAAATAAATGAGTCCTACAAGGAAATGAAGGAGACTCTCAAGGATATAAAGGAGACTCTCAAGGATATGAAAAAGGACCAACCAGAAATTAAGCATACACTGACTGAAACAAAAAATATTATACAAGGACCTAAAAGTGCTCTGGAGCACCTCAAGAACCAAGTTAAAGATTTGAAATACATACAAAGAGGTAAAATCCACTCAGCTGAAAAAGCAAGAAACCAAAAGAATCCAAAAAATTGAAGATAGTGTAAGGGGCCTCTGGGACAACCTCAAGCATACCAACATCCGAATTATAGGGGTGCCAGAAAAACAGAGAGGCCAAGACAATGAAAACCTATTTGAAGAAATAGTGACTGAAAACTTCCCACACCTGGTGAAAGAAATTGACTTAGGAGTCCAAGAAGTGCACCGAACCCCAATATATAGGAACCCTAAGAGGACCACACCAAGGCACATCATAATTAAAATGCCAAGAGCAAAAGACAAAGAGAGAATAATAAAAGCAGCAAGAGAGAAACAGTTGGTTACCTATAAGGGAGCACCCATAGGATTGTCAGTGGATTTCTCAACAGAAACTATGCAGGCCAGACGGGAGTGGCAAGAAATATTCAAAGTGATGAACAGCAAGAATCTACAACCAAGATTACTCTATCCAGCAAAGCTATCATTCAGAATTGAAGGTCAGATGAAGTGCTTCGCAGATAAGAAAAAGTTAAAGGAGTTCATCACCACCAAACCAACATTATATGAAATGCTGAAAGATATTCTTTAAGAAGAGGAAGAAGAAAAAGGTAAAGATGAAAATTATGAACAACAAATACACATCTATCAACAAATGAACATAAAAATCAAGTGAATTAATAGGCTGTTGAACAGGATAGACTGGTGAATATAACAGAGACATGGACATAGAGAGGGAATGGACTGACAATTCTTGGGGAGAAAAGGGTTGTGGGAAGTGCAGCAAGAGACTGGACAAAAATCTTGCAACAATGGGAGAGGACAGTGGGGAGGGGAGGTGAGGGTGGAGGGTGGGATAGGTACAGGGTAGAGGGGAGCTATAGGGGGATAAAAAGGGGAAACAATGTAATTAATAAACTGAACAATAAAGATAAAAAAAAGAATAAAAAATAAATAAATAAAAATAAATATATTTTATTGATTTTTCACAGATAGAGGGATAGATAGTCAGAAACATGGATGAGAAAGAAAAATCCATCAGCTGCCTCTTGCACACCCCCTGCTGGGGGTACATGCCCTTGGCGGAATTGAACTTGGAACCTTTCAGTCTGCAGGCCAACGCTCTATCCACTGAGCCTAACGGGTTTCAGCTGTACTCCTTTTCTTACCAGTCTACTCCTACCTTGATCTTCCTCATGGCATAAGAACTTAATTTTATTTATAGTATGTGATAATTCAAGACAGCATATTATCATTAGAAATTTAATTACATTTCTTATAATTTAGAAGCACTGACAATTTATTAATTTTATACTTGCTTTCTTCTAGTACCACAATCTTTTATATAAGCTTCCAAACTTTCAGTTGATTGAATATTAGGGGTTTAAATATATAGCTGACTTCAGCTTTAATCTCGTCAATAAGTTATTTTGTGCAAGAAGTATGCTATCTGCCCAGAATTTAGCTAAACTTACTTTCTATTATAGACTAATTTTGTATGTTAATTCATACTTAAGTCTCCTCTTTTCTGGTTCATTATTTTCCTGCAGAATTTTGACCTCATTCTCCCTTGATCAGCAATAAATTATTTATTTTGGAATCTTTTTAAAAATTCTTGGAGCTCAAAGATTTCAGTAGTAAGACTATTTTCATCACTATAAGACAATCCCTCAATAAAAGTTGCATGAATCTTCACATTGCTAACCTTCCACCCTATATTTATTTTCTTAACAAAATAAAAATTTAGTTGTAAGTTACCATAGCCCTCCTAATTTATCTTTTGAGAAATTTTATTATTAAGTAATATAAAGTTATTTATATACTTAATAATTTATTTATATACTTAAGTCTTATTCAGATCTTTAAGACTAATAAGGAGAAATTCAAAAGCAAAGAACGACCCAACACTTTCCTTCTAAAAGCTTGTCCCCCAATTGATGAATAAAAATACATACACACAAGAAACAAGAGCAATAATAACAACAGTAATAATAAACATTCTTATGGAGATTTATCATTTCCAAGGGACAGTCTCTTATTTGATCCTACTGTGATCCTTCCTGCAAGTTGGATGTTATGATCATTTCCATTATATATATGAGAAAAAAACAAGTAAAAAAGTTGAAATGACTTGACTAAATTCCTTTAACCATAACTGCAGTTTGAAATCGGTCTTCTAACTCCAAAGCCTACTGCTTACCAAATTGCCTCTCAACAGTGAAAACACAGAACATTATTCTCTGCTCCAAGTTTCCCACATTACCCAGCTTTAGGATTTGAGAAAAGGAAAAAAGTATAGTTCACAGGAAAGTTGGGTCTCAAACTTTGGACAAGGAGCGAGAGCAGGATCTGTAACTAGAAGAAGGAGGGGACATTCCTACTTGGGGGGGGGGGGGGGGGGGGGGAGGCAAGGGGTTAAGAAAAGTAAAGCTCCAGGTTATTAACAGGCATGTCTTACGCAAGACAGTGGGAAAACTTCCTTACCTGAAATAAAAGGCTCATGATGAAAGGTAGGCAAAAATGTTCTGAATCCGTAGTCTGGGGACAGATAATAGTGTTGAACTTTCCTGAATGCTAGGCTGAGGAACTCTATTTTATAGTTAATGGTGAGGCCCTGGAGGGTTTTGTGCTGGGAAGATCAAATCTCTGCTTTAGTCAGGTTTTTAATGAGCCTATCAGCATAGATATCAGCATAGATAAGAAGCTGCTATAGAAATCCACCTGGACTACAGGAGGGCCAGGGGGATGAGGAAGAAAGGGACAAAAGTGAAACAACTTTACAAAGAAGAGACATACAATTTGGCAGCTGGTCAGAAATAAAGTATGAAAAAAATCATCAAAATTCTAATATTCACTTCTAACTTTGAATATTATGATTGGCAACAAACATTGTTAGCTGTTTTCCTAGAAGTGACATGCTCACTTCATTCATTTTTGAGAAAATGAATGCCAAAAAATAAAGTCTCAATAACCATCATTAGTCTGTTGTGCTTTTTCGTAAGACATCATCATATTTCAGAGTGCATCATATTTCATCACAGAATATTAAAAATACATGCAATTAAGAGTCGAGATTTAATAAAATTACTAGATTTCAGTAGAGGGCATATGTGACAATGACTTTTTTAAAACTGAGAGTCCATGGTGGTAAAGAATTTAATAACTATAATATAAGCAGTGGAGCACAATGAATTCTAGTAATGCTTAACTAAACAATAGGCAAATAATACTTTAGTCTTGTCATGAAAATGTTTTGCCTTGGCAACCTCCCGATAGGATTTGGGGACCTCTGGGTACCCATGTATCACTGTCTGATCACTGTTGCCACAGAGCATTCTGATATTCATGCTTGTGGCTCCTCCTGTGTGCCAGGTCCCATTCTAAGCACTGAATTACTTTTAACTCGAAATCTACCTTTTCTTACTTCAGTGACAAATGTAAAAAATGTAAATATGCCAAAGTGGAAGAAGACGGACTTTGGGGTGGGGGAGCCACATACTAAACCTGACAAGCTCAGGGGAGGCCAGCATGGCAGGCTTCATAAACTCACTGACCGAAAGTAACCATGTAGGATGGCCTGACATAAACATTCCTAACTAAAAGCTAGTCATGGCGAGTAGTCACCTCTTAGGTCTATAGCTTCCTTATCAAAGATTGGTATTTATAATCATTGGAATGCCTCTTGTCTTCCTATATTTAAGATAACATACCTTTGGAATGTCAGAGAGATCACCTTTTCCAGAGCCTTTGGGACACAATTCCCCCTGCCCCAGCACAAGACCTCAGAACCCTCATTTGTCATCTTGTTGCCCACATACCATCTACGTGCTATAAATATTTACTGTCCCCTACTCACCAATGCAGAAGAAATTCGTTTCTGTCAGAGCCTCCCCTGATTAGCTTGCTCCCGCCCTCTTAATCTACTACCAATGGATTTCATGCCATTGTTTGGAGCTAAATCTCAATCCCAGGAATTGTCAGTTTGGCTCAAATAAACTTATAAAAATTCTCTACAGGTTTGTACATTTCTTAAAGTTCACACTATATAATGTTGTGAAGATACTTTCCAACAGAATACACTGAGTAAAGGCTCGTAGTAAATTGAAATCTAAAATATATACATTTAAATGATATGCCCTGGTAAACTCTAATAAGTGGGGGTACTGTGAACAGAATGAGATTTCCCCAGTTCTTAACACAAATTCCTGCAATTGACAAAGGGATTAACCATAGGGTTTATAGAAAATTATGTCTACCTGGTGTCACAGGTATTTTAACAAGATCCATTTCCTGTCTATAAGATACTTATGTAAGCTTAGAACGAAATTCTAGTTCCAGCTTCCATATTTTCTTCGAGTGTTGTGTATTTCAAGTCACTAACTTTTAAGGTTTTCAGAGGATTAAAGGAAAATTTCAAAGTGCATAAAATGATCTCAGATCTGTGTCCATTAAAAGAAAATCCAGAGCCGATTCAAGTTTTAAACCTAGAGTTATTCAGAAGGTTCTGGGTTAGAAGTTCCCCTATGGAAGTGTTTAATAAGAGAGCCTTTGATACTTTTGGGCAATGAAAATACAAAGACCTTTAGATCCTATGGAGACATCTGTGTGTACCAATCACTCTAATCTATATGGTCTACCCTATAAACAAACAAACAAACAAACAAATGACAAAACAACAACAAACCAACCAGCAAATAAAAAAAAATTAGTTTCTCTAGACCTAGCACTGTACTGTTTTATCTATTTTGTTTACTAAGAGTAGTTTCCGTTTTGTAAAATCGGCCTATAAATTGTCTTAAATAATTTAGGATTATCCAGAGTTGGCCATACAGTGTAATTCTAAGACAGCACATTTATGGCTAGAACTGGTTAAATTGCAGGACAGTTTTGGTGTCATAGAATCTAAGAGTAAAGGGTAAAAACATGCAAGGGGCCAGGCCAATGTTGCTCAGTGGTTAAGCATTGACCCATGAACCAAGAGGTCACTGGTTCAATTGCAGCCAGGGCATATGCCTGGGTTTTGAGCTTGATTCCCAGAATGGAACATGCAGAAGGCAGCCAATTAATGATGTTTCTCTCTCATCTATATTTCTATCTCTCTATCCCTCTCCCTTCCCCTCTCTCTGAAAGGCAATTTTAAAAATATTTTAAAATATGCAAGTGTCTCAAACCAATTTTTAAACATGAATGAAGGAATATAAAGCGTCATTGGTTATTATAATGACAGATGGGAAAAGGCCTGTCAGAGTAAATGCTGTAGGGTGATGACATACATTCTCTCACAGGTCAGCAGAGGGTGTCACAGCACCAGCCTTCTTATCATTTAATAAGCTCCTATAGTTGCAGAAGTCTTTAAATGAACAAAGCATTCACATGAAATTCATCCATGACATCCATGACTCTTACTTCATTTCCTTTCATTCATTTAACATTTTGTTTTTATTTTCAGAACTACGTTCCCAAATGGTCTGTAGAAAATTAATATATTGCAACATAAGTAAATTAGGTTTCTGGACCCAAATTCAACATGTGTTTATGTGTGTGTGTGTGTGTGTGTGTGTGTATGTATACCTATGCATAGTCTCTCCCACACCAACATGCAATTCTTAAAACCAGAAATTAGGTTGTAAATTCAAGTAAATTCTGACACTATCTACCCAGAGTCTGAATTAGATTCCACTGGTAAAGGACTCAATCCCACAGGACTGCCTTCCACTTCAGATGCCTATGCTTCTGACCAGCTGGCTACAAAGTGAAAGTTCCCATGACCCTTCCCTGGGTTCAATTAATTTGCAAGAGTGGCTCAGAGAACTCAGGAAAACCTATTTACTCAACTCACTAGATTACTGATTTCTTAGAAAGGATATTAAAGCATAATGATTATCAACCAGAGGAAGTGATACAAAGGGTCCCAAACAAAGGACCCTTTGTCCTCCTGGAGTTTGGGGCCTGACACAGTGGACCCTGGCAGTGCTCTGGTTCCCCACCATGGAAACCACGCTGCCCCCAACTCCCTCCTTTGAGGATTTTATGGAGGCTTCATCACATGGGCATGATTGATTAACCAATTGGCCACTGGGAATTGGTTCAATCTCTAGCCCTTGTCCCATCCCAGGAAACCAGGGGATGGGACTGAGATTTCTAACCCTTATGCATGGTTGGTTCCCTAGGCAACCACCCTCCATCCATAGAGGCTTTGCAAAAATTACCTCATTAACATAAACCCCGTGGCAGTGCTTGTTATGAATAACAAGATACCCATTTCACCTTTAAGGCTTTGAAAGTTTTCAGGAACTGAGGACAAGAGACCAAATGTTGCATAAAAGATGTTCCCTTTACTCTTATTGCTCAGGAAATTCCAAGAGTTTGGAAGCTCTAAGCTAGGAATTAAAGATTATATATATATATATATATATATATATATATATACACACACACACACACACACACACATATATATATAATCTGAATATACATATGTGTGTATGTGTGTGTATATATATATTTTAAATCACAATGTTACAATAAATTTATTAAAAATTCTTAGCTTATATTATACAAACACGTCCTTATTTATCACTGCCACAAAAAGCAACTCATTTTAAGATGTGATTCAATCAGCTTTCTCATGCTTTTCAAAATAAACCAAAAAAAAAAAAAATCAGTTCAGGAAAAACTATACACATTTTGATGGAATAAGGAACATTGCAGAATATAGTGATATAAGAACTCTAAGAGGGCATGTTACTACAAATAGGCAAAATTTTTCTGTATACAATTCCAATCAAGTAGTAAGAGATACAGATGTACTCTATTGTTGCATCTTGTATGCTCCGTGGAGAGCTGGGAAATCTCCCACAACCAGAGAGGAAGCTCCAGGTCCACGGGGACACAGAGGTGGTGGTGAGGTGTGGAGTGAGGAGCATAAGGCTATAGAAGGTTTTTCCATTTTAATTGTTAAAATATCACATTAAGAATAAATTTAAAATGCTTAGCAGGAGGCAAATACAACAGAAAACAACTTACAATTTTTTTAATCTAAAATAATTAGCGAGAAAAAAAAACCAACAGAAAACACTATGTGAGGAGGAATAGTGAGGGGAAAGCTGGCAGTCTACCCATTCTTTTTGTACCACTGCTCCCCAGGAAGTGGGCCTTCTGCACTCAAGTTGTTCTCACTTACTACCAACTCCTGCAGATGTTTGCAACTCAACCCAATGGAGCAACACACATGTTTAAGAGAAGGTAGAAAGTGAGCTAACTGCATCATGCCTTTTGCATTAGTTGATACACATAGTTCTGGCCCATCCATGACTTACTTTGAATATGGAAACAATTTTCATCAGCTTAGTTATTTTATTCCACAAGTGGGCCAGCCAATCAGGATCCAGGGGCAGAGTTTCAGAATGAGACACCCAAGAAGAGCTTCTGTGATAGGCAAATTATTTTGACCTAAAGGTAACAAAGACCCTGTGGGCTCAAGGGAAATTTCTATCTACCCTTAACTACCTAGAAGAATGTGAATCAGGGGCCTTGCTCACAATAACAGATTATCAGGGATAACCTTGTGACCAGCTATAGGGTAGGGCAAACTACTCATGACTGCTCTTCTTTCCATGCCACATGACCCAAGGTGCCTGACCTTATCTTTAGCTCGGTATGCAAATGTACTTCATTTCCCCTTTCTGTCTCCGAGCCTCCGGTCTCTGTGGGGTCTCTGACTTTCCCCTGAATGTGCAGCTGCCATGGATATCTCTGTAATTAAATTTGATTGTTTTATCTTGTTAATCTGCCTCACGCTGATTTAAATCTTAGACCAGATGAAAGGATTTAGGAGGGTGGAGGAAAATTTCTTCCTCCCTCACACAAGGTGACATTTTAGGAGAATACATAAACTTTTGAATAAAGGTTGATGTTTCCAAAGGAAAGGAATCTATAAGTATGGAATAAAGTTTTCTTTTTTAAAAACCCAACTTTGCATCCAATAATTCACCTATAAACACACAGACAAGTTAAGTGATTTATATTTTCTATCTATTCACCATAGAAAGACTTTGGAAGTATCAATATTAGATGCTTGTGAACGTTGTGATGATGAGTTGATTCACTATATGTCGTCAAAGAAGATTCACGTAGTGGGCAGTTTGTGCTCCCATTGCTGGAACATAGTTGTTTCAAACCGTTTATACTGTCCTGTGGCTTCACTGTGGATACTGGTCAAAACCACACAACAACTGGGTATTAAGGGGCGTGGGTAAGAGGCCGTGGTGTGAATAACCTTGACTCCCCTTCAGAAAATGACTGCGTAATAACTGTGTTCTGCCTTGAAGCAGCATAGTTCATTAGGTTTCTGAATACCCTATTCAGTCATTTCAAAGCTTGTTCATGGTTAAAGAATAACAACATGATTATTTCCCTTTCTCCAGGGGAACTGCAAACTGCAATATCCTGTTATGGGGACCCGGGCCTCTGGCACGCATACTGGCATAGTAAAACCTTGCTCACTCAGATGACGTAATTGCGGTGCACGCAGCTGCATTGCTCCAATGGGGTCTCTGGTGTGCTTTCATACGTATTTCAAATGATAAAGTGTGGCTTGTTAGTAAGGTGTTCAGAGCTAGTCACCCCAAGATGTGCTTCTGAGGTATGTGGGTTGTTTGAGCTCAGGGCAACTTTAACTGTGACTCAGGAGAAACTTCTGTCCCTCCCTTGAATACCTGAAAGAATTTGAATTAGGGGCCTTGCCTATTATGGGACATGATCAGAGACCACCTGTTTTGACCTGTCTGCATGGCAGGACAGACATTTCTTAACTAAACATATGCTCTTCTTATTCTGCAATGACCTCTTGAAACCCCTAATATGCCAGCAGAGTAAGCATTCTTGAGAAGACACATTCCTCTGCAGTGTCCTTTAAGCAAGGACATCTACATATTAAGCATAAAGATTCCAGTCAACACCCGGGGCTCAGACTTGTTTGGAAAAGTCAAGGCAGGGGTGGCTGCCTTCAGCCAACTCCCTTCAGAGCCTAAGGCCATCGGAAAGATATTTACATCACGATTCATAACAGTAGCAAAATTACAGCTATGAAGTAGCAACAAAAGTAATTTTATGGTTGGGGGTCACCACAACATGAGGACCTGTATTAACTGCATTAGGAAGGCTGAGAACCACTGCCCTTTCTGAGTTTTCCGCCTTACAAACTTTCCAAGCAAGTCTTGTGCTTCCCCAGAAGGATGCACCTTACCTCATCCCTAGGTGTCTTTCATACCCATGTCCCCTTTCTGTCTCTGAGCCTATTATGCATGTGAGGTCTCTGGCTCATGTATATGAGGCTCCCATACACATGTATGTATTAAATTTGGTTACCTTCTCTTGCCAATCTGTCCCATGTCTATTAGATTATACGACCAGCCCAAAGAACTTCAAGGGTAAATGAAAGTTTCTCCTCCCCTATATTGTTTTCCAGTAGGTGTTATAGTGCACTAAGATATCAATGAGTTCTGATATTCATAGTTCAGGAGACCCAAGAGTAGAAATATAAAAATGGCCAAAACAGGGCACCTGTCTTTAACAGTATGATTTTGCTTATTGAAAAAAAATGTTGCTCCTGCTTACCCAGTGCATGTTAGGCACTCCGAAAGTATTCTCTCTAAGGGTGAGGAGAGTCTATACAGAGGAATAGAAATGTTATCGTCAAAACTTCGCTCCGTGAGGACAGTCAAAGGCATGTGAAGAGGGGCTGAAACCTCAGAAAAGAGACATTCCCCATCACTATTGATAAGAGCGTCCAGTCTCCGCATTTCTGAATTGGGGGATATTTCTGAAGACCTGTAGACAATTCTCTCTGGTAGGTCAACAGCAGTGGTTTCAGCTACTTGTTATATGACAGTTCTTTCACATGGAAGAAGAGGAGCATTACAAATTGCCACTGCTAGCTCGAATGCTCCTACTAGAGAAGAGAAGAAGCCTGCCTCTTCGAACCCTGAGTAAAAAAGAAAAGTGATAACTGATGGGAAAGAAAACACCTTTCCAACAAAGAAGGCAATTTCACAGGCAGTGAAGGAAGGAACCAGTAGGGTTGATGTTTGATAATTATTCTTAATTTTACCTTAGGTAAAATATAAAAGAAACAACGGGGAAATATTTTTGTTTGATACCTTTTCTTAGAGTATTTAATATTGTGTTATCTTAAAAAATAAAAGAAAATAAATTCCCTTTGAGGTCAACAAAGAGAAAGTTGTCCCTCCTGACTTTTGCCAAATAGTCCATTAGAAAGCAGATTTAGAATGCATCACAAGTTAAATGATCTTTTGATCTAGTAGGTCAACTAAGGAATCAAAAGAAAATATATCATTAGTATCTTTTGGTATTTTTCAATCCAGATCACATAGGTACTTTACTTAGGCATTCTTATGTATGTTTCCTATATTCTCCTGTCATAACTTCCTCTTCACCCAAGTTTTTATTATACTAGCAGCACAAGAAAAGGAAGAAAAGAATTTATTGACTTTGTGAATCCAGTCTCCTTGGTCATTGATACGTTTTTAATTAACTTTAACTTTGAGATTTTTTTTCTTTTGTGTACCTGCCACGTTTCATAATTTTTCTCATTTATTTATATTTATTTGTTTTGTTCAACAGTGGGGTCGTTAGACTCCTCCAGAAAGGCAACCAAAGAGCAAGTTGTAAGAAGTAATTTTAATGTGTTATAGTATATAATTTTTATATTAAAATATAACTTTTTTTTTTTTTTTGCTGAGACCGGTTTGGCTCAGTGGATAGAGCGTCGGACTGCGGACTGAAGGGTCCCGGGTTCGATTCCGGTCTGCGGACACATCCCCAATAGGGAGAGTGCAAGAGGCAGCTGATCGATGTCTTTCTCTCATCAATGTTTCTGACTTTCTATCCCTCTCCCTTTCGCTCTGTAAAAAATCAATAAAATATATTTAAAAAATATATATATATCTAACATTTTTTACCCCAAAATATAATTTGGTTATCTCAAATGCAATTATCTAATGTATATTTAAATATTTGTGATTTTTTTGTAGCATTTAATAAAATTACCTTGCATCTTATAAAAATAACATACTTAAAAATAAGTAAAATTAATTTGGTAACCTTCAAGGAATATATAGGAAACTATACTTCAAGAATTAAATGGCTTTCCAAATTGCTAAAAGATTAAAGTCAATATAATAGTACTCTTAGGAGTTTGTACTTTGCTATAAGAATCTAATCTCACCTTGAAAATAATAGTGTCTACTTTTTGCCAGAGTTAAGAATGAAAGGATTTTGCAATACAGAGGAAGAAAAGACATAACTGTGAACCTAGATATCTCCTAATAAAATACCACCAGTCAAACAAACATAAATTAAAAGTCATTGATTAGGTAAAACTTTGTTTGGCAGGAGCAAGAAAAATGTCAGAGATATTTTGTTTTAAAAATACCTTTCTAACTGAACACAGTAAATGCGATAACACTTTCAGACTGGTCAACTTGAAGCTACTGTTCTGAGTCCAGTAATGTGGACATCTGCAATCCAAACGCAAGTGTAAGGAAATGAATAAGGATTAAGGGAACCATAGTATTTCTACCTATTTCCTTCCTGTAATTCCTCTCAAAGCAATGATTTGGTAACAGTGGAAGCAACTGCAGTGAATCAGTCTTTGATTTTTGACAAAGATTTGCAGGTATGTTGATCAAAGTCTAGTGTAATGATATATATTGCTCTCCTTTGAATACTATGCAGTATTACATAATAATGAAATCACAATTGTCCTCCAATTTAAAAATAGTCTTCATCAATCACATATAATTTATAGAATAGCTATATATATGTATATATATATAAACATATATATATATAAACATATATATATGAATTATGCTAAAGTATTGTAAACTCATTAGGTGATGTGATGCATCAAATACGAATATTCATGATTTTGTACAAAAGGAAAAGCTGAATACAAACGAAGTGTTATCTTTATTTTGCTTTTACACAGACTATTTTCTAAGTATGAAAGAAGCCAGTCACAAAAGATCACATATGATATGATTTCATTTATAAGAAATGTCAAAATAGGCAAGTCTATAGAGACGAAATTAGCCTAGTGGTTCCAGAGGTTGGGGAGGAGAAAAATGGAATAGGTACTACTAATGAGTATGGGGTTTCTTTTTGGGGTGTTCAAATGTTCTAAATTTAGATTATAGTACTATACAACTCTGGGAATGTATTAAACACCACCAATGTATACACTTTAAAGGGGTACATTTTATGATCTATGAGTCATAGCTAAAAAATGGTTACAAAAATAAAGACAATGCATTAATCAGCACAAATCTAATAACATGAGCACAATACAGGGATGGTGTAAACTGGGGAACAGAGAAGACTTTGTGGGAGAGATTATGTTATAAATTTCTGGCTTGTGTCTTTCAACCAACCTTACCTGTCAACACACCGGAGTCAGTTGCAGCAGGATTTAGCTGCCCAGATACATAAATATTAAATAATAAAAACTGTGTTTAGTTCTGGGTGGAAAACATGTTCCAGGACTCTCAAGCATATAAATCCCAGAGAGAGTAAGCTTCAGGCAAATTCAATCTGTGAGGCCAGATCACTAATAGAGGTCATTACTGCAGTTCAGCTACAACTGAGTTTATTCATTGACGTATTTTTTTTTTCTCTTTAAAGATTCATAAGTACAAGAATTGCCAGGAACAAAAAAAAGCCCCTCAAACATTTAAATCTCACAGGATGTTGAATGAGTGGATATTGGAACCCACTTCACTTATCTGTTTGTTCCTGGCGTAACCAAAACAACCCAGGTTGACAAATGTTTGCTCACATACTATAAGCCTAAACAATGTTAAGCAGCACACTAAAGACAGGAAGTGCCTCTTGGAAACTGTGGTAATACTCGCAATTTGGTACCATATTCCAACTTTCCCAGAAAGAAAAAAAAATTCTTTTTTTTTTATCAATGTATATACTCAGTAATTACAGCAATTTTTTCAGATTCCATATCATCTCTCTATAGACCATCCTATCTAATAAAAGAGTAATATGAAAATTGACCATCACTCCAACACACAAGATGGCTGCCCCCATGTGGTCAAAGCTTCTACCCCCATGTGGACACAAGATGGCCACCACAAGATGGCCAGTAGGGGAGGGCAGTTGGGAGGGAACTAGGCCTGCACGGGAGGGCATTTGGGGGCAAACAGGCTGGCAGGGGAACAGTTAGACATCAATCAGGCTGGCAAGGGAGTGGTTAGGGGATAATCAAGCTGGCAGGCAGAAGTGTTTAGGAGCAATCAGGAAGGCAGGTAGCTGAGCAGTTGGGAACCAGCAATCCTGGATTGTGAGAGGGATGTCCGAATGCCTGTTTAGGCCTGATTCCACTGGACATTCCTCAAGGGGTCCCAGATTGGAGAGGGTGCAGGCTGGGCTGAGGGACATTCCCCCACCACCACCACCACCACCAATGCAAGAATTTCATGCACCAGGCCTCTAGTATCTGTATAAAACCAAAAGAAAATATTTGGTCTGAGTTCAGATATACCGTTAACCTAGGGCACAATTTTTATGGTACAATGGCTTACTTATTAGCACTATTTTGTCAGTCTCATACAGCGAGTAAATACTAACATGGATATCATAATGCAAAACACAACAGGATACTAAAGTAGAATTTTTATTTGTAACCTAGGAAACTAAAAGCTACCAATCATCTCTCCCCGTGAACCACTAGATCAAAGAATGAATGAATGAATTATAACAAGAATGAATTATAACAAAAACCTGCATCACAAATTATACATAAATCTTATGACTTTAACATTTCTGCCAGGAGAATCTCACGCATGTCACGCAAGGCTACTGCAACCACAAAAAATTAGTAGTCAATGAACCAGGAAGAAATGCATCTTAGCAGACTCAGTGACCAATCCCTGAATGATACTGGGCGATCTGTTGTAATAGAAGTGTGCTGAGTCATAGCTGAGGGTAGCCTAATAAAGATAGATTAGTAAAATCAGAAAGCAATAGCACAAAGGAGGTCTCCTGGCATTTCCACTGACTCACTAGGGTAAACTATATCTTGACCTTCAGCTTGGATGCCAGGCATTCTCTGTTCTGCATTGATCTCCTACTGAGTAAGAAGAGAAACACTTAAGACCTTGAAGGATTTGGGATGGTGAGGGGCAAGAGAAAGCCTTTACAATAGTGTAGAAGGCCTGTCTGGTAGGCTATCTAAAGAAAAATTGAGTATCTAATATTATAAATGCTAATTTCCCATTAGTATTTGCTTTGTGCCATTAAACATTTTTTATTGAGGTATATTTGCAGCAGTGAATTAGCTAGGCCTTAGAGCACAGTACCATCAGTTTTGACAAGTGGATAAATTCATGTAACTTACATCCTATCATAGCCCTAGAAATTCCCATTTTCTTGTCAATCTCTTCCTGCCTGCTTTGTTCTGATTTCCATAACCATCATATAGTATTTCTTCTTATTTTATGACTTATATACATATTTCTTTTTAAAAATATATTTTATTGATTTTTTTTTTACAGAGAGGAAGGGAGAAGGATAGAGAGTTAGAAACATCTACCAGCTGCCTCCTGTACTCCCCCCCTGGGGATGTCCCCACAACCAAGGTACATGCCCTTGATGGGAATCAAACCTGGCACCCTTCAATCCACAGGCTGATGCTCTATCCACTGAGCCAAACCGGTCAGGGCCAGATGTATTTCTTTATGTCAGAATTTAGTCACTCTGTATAATGTTACTGCATGCATCTATCATTTATTCCTTTTTATAGCTGTGTGCTGTTTCATTGTATATTTTTTATTCATCCTCCTATTAATGGAAATCTAGACTATTTCCAGGTTTGGTCTATTATATATAAAGTTGCTATGAATGTCCTTGTATAAGTTTTTTAGACATATATTTATTTTCCTTGAATAGGAACCTCAAAATGGACTTGCTGGATCATAAGTAAATGTATATTTAAATCTTTCAAAACCTACCAAACAATTTTCTAAAACATGTATACACCATTTTACATTCCTTCCAATAATATATGAGTTCTAGTTGCATTAAAACTTTAACATTCAATTACAGTCTTTTCCTTTTAGCCTTTCTATGGCCATGCAGTGATTTCACGTGGTATTTTTAACTTGCATTTTTCTCATAAGGATGTTGAACACATTTTCATGTTCTTATTGGCCATTCATATAACATTATTGTGAAATATTTGTTGTCTTTTGCCCATTTCTATATGAAGTTGGTTATCTTCTTATTATCAAAACATGAAATTCTTTGTATATTCTGAATACCAGTCCTTTCTTCAAATATGTTGTATTTTTATCTTAGTCTATGGTTTGTGGTTCATTGGTTTAGTAATGTTTCTTGAGGAGCAGAAGTTCTAAATTTTAGCATTCAATCTATCATCCTTTTAAGTTTTGTTTTATTTGTGTCATTTTAAAGAAATATTTTCCTAGCACAAATTTGCAAATGTATTCTCCTATGTTTTCTTCTAGATGCTTCACGGCTGTGGCTTTTGTAATTAGGCTTATGATTCATATCAAATTAATATGTGGAATTAACAAAAAGACCGGTCCGGTGCCTGTGCTCCGGAGGCCTCTCTGTCTCGCTCCAAGAACTGGCCTTTCTATTTCCGTCTCCCTTCTTCCCCTTTGTCTACAAACATGGTAACATCCCTCTCAATCTAAATAAAAATAAAATTAGCCTCTGCCTTGTCATTTCCACACCTTTCATACACCTGCTCCATGTCCTTCCTAGCCAATGAAAAAGTAATTTGTTCCTCCTACTCTAAAGCCCATTATCATCTAACATCAGCCTCCCACTCCCTATTGAAAGTATTATTGGTAAAGATGTTAAAGTCCAAAGTTCTCTCCATCCAGATATAACTTGATTTCTCTTTATGCATTTGACACTCTTCCCTAGTTCTTAAATTTTTTTTAAAAAAAGGTATTTTACAAAATGAGAACCTCATTTTAGAAAATTAGGAGATAAATAGAAAAAAAAGAGAGAAAAATCACCAAAATTCTATTACTTATGATAAATTACTCAAAACAGCTAGATGTGTAGATTTACTCTGATAAATACACATTCTCCTGCATACACACAAGAACATGCTACTTAGTACTATTTAGTGTAGTTGATGTTCTGTTTGTTCATTCATGTATTATGAACTTTGTTCCCCATTCCAAAAGGTACAATTATACTCTTGCCAATATTTCAAAAGCTATTTTTAAATTAACTAACTAACTCTTAGAGGTATATCTTACAATTATTTTCTAAGCAATTGTATACCATGCAAACAACAATAAAAATAAAGAACATATAGCTGTATTAATGTTGCACCACATAAACTTTTAAGCAAAAACATTTACAAAAAGTTATCCATATACTAGGCTATAAAAAGGGGCCTCAGATTTTTTTTAAATACTAAAATAAATCCTGTAACCTTATATTAAGATATTGATATAGCTAATAACTATTTTGTAATCTCCATGTGTTTGGAACTTAACTTCTAAGCAAATCATAAGTCAATGAATAAAATATAATGATATAAATTTCCCTCAAACTACTAGTCTCAGATTGTTGTGCACTTTCTGTGTAGCCTTGGGCAACTCATAACTTTCTCTGAATCTCAGTGTCCTTATCTGAAAAATGGGACATTTTTACTAAATGACTGTGGGGATTCCTTTCTAACTCCCAAACACAGGACTTCTCTGAACCTGCTCTCTGCACTGAAGGCTAATCACTTCACCTGTTTTGTAACAGGTGCTGTGGTTCCTAAATCCCTGGGGGTGCAGAGGGTTTACCCACAGGGCAGGAAAAGACAGGGCAAGATGCAGTCTGTCACGTAATCATTCTAGCTGCAATCAGCCTGAAGCAAACAGCAAAAATTACCTAGCAATCAACTCCTGATTGCATCTCCAAATCAGGAGCTGCTCTGTTAGCATGGACTCCTCCTCATGTAAAGAGATTGTTGTTGCATAGCTTCTGTTCTATTTTTGGTGATGTGTTTTGTGTAAATTATCTTATGGAATTGTAGTGTAAATTACAGATTTTTAAAATAATAAAGCATACATAATAAAGTAAATGTAATGTATTCAAGAAAGTATGACCCTAGCTGGTTTGGCTCAATGGCTAGTGCGTCTCAGGTTTGCTTCTGGTCAAGGGCACATGCCTGGGTTGTGGGCTCAAACCCCATAGATGGCATGCAGAAGACCACCAACCAATGATTCTCTCTCATCATTGATGTTTCTATCTTTCTCTCCCTTCTTCTCTGAAATCAATAAAAAGATATTTTTTTTAAAAAGGAAGTATGTATTGTGGATTTAAGATGAGCATATACACATACATTGAACCAGAGGTCATTATAACTGGCAATGGTGGACCATCTAGTCCCAGTTGTCACATGTCAAGTGAGGTCTCCAGCACCCTTCCAGATGACTTGCAATTTAAGAAGACTTCTCTGGGAAACTCCGCCTGGGACTGTTTGCAGAAGTCTGCCACCACAGCACAGATACCACCAGTAAAGCAGGGAGAGATTACATGCAAGACGAAAAGCTCTTCTCTTCCACCCAGTCAACAGTGGATCTAAAGAGAATTTTCCAAGTGCTCAGGACATTGTGAAATTCATTCCCAATACAGAAATATTTCATTGCTTAGGTTTTCCAAAGACAAAATACCTCTTTTTCCCAAAGGTGCTGTCTAACATTCCTGATTTCTCCTAAAGATTTTAATTTCAAATTTCCATGTATTTCCATTGTAATGTTCACTTGGTTTCTACTTGTACTGAATAATATAATGAAGAGTTTTCAAATAGGAGACATCTTGCAGATGGCAGTTGTTTCTACTCCCTGTATCACTGAAGTCATGCCTGTGGTAGTTGTGTCTTTGGCTCATTCTTGAGCATGGCTTGGCTGTTGGCTAGATGGCTATGAATATTTCAGTAAAGAAGCTCATGATTCACTTGGCTATTTATTTTTACAAATTCACATAATAAAAACTGACAGAACATAAGGAGACTGCAAATTATCTATTCTATCCTGATCTTTTTTTTTTTTTCTTACAAGAGTATAACTCATATCTTGAAAATGGTCAGGTTTAGTGGCTAACTGTGGCAGGATGCAGAATTCTTTAAATGGCTCAGTACTATAGTTCTCTCCACACATGAGAGTGAGGAAGACAGTAGGTAGGAAGTCCACTTATGTGGGTAAAAAAATAATATTAAAAGAGATGATAAGAGAAAACCAGAATAATTTAAAGGTATGCATTAGGAAGACAATTAATTATGGGAGAAACGGCTGTCATTCCCATATGTGATCGAGCTGGATATTTACAGGATAACATGCAACTTGGAGGTTCATCAAGGAAGACAAATGCACTATTTATTTCATCAGGTTCAGATGAAAGGCACCAGTTCAGTCAGAACTGGAGAGACCGAAAGAGCTTCCTAGCCACAAAGTGATTTAAATACTTGGGAAACTGCCAGAATTAGGAAATATAGTGAAACCAGCTCTCTTGGGGGCTCTCTTGGACATACAGGAGCACTGTGGACTTAAATTTTGAAAGACATGCCTTGGATGGATCTATACATTCCGAATAAAAAAGAATGAGGTAACCTAGATTGACCATACAAAGTAAGAAAAGAAAAGGATAAAAACAATGGGGCTTTGAGAAAAACACCAACATTTAATGAACAGGAAAAAACAGGAATAATTAACAAGTTGTAAAGAATAAACAAAGAATAACTAGGAGCATCAGAAGAAATAATTTGCAACAATTAAAATCTGTCTCAAATGCAATGTCAAGCCCTTAACTTGAAACAAATACTTAAATAAGAAATATAAAAAAATATGTAAGAATAAATCATAGGAGATTCTTGGACAGAGGTCTTCAGCCCTGAGGGTACGTTTACTAAAGAGGATCATTCAAAAGCCTTTGGCCATGGGTAGCATGATGTCTAGTGATTTTCATGATGGTGTGATGGCTGTTATAGGGATTTCTGTTGTTTCCCGGTAGCAATCTATTGCAGCATGAGCTTACCCTTGGCTCACAGTCTAGTCTTATGAAAAAAACAAACAAACAAACAAACAAAAAAACACGGGGAATGGCCTTACAAATCACACATAGCTGGTCAATTTTCTCAGTTCCCTTCTCCCTGCCAGTTTCTCCTTTCCTCCCCTTTTTTCAATTCTTTCCTTTGTAAGCTTGAGATCACTATGAGAAGGAGATGACTGTAGCAGCTGCTGATGTGCTGAGGAGATAGCACTCTGAGGTCCTCAGGCCTGTTTAAATGTAGTGTTTTGCCTTCAACTCTTTATCTTTATTCCTGGATGGGACTGACCCAAACACAGTAGCTTGGTTTTACCATTCTAAGGCTGAATAGTCAAGAAGAGATAGTATCAAGAGATGTTTTCAGTAATACCAATTGCTGCTCAGAGCACATGAAGATTGAGATAGATTCCCCAGATATAATAATAAAGGTTCTCAGTTTCCACAGAAAGATGGGTAAAAGGCAGACTATAATGTGGAAGAGTAAATAAAAGTTGAGGAAATATAAAAGACTAGGAAATGTTGCCATTTATATAAGTTTGACTGAAGAGAAACCGGCTATAGGCTGGTGACAAGAGGAGAAGGTAGGGTTAACGAATGTTTGTTGTTGTTTCTTAATGATTGGGAAAATGGTGGAGAAAAGGAAATACAGTAGAAAGGGGGATGAGTGGGTGGAAAAGAACGCTAAAGGGAGATGAACAGGAAGAACACAACTTTAGGAGAATCTCAAAATGTCATCTGGTCAGTCTTCTCTTCTTCCAGGAAAAAGAAACCAAATTCTTAATATAATAATAATAAATAATAATAATAATTTCAAAGTTACTTTGTTCACTAGTGAGCTGGCTTTAACTTCTTACAAATAAAATTGTTCTAAATTTCCCTTTGATATTATTTGTATAATGAGCAGGTCAATTAGAAGGAGATTCAGATTTTAATTAGTAGAAACCCCCAAGTATCCTATTTGGAAGAATTTATTTTACAATCCTAAATTTCTGTAACCACTTTTCTCATATCTGATTTATTTCTCTCATGAAAACGTTCTGTTTACAAATAGGTGGTAATTCAAAATCAGATATATTAGCTTAAAGGAAAAACAAGGATTCATGTGTGTGTGTGTGTGTGTGTGTGTGTGTGTTGTAAGTCCCAGAGATATAATAGGATGTTAAGTGTTAAATAAAACAAAGTTTTTTTTTTTTAAAAAGCACCTTGTAGTTAGTGGAACCACTATTATTTCCAAGAATAGAAATGTTTAAATGTCGAGTTAATTGCCAATTATTCACACAATTTAAAATAGACTTAAGCAAAGAAGGGCAAGTTAATCATGCATTTAAGATCTATTTGTTTAGAAGATATAGTAAAATTTATATTTATATCTATAGCTTCTGATGTTGAAAGCATTTAAATATTTCCCCAAAAAATGAACCCACAATTTAAATATCTAACATTTAGATTTACTCTGGTATTGTTGCCAAAAGCCAGCATATCCAGAGTTACAGCTTCCTTATTTCAGGAAAGCAATTATCTTGCTAGTTTATACTCATCCCTAAGGTAGGCTATTGCTAAAAGCCTATCTATAAAAGGAGTTGGTGTATTATGTAAAAAATAAATACCTGGTGTACAAAATTTGTGCACTGGGGAAGGGGGGAGTCCCTCAGCCGAACTTGAGACCTCTCTCAGTCTGGGACCCCTTAGGAGATGTCCACCTGCTGGCTTAGGTCTGATCCCTCTTGTGCAGGGAACCAGCCATTGCCTCACCAATAGAAAGGTGTGGACAAGGAACCTGAAAGGCTTGGTCAACCTTGAAGCTCTGAAAGTTCAGAGCCAACCACTCCCTATCTAATTGAGACAAGAATGGCAAGGGCAACTTCCCCACCAAATAATCATGTAAATCCTAACTGATAAGATAATCTGTTTATTTCCCACCTAAGGGCAATGGGTGTATTCCCAAAACCTAAAAAAAAGAATGGCAAAGCCAAAGAGGCAGTCCTTCCACTAGAGATGGGCTGCCACCTGGCCCCCCATTTTTCCAAATTAATATTTTTCTGAGTCTCTTTATTTGTTTGTGTGCAGCCTTCTCCAGAACCCGAACCCTGAATTGTAACCCTGAACCACGTGGTCATGAAAAGAATTCCCACACTCTTATAGTCTGTGGTTCCCACAGTCTGTGACCCTTCGCTCCTTACTGCCCACCTGCACCAGATAGATAAAGATATAACAAAGGGCTCTAGAATTACAAGTTCCCATGAGGTCATAGAACAAACAGATAGTGAGACTATAACTAACTAAGAGGATGTAGTCAGAGAGTGGAGTGACTGAAGTGAAGATTTCAGATACAGTACAGCAGATCTAGATGGTGACAAGTTTTAGAGTTTGGTCATTAGGAATAGAAATGAGATGTTTTAACACAAGAAAAAAGAAAGTGAAAGATGTATGAATAGGTGAAGTCATTTTAGGCAAGTGGTGAAAACATAATCCAAAGCTCTCAAATCAACCGCATTCTGTTCCAGCTGAAGCATGAGAATAAACAGAAATCAGACATTGTCCTCTAACACAGTAGGAGGCAGCCTTAAGAGGAAATTTCAAAATCAGAACACCTGCACTCACACCCTTGAAAAACCTTTGCTGATAGACTTTCCATGTCCTTAGCTCTTTTAACTCAGGCCAAGCGAGCCTTTCCTTAGCAAGGAGATAACTTTGCACCTGTAGACAAGGGGTGCTATGGAGAAAAAACTCTCCATGAACCTCTGATGCCATGTTTTCACCATGTCAACTGAGACTCAGCCTGTCAACACCTCCAGTGGCAGCATGCCGGCCTGTGAGAGCACCAGTCGATGCCTTTGCACTTTTTCCTGTTATTAAACAGACTTTCTCTCCTGGCAATGTTTTATTGTAACCTGTAGTTACAAGTTAGCAGTGTTTCCAAAGCTTCCTTTTATGTGTGTGTGGAATATCATTAATACTAATAGAATGATTTCCATCCAAGTAGAAAAGTTAGAATCAAATGTAGAAAGATATATGGAGGGGAAGCCGATTTTATGAAATTGTATTCTGAACACAGCCTAAGGACCCCTTCTACCACAATTTTCATATGATGGAAAAGATAACTTTTACTTGTCTTTCCTATTTCTACTACACTCACTTTTCCCTGGGCTCCTTCCAGGATAAGTATCACTTCTGCCTTGGAATTCAAAATTCTCCTGTGTCCAAAGACTATCATCTCTAGAACAGTTACAAGAATTATCTCTCTTCCTCATATTTGAAGTTCAGGTTTTGTGAGCTGCTGATCATCATGAGCAGGTCTCATAAATACCATTCTTTATCCTTATATGGTGACCATCTTCTCCATACAGTACTCAATATCCATGTAAATTCTATTTCCTTCATGAACTTTTCCCCGAGCATATACCAAGCTGCAGAGAATTTTCCCACTCATGACATGAAATGCATAGTTGGATACCTAATAAGATGCAGGCACAGTCCTCAATGCTGGTAATCCATTGTTGAATCAGATGCCTTATACAGTAAAGGAAAAAAATGCATAGCATAAACATAAGTATTTAGTAAACACTTTTTTTTTTTTTTTTTTTGCAGAAGGTTCAAGGTGAAGTAAAGGATATGAACACTTATTAAGCCTCCCTTCTGTCGATCAGGACTTTAATCATCATAGAATCAAGGTTTTGTTAGTGGCAGAAAAATAGCACCAGGTGTTAGTGATGAGTTAGTGTGGACCTGGGTTCAGCAACTCTGGTACTTGAGTTTGGCTTTGAAAGAATTCAGAGCCAAGGAACTCAAACTAAGGCAAGGTTTATTTAAAAAGTTAGAGGTAATAGAAGGACCCTTCCATTGTAGACGAAAGAGGGAGAGTAATAACCTCCAAGGGGTCATTAGTCAATGCATCTGGTCCTGATGTCAGCCATGGTGTTGTTCCATCTGATTTTGCTGCTTCTCTGGGCTTGAAACATAACTGAGGCCTAGATGTCATCTCCAGGGGTTAAGGCTTAAGAGAGTGGTGATGCAAGGACTTACAGTTTTGCCCATTCCTTAGCGCCCGGGGCTCTCCACCCTGGTGACCCTCTGCACCTGGCCTATCGTTCCTCCTCTGCTCATGCCTACCTACCTACCTACGACTGCAGTTTTACATGTGACGAAACTTGCCAGAAGAGGTTATATGTAAGTAATTCTTATAAAGGTAATATAATAAAGCAGAACTCAGAAATCATCTGTCTGATTCCAAAGCCAGGCTTTTACTGATTTTCTGAGGTAGAGCAGAAAGGATAAGCCTGATTACATTAGCAAATATTTATTGAGTGGTTATTATGAACTGGAACACTATACAATGAGTACTTTACATAGGGATTTACCCTATTTTAAATATAAAGAAACTGAGTGATGGAGAGATTAAATAAATTGCCCAGTGCCTTCTAGCAAATAAATGACACAGTTAGGCCCTAACCCTTTTGGCTCAGTGGATAGAGCGTTGCCCTGTGGGCTGAAAGGTCTCAGGTTCGATTCTGGTCAAGGGTATGTACATTGGTTGGAGTAGGGGATGTGCAGGAGGCAGCTGATCAATGTTTCTCTCCCATCAATGTTTCTAACGCTCTATCCTTATCCCATCCTCTGTAAAAAATCAATAAAAATATATATTATTTTGTAAAAAGGCAATCTTTTAAAAGCAATGACACAGTATTTTCTTTGTCCCCAGAACTCAAGATCTTAACCATTGTATTGCATTAACATCTGGAGATAAGATTAGAAGGCTAGATTATAATCATAGAGAGTGCAAGTGGTGCTAACAGATTGGAATCTAGACATCTACAAGAGCGAGAGTTGTGCGTTTGAACACGTACAACTTTGTGAGCTTCAATTTCTTGGTTTTTCATGAGAAAAATGACATCCATCTGGCTTTTGTGAGGCAGTGTGAGGTTCAAAAGAGAATGATTTAGTAGGTGTTTTTAATAGTGGAACACAAAGAGGAAGTTCTATTTTACACTAGGATGTTGGCCAGGCCCTTCTGAAAAGTTGTCTCCTACCCACTCTATAACTCAGAGTCACTTTATTTTTAAGTTTTGAGGGAATGTTTGCTAAAACAATAGAAAGTCATTTTGATTTTCTGAACTTATGTATGCTATCCCAATGCTCCATTGATGACGGTTTGAATATCCCATTGATTATTATCTCACTTGTAACTGAAGCACATTCTTCTGAGAATGAGGACAGCTCTATTCTCCTGATTTGTCTCAGTAGCTACAGATAACAAGCTTCAGTTGACTCGGTGGTCCTGGAATCTGGAGAGCACAATTATTTTAAATTGGCCCAGTGGCCCCAGATAATGTGTTTCTGTTGATTCTGTGATTCGTAGATACTTTAGATAACTAACTTGCTCAATTTCGCTTTGGTAACTACTTTCAAGAACCAGGTTCCTCGTTCCAGACCCAAAGATGTAATCGATACCTTTGTAATATTCCGCCAATACAAGCCAGATTTGGCAAGCTGTTCGAGGCTAAGAGATTTGGAGTGCTGAATTGCTCCCTTGTATACCGCCAGCTTTTAATTAAATGTCTCCATAATTCGACTTCTTGAGGTGTCCTTTGTAAGATGGGGGTACAATGCAATAGCACTATCCCAGATCTCCCCCATACAACAGCAGTATCTGTTTTCCATGACAAGCAGGATAGTGCATTGGCTGAGAGGAAGGGACTTGCCATCAGATAACCCTCCATTCTAATCCAACTCAGCAGCTTGCCAGGAGCCTGCTTCACCAGCATCATTCAGCTTCTCCTTCAATGAAATGCAAACCCGAGAGTTGTTGGAAAAATAAGTTAGTTTGTTCAATGAGCCTAGAGTAGTGCCTGGCTTGTGGCAAATATTCATTAAGTCATGGTCCAAATAACTATTAAAAGTAATAACCGGAATTCTAGTGAAGTTAAAGTTTCAGCAAAATGGACCTAATGAATATTGTTCCCAGGTTGTGATAAAGTACAGGGAATCCTCCTTTTTAATTATAGAAAATATGTTCTTCCAAGTGACTGGAACATTTTACCTACCAGAAATAGTTGGCCTCTTTTGCTGTATTTTTTCCCCAGTACTCTATTCGCATTGACACATTTTTACCTCTTAATATCCTTTTTAGAACCATCATCAAGCCATAAAATTTACAATACAATTAAGGTGACATTTTCTTTGGTTTAATTATCTTCCTGCTAATACCTTATCCCACTTTGATTGAATGTGGACAATTAAAGCCCAACACATTGGCAAATCATCCTTACAGGAGGCCAAGCCTTCATTTTCATCTTCATTGTCACTGACTTGAATATTAGAGGGAGACTTTTCCCCCCCACTTTGCTTTAGTTCCTGCAATTCCCAAAACAGTTCCATTTAACTGTGTTTTTGGTGGAACATCCCTAAATAACAAGTGTCTAACTCACTACCAGATCATTAGATTATTTGACAGAAGCTGGCTAAACTCTTATATCTACATCTAGGCTTTTTATTATTTTTTTGATCCCTTGCAAGTTACAGGTGGCCATAGGACTCTGTGTCTGGTAGTGAAATGGGGGCAGAAATGTTAAATGCCACTCTTCCCCCATCACTGAGCAGAATGGCAATTCCAGGGAGACTTTAGATACTGGAGACTGAAGAAAGCACATAGACCTGGGGTAGGAATGACTGTGGAGCTGAACCCCTGCTTAGCAAGTCTATGAGATTTCAGGGTTTATCTTTTACAGCCTCTAGCATCTTTAAATAAGATCTAAACTGTTATGAGACATGATGTACTGCCCCGCCCCCCCAAAAAATTACCTCAACCATGTGACATCTAAATATTTGGGAAAGCACTGCCTGTGATAAGATCTAAGGCAGATTATAGCTATAGGGGAGGAGCTTGGATGATAGAGTGTTGGAAGTATTTATTGGTCCTTAAAGACCATCTAAATGTATCTGTTATAAAAAGAAAAATGAACTCGGACAAGAAGTGGCTGTTTGGCAAGTCAGACATGAAGAGGCACAGAGTACCATTCTATGGCATCTCAAAGTTTGGAAAACTGGTTGTTTTTAGAACCCACACAGTGGGAAGTTTTTGGACTAACAAGGTACAGTAAGACTCAGCTTTGTTTAAAAACAAAAACAAAACATGGAAACAAATCTAAGGGCATGGCCTTTCCTGAAATCTTGATAGCCTTTTTATTGCTGCCATTAGATTGAGAGAGAAATATAGGGCCAGGAAGCAAAGAAGTAAGTTTGACAATTCTGACTAGGAATGTTAATGATACTTGGTACAGACTGGAAACAAATGCATTAGAAACCTACATTTTTAAGGGACTTACATGGCCAAGAACCATGACCCCAGCCTACAAATGCCTCTACTTGTTCACCATTATGAAGTCTTCAAGTGTCCAGACTTACTCCACCATGAAGTGACTGCAAATGCTGTCAGGCGGGTGTAATTGCTAACACCCCTTTCAGAGGTGGCCGGGGGGAGATGGACAAGGAGTAACTTCCAAGAGGGCAGAGCTAGCGAATAATGGACAAAGTCAGCTCCAAATGAGTAAAACCAGCTTCTAATCAAGGAAGGTGACAGATACCTCATCCTTTTTAGTCTTCAGGTGACTAGAACATAAAGATCCACAAACAGAACAGATGGAAAGGAATTAATATTACCCCCAAAATACTGTATTTCGAGTTGGAGGCAGTGTCTTCTAAAATTTTGAAACAACTTTCTCAAAGTATACTTTATGTTTGGTAAAATGCAGTATTAAAGTATACAGTTCAATGAGTTTTGACAGCTAGAAAACACAGCCACAATTATGTGTACATAGTAAGATGTCATGGTTTTGATTTGAACATCCCATGTAATTGATGAGCATCTTTTCATGTGCTTGAAAATTCTTGATATAGTTTTTTGTGGTGAGGTGTCTATTTAACCTTCTGATAATTTCTTTTTTAAAAATATATTTTATTGAGTTTTTGCAGAGAGGAAGGGACAAAAAGCCAGAAACATTGATCAGCTGCCTCCTGCACGCCCCTTACTGGGGATGTGCCGGCAACCAAGGTACATGCCCTCAACTGGAATCAAACCTGGGCCCTTTCAGTCTGCAAGCCAATGGTCTATCCACTCACCGGGCCAAACTGGTTTGGGCTAATTACTTTTCTTTTCTTTTTTTTCCAGCTAATTTCTTAATAGGGATGTGTTACTTTTCTGTTGTGAAATGTTTTTATATAGTTGGATACATGTTCTTTGTCATCATTTTTTTTTCTTCTCAACTTGTGTTTTTATTTTTATTTTTAACTAGAGGACAGGTGCACAAAATTCATGCATGGGGGGCGGGGGGTGTCCCTCAGCCCAGCCTGCACCCTCTCCAATCTGGGACCCCTTGAGGGATGTCCGACTGCCCTACTGGGATCGGGCCTAAACAGGCAGTCGGACATCCTTCTCACAATTCAAGACTGCTGGCTCCAAACTGCTTGCCTGCCTGCCTCCCTGGTTGCTCCTAACTGCTTCTGCCTGTCAGCCTGATCACCCTCTAACCACTCCCCTGCCAGCCTAACCAATGTCTAACTGATCCCCTGCCACCCTGTTTGCTCCCAACTTCCCTTCTCTACTGGCCTGGTCACCCCCAACTCCCCTCCCTTGCAGGACTAGTCCCTTCCAACTGCCCTCCCCTTGCAGGCCTGAAACCTCCCAAAAGCCCTCCCTGCTGGCCATCTTGTGGTGGCCATCTTGTGTCCACATGAGAGCAGGATCTTTGACCACATGGGAGCAGTCCTCTTGTGTGTTGGATTGATGGTCAATCTGTGTATTACTCTTTTATTAGATAGTATAGAGGCCTGGTGCATGGCTGGGGGCCATCTGATTTGTCCTGAAGGGTGTTCCAGATCAGGGTGGGGGTTCCCTTGGGGTGTGGGGCAGCCTGGGTGAGGGGCCTATGGTGGTTTGTAGGCCAGCCACACACCCCAGCAACCCAAGCAGAGGCCCTGGGATCTGGGATTAATTTATGTCTACAATTGAAACTTTGTACCCTGGAGCAGAGCCAAGCCTTGTGCTCGCTCCCTCCATGGCTACAGCCATTTCTGTTTGGGTTCATTTTAATTCTATAATTGAAACTTTGTAGCCTATAGAGTGGAGGCCTAGGTGCTAGGGCTGTAGAAGCTTGGCTTCCTCCATCGCTCGGGGCAACTGTAGCCTCTGCTCTCTTCAGCTCTGTGATTGCCACCATGTCCGTTGGGATTATGTATCTTCTATAATTGAAACTTTGTAGCATTGAATGGAGGCCTAGACCGGCAAGGCCAGGAGGAAAGCTTGGCTTCCTCCATTGCCAGAGAAACCCAAGCCTTCCTCCTGCTCTCAGTGTCCACAGCCATCTTGGTTGGGGTTATTTTTTGCATAATTTACTCTTGATTGGATGATGGGCATGGCTTGATTGAAGGTATGGTCAATTTGCATATTACTCTTTTATTAGGATAGTTCCTTTTGAAGAATCAACATTTTTAATTTTGATAAATTTCAATTTAGCTTTTGTTTTACTTTTATGACTCTTTTGGTAAGTTTCACAGATACAGCTTTTACATTTCGGTCTAAAATTTATTTTGAATTAATTTGTGTGTAATGGATAAGATAAAGGTCAATGATTTTATACCCCATACAGATATCCAGGTGACCCAGCACCATTTGTTAAAAGGGTTTTTCTTTACTATTGAATACGTTTCATTTTTGCTGAAAGAGAAATTATATATGTTTAGGTGTACTTCTGGAATCTAGTCTATCCTTCACCCAAACCTAATTGTCTTAATAACTAGTTTTTATGGTAATCCTTGAAATCAGTGGTATAATTCCTCCAACTTTGTTCTTCTTAAAAATTGCTTTGGCGCCGAGACCGGTTTGGCTCAGTGGATAGAGTGTCGGACTGCGGACTGAAGGGTCCCGGGTTCGATTCTGGCAAGGGCATGTACCTTGGCTGCGGGCACATCCCCAGTGGGGGCGTGCAAGAGGCAGCTGATCAATGTCTCTCTCATTGATGTTTCTGACTTTCTATCCCTCTCCCTTCCGCTCTGTAAAAAATCAATAAAATATATATTTTTTTAAATTGCTTTGGCAATTTAGTATAAACTTGTCAATTTTCATTTTAAAAGAATCTGTTGAAATTTTATTGGAATAGAATTGCATTAAATCCATTATTTGGGGTAGAACTGAATTGACATCTTAACAATATTCAGTCTCCTAAATCATAAACATGGGAAATCTTTCCACTTATTTGTGTTTGGTATTCCTTAAATTTAGTTCATCAAGGATTTGTAGTTTTCAGTATACATTGCACACATTTTTATAAACTTATCCCTAAGAAGCTTATGGGGTTTTTTTTTCATTATAAATAGAATTATTTGTTATTAGTATGTAGAAATACTATTGATTTTGGTAAACAATATTGATCTTGGGTCCATACTAAATTAACTTAATTTTAGTAGGTTTTTTAGTAAAATTAAGATTTTTTTATGTACACCATCACATCGCCAGAAAATAAAAGCAATTTTACTTCTTCATTTCTAGTCTTTATGCTTTCTGTTCATATTTCTTACTTTATTGAAAAAGGTGAGGCTTCTCCTGGAATGATAGGTACCCCCCCCCCCTCAACTGGTGGGCCGAGTTATGATGTAATTGACAGAGACATTGAGCCACCCATCAATCACATACCAGAGTGCCCTGTGTCCCACCTGTTCCCGTTCTGCCCTGGGCCCAACACCTGCCTTTAAAATGTGCCTCAGTGTGCCACGTGGGACCCTTTTTCTCCCATACTGCTCTCCCAGGCAGTCAGGGAGGAGGTCCGGCTGGGTCTCCCCTCTTTTCCTTTCCCCTGGCCCTAGCCACATGGCATGGCTTCTCCAGCTCCATTCCCCCCGAGCCTGTGAACCTGTCCAGAGACCCCCAATAAAGCCTGATTAATTTGTTCACTTAAAAAAAAGAAAAGAAAAGAAAAGGGTGAGGCTTCCAATATAAAGCTGAATAGAATAGGAGACAGATATACATCCTTGTGTTGTTTCCAATCTTAGAGGAAAGCATTTAGTCTTTCATTATTAACTATAATATTAGCTGTAGTTTTTTCCTGTGTGCTGTTTATCAAATTGAAGCCTTTCTTTTCTATTATATTTTGCTGAGAGTTATGTTTTTTCATCATTAATGAATGGTAAATTTTATCAGATGTCTTTTAAATATATACTAGAGGCCCAGTGCATGAAATTCGTGAATGGGAGGGGGGTAGAGGGAGGCGAAGGTCCCTCAGCCTGTCTTGCAACAATGCCAGTGTCCCTCACTCTGGCCTCTGGCCAGAGGCCTCTCCCTTCCCTCCACAGCCAAGGAGCAGACACTGGGCCGCTATGGGCACTGCCATCTTTGTTGTGGAGTGACAGTTAATTTGCATATTACTCTTTTATTAGACAAGATTGAGATGATCATATAATTTTTAGGATTCCGTTAATCTAGAAAATTATAATCATTGATTTTTTAGATGTTGAATTGATCTTGCATCCACCTGATCATGATAAATATTATTTTTACGTATTCTTGATTTGACTTGCTTATATATTGTAAAGGCTATTTGTATCCAAGATGCTGATTATTGGTCTGTAGTTTCCTTGCAGATTTTGTCTGGTTGTGATGTCAGGGTATTATTGACCTCATTCCATAAGTTGTAAAGTATTGCCTTTCCTTCCAGTTTCTGAAAAAAAATACTTAGGATTGTATTATTCCTTCTTAAAATTAACCAATGAAATCATTTGAGCTTGCAGTTTTCTCTGTGGGAATATCGAAGATTTTTTTATTCAAATTTTTTAATAGACAAAGGCTAGTCCAGACTCTATGTTTTTGATAATTTTGAAAATGTCTTTAAATAATTTGTCCATTTCATTTGTCAGATATATTGGAATAGAATTATCCTTAATAGTCCATTATTTACTTTTTAATGTCCATTGATCTTATATTACCAATATTGTTATTTTGTGTCCCCATTCTCTTTTCTTCATCAGACTAGGCAGAGCCTTGTCAGTGTTCTTGACTTGTTCAAAGAAACAGTTCCCATTGATGGTTCTCTATGATTAATCTGTCTTCTATTTTTTTTATTGTTTCCTTCTTTCTACCTATTTTGTGCTCAGTTTGGACTTATTTTTCTAGTTTCCTAAATTGAATGCTTAGGAAAATTATTTTAAGCTTTTCTTCTTTCCTAATATAAATATTTTAAAATATAAAATTTCCTCTAAGCAATGCATTATCTGCTTTATGTTGTGTTTTATTATTTAGTTTAAGATATTTTCTAATTGTTTTTGTGATTTCTTCTTTAACACATATCAGAGGTTTATGAGTAAGATATATAATTTCCACATATTTGGGTGTTTTAAAAAATTATATACTGCTGTTGTCTTCTAATTTAATACCATCGGTCACAAAATATACTCTGTACAATTTCAATCTTTTGAAATTCATTGAGACTTATTTTATAGCCCATAAGATGGCCCATTTTGATGAAAACTTTATGTGCACTAAAAATAAATTTATTTTATGGTAAATGAAGATTTCCAAGCCAGCGCTTCTAACTCTAAAGCCTATGTTTATTTCACTAGATCTTAATTCTATCTGTAACTCTAGGATACTGGTCTTTCTCTGAAACTGTTTACTGAATTTATTTTTACTTGCACCATTGCCTTACTGACATCTTATTTCTATCTTTTGTCTGAATGAAAACATACAAGGTGCAAAGTGTGGGCATGCACGCTTCTTTTCCACAAAGGAACAATCAAAATAACAGCAGTGCTTTAAATCAGAATGAAATCTCAGGTTAGAATATGAAACCTTCGGGATAGACCCTTCTCCCTTTCCCATCATGTGTCTTGGGAATCTGACTCATGAGCCTTATCCCAGCTCACTTCCAGATGGGTTAGCTGATGGGAGGCACCAGCAGGAAATATGAAGGACAGTAGAGCTGAGGTTTATTTGCCAAGCCACCAGCTGGGTTAGCTAACTGGACAGATACTTTAAAAACAAAAACTAAATTAGAAGTTTGTAATGAGAAGATTAGAAAATGAAATTTGAGAATGGACATCTAAGATAAGCACAAAAGTATGAGGATTTTGTATCCCAAGGACATGTTCACCAGAAGAATGGTTCTTACCAGGATGTCAGTAAGACTCTTTTAACAACATAACCAGTTTCACTCAAAGTGTTCATGTACAAAGTGACCAGGGAGCAAAGATAGAATCCATGAAAAGGGTCAACAACATAGACTTCTACCCATGAAGGCCAATTTGGTTAATCATTGCCGAATTCCCAATTTACCAATCCCAGAGGCCAATGTCAAGGCCTCTATATAGCACCATTTACCAGAGTGATCATCTGGTGACATGATACATTGCTTATATTGATTCCCCACTCCCCATCAAGGAGATTTAGACACATATTCCTAGCATATTGCTTTCCCTTCCTACAGCATGTCTGCTAGTATCAACATTTGTGAATTTAGAGAATGTCAGCCAAAATCTTAATCTTGTTATGTGGAGACATTACCTCCAACCAGGAAATACATCTTAATCACAAAGAAAGCACACACTAAGCTTTAGTTCAGGGATACATGAGCCTTACCTCGTACACCATCACTTAGAAATAATCTCAGAGAGTTTGGTAGTCATAATAACCAGAGATTTCAGTGCTCTTGGATTCCTTAGTCAGTTTTGCCACTGATGCAGATATAATAGCCTCTAAATAGTCTTTAGAATAAAGTTGAGTTTATTGAACAAGAACTTAACTATTTTTCTAATAGATGAGTTAATATAATTATGCAAGTAACAGAAAACAGCCAAAACTCCCCCCAAAAAAGGTAAAAGGCAAAAATAGAACTAAGACTTGAAGTTCCATTACCTAACTGATGTATAAATACCAATAAGGTCAGCATGGAAAAGTATTGGAAATCTGGAGGTAAGTCAGTCTACACCTACTAATGCATACCCAAGTTTCTGCAATGTAAATAAACATAGGTAGAATTTATTGAGCAGTTATTACATGCCAGCTCATTGTTCCAAGCATTTTATTTGTCTTAACTCACTTATTCTAACAAGAAAGAAGACACTATATATCACCCTTACCATTGGCGAAACTTAAACATGAAAGGGTTAGGTAGCTTAATACATGGTAGGAATCAGATATCCAGGTCGTCTGACCCCAGAGTCTGTGTTCTTAACCACTGCGCTGCTTTTTTCACCTGAATAAGTAGATGCTTTGTGAAATGACCTCCAAGGCATCTTTTAGCTCTGATTCTCTGTCTCTATGTTTCATTCCCTACACAGAAGGCTAATAATTTCCCTTTAACATTAAGAATGTACAAGTGCCCACCAATAGATGAATGGATGAAAAAGCTGTGGTACATTTCCACAATGGAATACTATGCAGCTGTGAAAAAGAAAGAACTCCTAGCATTTGCAACAGCATAGATGGACCTGGAGAGTATTATGTTAAGCAAAATAAGCCAGTCAGAGAAAGATATGTATCACATGATCTCAGTCATATGTGGAAATCTAAAGAACAAAATAAACTGATAAATTAAATAGATCCAGAGACATAGAAGAATGGAACAGACTCACAAATTTCAGAGGGAAGGTGGGAGTGGGGGGATGGGAGGGGAATAATTAACCAGAGAACTTATATGCATATATGCAGACCTTCTGAACACAGTGGTAAAGAGGCCTGGGAGGCGTGGGTATGAGATGGAGGGGCTCAATTTGGGGGGGGGGGGGGCGCCCACAAACAAACAGGATATCTGAAATACTTTCAACAATAAAGATCATTTTTAAAAAAAAGAATGCCCTCATTCTCACATAACTGAAACAAAAAACTGTGCCAATGAGTACACTAGGCCCACCACTCTTCCCCTGCCTCTATTTCAGTCAGTCATTCATCATACTACTCGAAATCACTGCTACTTTATTGTGCATCTCTGTGATCGTGGACTATTTTCATCTTCTCTGGAGCTTTCTTCCGCAAATGCCCTTAGGCCCTTATTCCAACTCAGCCTAAAAACTAGCATTCCAGGAGCTGGACCTGATGTGATACCAAATTTCCACTGGAACCTAAAGGTCCTCTAATTCCATGATGTCACACTGACACACAGCCTGTCACATGGAGTGCTCAAGGGTACTTCTTTAGGAACATCCAGTTTTTCCTTTTATTTTTATTCTACCTGATCCATTCTTTCATTATGTCCTTCTCTAGACCTTCCGATAGCAATGGTGAAACTCTCAACTCAGATGAACACATTCTCCTCCCTTCTCAATCTCAGTTTAGTAGCTACTGTTTTTGAGATCATTTTTAAAATATATTTTTATTGATTTCAAAGAAGAGAGAGGAAAAGAGAAAGATGGAAACATCAATGATGAGAGAGAATCATCGGCCACTGCCTCTTGCAGACCCCACACTGGGGGTTGAGCTCGCAACCTGGGCATGTACCCTGACCGGAAATCGAACCATGACCTCCTGGTTCATGGATCAACGCTCAACCCTGAGCCACGCCAGCCGGGTGAGGATATCATTTTTGACCCAAAGCTATTTAAAAAGCAATAGCATAATTTCTGGCAAAGTGACACTCATAAATGATGTTAAGGTTCAAGTGGGGTGGACCATTTTACAATTAATGCAATTTCTCTTTAGGGAGTCGATTAAAAATAACTAGCTCATAGATTAAAAATAACTCAAATTCTCCTCTTTCTTTAATAGAACCAGCCTTTACACAAATGGGCCAGCTGAAATAGCACTTTGGAACTTGGCGCTTCCTGGAAAATACAAATGAGCAGCCAGATATTTAGTCTGATCATACTTGAGATAAAGGACGAATATTTTAAATATAAACAGATGGATCAGTTAACAAAAAGCTTATGGACAACAGTTATCACAGATTTGAGGCTGATTAGTGTACATTCTTCAGGTTTCTTAGATGTGTGGCCAATGCTGGTATCCACAGCTTCCAACGCCAGCGGAAGAATGAGTGCAGCATACTCTGTAACGTCTGAAGTCTCGCTCAAAATAAAAGTTCAAGGAATAATGGTTTCTTCCTGAGGCCTTGGTATTTTCTTGAACAGTCATATTTTTTCCAACAAACTCAAAAGAGAGTCAGAAATAAATTGTTAGAAATAAATGATAGAGACCCAACATGTATGGCTCAGTGGTTGAGCATCAACTTATAAACCAGGAGGTCACGGTTTGATTCCTGGTCAAGGCACATGCCTGGATTGCAGGCTCATCATTGATGTTTCTTTTTATCTCTCTCCCTATCCCTTCCTCTATGAAATAAATAAAAAAATACACTTTAAAAAAAAGAAATAAATGAAAAAGATGTAGTCAAGGGTCTTGGAGTTTGCAAACTGGGAACACAGCTAGGCAAAAACCCAGAAATACTCCAAAGAAGAAAGAAAAGTTATTAAGTTCCTATAGTAAAAAAGTGCATTCCAGAGAATAATCAGTTCTGTATTCACACCCTAGGACTGGCCCAGGATGATTCTGAGTCAGATGCCAGGCAATCAGGATGATGGATGCTCGGTGGTCTAGCAGATGGGTCCCAGGAGATCTGGTCAGTCCTGGTAGTTTGGATAATGGATGTCAGGTGTATGTATGCGTGAGCCCCTCAGGGGATAATTAGAAGGTCACCTAGAGGTCCAGATGAATATTCAGGCATTGATACAGGACTGAAAAGTTTTTCAAAGTTTCTGCTCCCATGCTAGTTAGAACAAGAGTGAAGTTTTTCTTCATGCTTCAATCTTCATAATGTTAATAACTTTAGGAACTTGGTTAAAATGGCTTCATTTTATATATTCCCTAGCTTCACTCTTTGCTCATATTAAAACATTTTCTTTGGCCTAAAAGTTCATTTTATTTCCTCCTAAGTTTAAAAGATATTAAAATATTTTCTTGGGACCCTCAGCACTGTAGCTACTGTGCCTAATGACAAGTTGATCTCAGGAATCTGCTCCTGTATATCATTCTGTATTTCATTGCCAAAGAATACTTCTAAAGATTTCCCTTTCGCTGGATCACAGAGAACCTTTAAGGAGAGCCAGTCATTCAGTGTGTTCATTCCCAGACATTCTGCCTTGAATTCATTAAGGCTTCACTACCTTTTGTTTGCCCAGCATTCAACCTGACTCCCAAATGCACCTTCAACTTCTGTCAGGCCAGGGCCTCCATTCGAGTGCTGTACATTGAAGTAACAGAGGGAAATATTGTGTTGTTTTGTTTTGTTTTAAATTCTGGTTTCAAAACCAGCCAAATCAGAATCTCTGGGTATGGGACCCAGAGAGCAATAAAGCAACAGGTTATAAAGTTCCTCAGGGGTTCCCAATTTGCATAAAAGTTTGAGAACCAGTGCTCTAACTGACAATAACAACAACAAAATATTTCTCTTGTAATGTGCTATGAAGCACAATATATATATGGAACTATAACTTACAGTAAACAAGTTATATTGTAATAACTTGTTTATACATGAATCTCTTTAATAGATGGAAACTCCAAGCATCATTTCTCAATCATGTTAGTTTGACCCATCATCTCGTGCAATGACTAGCATCGAGCAGACACTCACGTTTTTATTGAATGAGTAAGGGTGACTAAATTGGCACACAATTCTTAAACATTTACTTTCCTTCTTCCTTTTTAATTCGTCATTGTCTTACTACAAGGTTCTCAATCCTGTGTGCACATTAAAATCACCTGAGAGCTTTTTAAAACTATGCTGGGCCCCACCCTAGGCCAATTAAATCAGAATTTCTGAGGGTGTGCCCTAGCTGATTTGGCTCAGTGAATAGATCATGGTGAATAGATGAAGGGTCCCAGGTTCGATTTTGGTCAAGGGCAGATGCCTGGGTTGCAGGCTAGATCCCCAATGGGGGGCATGCAGGGGGCAGCCTATCAAAGATTCTCTCTCATCATTGATGTGTCTATCTCTCTCACCCTCTCCCTTCCTCTCTGAAATCATTCTACATCTATAATAATAAAAGCGTAATATGCTAATTGGACTGGACATCCTTCCAGACGAAGCCAGGGCTGCGAGGGAAGCCTGGGCCTCAAGCACCAGAGGGAAGCTGATTCCAGCAGCCAGGGGAAGGAAAGCTGATGCAAGAGTTTAAAAAAAAAGAATTTCTGAGGGTGGGGCACAAGTAGTTTTTAGAAGATCCCTAGGCAATTCCAATGCATGGCCAGGGTTGAGAATCATTGACTAAGTTTTACTCGTTTTTTAAAGACTCTCTTTAAGATCATACTTTTTCATGAAACTATTTTTTATGCTCTCCCATTTGTATCTTTCAATTTCTTAAACTCTGATTGTTCTTAAGAGAGAAACACATACGTTTAGTCTTCTTTTCTTGTAGTATCCATGTTTGTATTTTTCTGTTTCAAGCTAGTATTTGAGGATAGGATTCATGCTTTGTATAGCTTTGCTTTCCTGGGAGAAAGGTGAATAGTGCTGAATCTAAATTCTGTTACTTAGCGACTAAAGGATATGGATTTTAAAATGAAATGCCATGTTTCTTGACCTAGATTTCCCACATACTAATTGAGTAGATCTTGGGCAGTAAATACATTGCTTGACATTTTCAATGCTGTAGTAACCAATTCTTTTTCTCAACTAGTTCCTGGTTTTAAAAAAGGATTTGGATTTAAACTAGAACTTGATTTTGACACCACACTGATGGCCAGCTTCCTGAAAGGCATCATTCAATGTATCAAATGAGGATCAACAGGCTGATTTCAGTTTGTGAAAAGCAAGGAGATTCAAAATTCAAGTTATATCACTCTGTACTTCTATCCCTTCCTTCATATTTTTCCAGGGGGAAGTAAAGGTAGTGCAAGAATTTGGGAGGCACCTCTTGGCAGTCAGCTTGGGCATGTGAACACCTGATTATTTTCATGACCACATCAGAGAATACCATAATGCTTATGAAAAGTACTGATTTTTTAATTAGTCACCATAACTGTGTTGCTGAGTATGAATTTGGTAACTTAGCAGTTAATGCATACACATTTATGAATGACTGTGAACCATTTTACTGCAGTATTTTACATATTTCAGCTATATATTTGGTAAGACTCTGATGTTTTGAAATTTCCCTTTCTATTTTTAAATTTAGAAAGAAATATATAAAAAATAGCTGATTTCTAAACCAGGAAAAGTACACATGCCTCGTATGTATTGGAAAGGTAAAACACGCAGAGAAAAGAATTATAAAGATTTGATCCATCTGTGATTAACACATGAATTGTGTGGAACGAACTCAAAAAGAGTCCAAAGGTTTGGACTAGAAATGAATGATAAAGATTTACTGAAGGGTCTTATAGAGTCTGCAGACTTTAAACAGAGCTAGGCAAAAATGTAAAAGTGTTCTAAAGAAAAAAGAAAAGTTTAAAGTTCTTATAGTAGTGAATGTGGATTCTGGAGAACAATCGGTCCTGCATTCTTAGCCCTTGGTCCAGGATGGTTACTGGTCAGATGACAGGCAGTCTGGATAATGTATGTCAGGAGGATGTCAAGTGGTCTAGATACACAAGTCCCACAGATGGATAGTTACAGGGTTATCTGAGGCCTAGCATATATCCAGATGGATATCCAGGCATTGACACAGGACTGAAAAGTTTTAAAAGTTTAAGTTTCCAGGCTAGTCAGAATAAGAACAGACTTTCCTCATGTCCCAATCTTCATAATGTTAATTAATTTCAGTGACTACATTGTATATATTTCCTATTTCACTCTTTCCTCAATAGTATTCAACATGTAAGGAGAAAATTTTACATATTTATAATTGCATAATGCAGGTGCAAAATCTGAGTTAATTCACATTAAAAAAATTCACTTATCTGAAATTTTTGCCAAATGTAGTCACCATTTCTGGTCTAAAGAATATAATATATATATATATATATATATATATATATATATATATATATATATATCCCTATATATATTGGATTGTTACCTGCTGACTTTTTAAAAAATAAATCTTTATTGTTCAGATTATTACAGTTGTTTCCTCTTTTTAACCCCCATAGCTCCCCTCCACACGGTTCCCACCCTACCTATGCCCTTACACCAACCCTGTCCTCATCTAGAGGTGTATGATTTTTGTCCAGTCTCTTCCCACACCCCCCACACCCCTTTCCCACCAAGGTTTGTCAGTCCACTTTCTTTCTATGCCCCTGGTTCTATTATATTCACCAGATTATTCTGTTCATCAGATTTTTTATTCACTTGATTTTTAGATTCACTTGTTGATAGATATGTATTTGTTGTTCATAATTTTTATCTTTACCTTTTTCTTCTTCTTCCTCTTCAGAAAGAATACCTTTCAGTATTTCATATAATACTGGTTTGAAGGTGATAAATTCCTTTAGCTTTTTCTTATCTATAAAGCTCTTTATCTGACCTTCAGTTCTGAATGATAGCCGTGCTGGGTAATCTTGGTTGTAGATTCTTGCTATTCATTACTTTGAATATTTTTTCCCACTCCCTTGTGGTTCTGTTAAGAAATCAGCTGACAATCATAAGGGTACTCCCTTGTAGGTAATTAACTTTTTCTCTTGTCGCTTTCAATATTCTCTCTTTGTCTTTTGCTCTTGGCATTTTAATTATGATGTGTTTTGGTGTGACCCCCTTTGGATTCCTTTTGTTTGGGGCTCTCTGTGTTTCCTGGACTTGTAAGTCTATTTTTTTTCACCAGGTGGGGGAAGTTTTCTGTCATTATTTCTTCAAATAGGTTTTCAATATCTTGTTCTCTCTCTCTTTTTTTCCATTATTAATTAATGTATTACATGTGTACATATCTTCCCATTGCCCCCCCCAGCACACTCCCATACATGCCCTCACCTCCCAGTGTCTTGCGTCCATTGGTTATGCTTATATGCATGCATTCAAGTCCTTCAGTTGATCTCTTATCTACCTCACCTCTCCCTAAACTTCCTGCTATAATTTGACAATCTGTTTAATGCTTTACTGCCTCTGTATCTATCTTTTTATTCATCAGTTTATAATGTTCTTTATATCCATAAATGAGTGAGATCATGGGGTATTTTTCTTTCATTGACTGGCTTATTTCACTTAGCATAATGTTCTCCAGTTCCTTCCAGGTTGCTGCAAATGGTAAGAATTCCTTCTTTTTATGGTAGCATAGCATTCCATTGTATAGATGTAGCACAGTTTTCTGATCCAGTCATCTGCAGATGGGCACTTAGCCTGTTTTCAAATCTTAGCTATGGTAAATTGTGCTGCTATGAACATAGGGGTGCATATATCCTGTGATTGGTGTTTCTAGTTTCTTAGGATATATTCCTAGGAGTGGGATTACTGGGTTAAATCGGAGTTCCACTTTTAGTTGTGTTTTTTTTTAGGAAACTCCATACTGTTCTCCACAGTGGCTGCACCAGTCTGCATTCCCACCTGCAGTGCATGAGGGTTCCATTTTCTCTGCATCCTCTCCAGCACTTGTGGTTTGTTGATTTGTTGATGATAGCCATTCTTACAGGTCTGAGATGGTATCGCATTATCACTTTGATTTGCATCTCTTGGATAATTAGTGACTTTGAGCATGTTTTCATGTGTCTCTTGACCTTCCTTCTGTCTTCTTTTGAAAAGGTTCTATTTAGATCTGTTGCCCATTTTTTTATTGGATCATTTTTCTTCCTTTTATTAAGCTGTATAAGTTGCCTGTATATGTTGGAGATTAAAACTTTCTTTATCAGTGATAACATTTGCAAATATGTTCTCCCATAGCATGGGATTTCTTCTTGTTTTGTTGATGGCTTCTTTTGCAGTGAAAAAGCTTTTTATTTTGATGTAGTTCCATTCGTTTAGTTTCTCTTTAGCTTCCATTGCCTTAGGCACAGTGTCAATGAAGAAGTTCCTTCGGCCTATGTCTGAGATTTTGCTGCCTGGAGATTCCTCTAGTATTTTTATGGTTTCCCATCTTATGTTTAAGTCCTGTATCCATTTTGAGTTTATTTTTGTGTATGGTGCAAGTTTGTGGTCTAGTTTGATTTTCTTTTTTTGTATGTATCTGTCCAATTTTCCCAACATCATTTATTGAAGAGACTGTCTTCACTCCATTGTATGTTCCTGCCTACTTTGTCAAATATTAATTGAGCATACTGGTTTGGGTTGATACCTGGATTCTCTATTCTATTCCTATGATCTATACATCTGTTCTTGTGCCAGTCAGTACCAGGCTGTTTTGAGAACAGTGGCTTTGTAATACAGCTTGAAATCTGGTATTGAGATCCCACCTACTTGATTCTTCTTTCTCAGGATTGCTGTGGCTGGCTATTCAGGGTCTTTTTTTATTCCAGATGAATTTTTGGAGAGTTCTTTCTAGGTCTGTGAAATATGCTGTTGGTATTTTAATGGGGAGTGCATTGAATCTATAGATTGCTTTGGGTAGTGTGAACATTTTAATGATGTTGATTCTCCCAATCCATGAACATGGTATGTTCTTCCATCTCTTTACATCTTCCTCTATCTCTTTTTTCAGTGTCCTGTAGTTTTCTACATATAGATCCTTTACCTCCTTAGTTAAGTTTATTCCTAGGTATCTTAATTTTTTTGGTGCAATGGTAAATGTGATTGCTTTTTAATCTCTCTTTCTGTAAGTTCATTATTGGTGTATAGTAATGCCATAGATTTCTTGGCGTTAATTTTGCATCCTGGTACATTGCCAAATTCATTTATTAAATCTATTCATTTTTTATGGAGTCTTTCAGGTTTTTTAATGTACAATATCATGCCATCTGCAAATAAGGACAGCTTTACTTCTTCTTTTCCAATTTGGATGCCTTTTATTTCTTCTTCTTGTATAATTGCAATGGCTAATACTTCCAGTACTGTGTTGAACACGAGTGGTGAGAGTGGGCATCCCTGTCTTGTTCCTGTTCTTAGGGGAAATGGTTTTAGTTTTGCCCATTGAGTAGGATGTTAACTGTGGGTTCATCATATATGGCTTTTATTATGTTGAGGTATGATCCTTCTATTTCCACCTTGTTGAGAGTTCTTATCAAGAAAGGGTGTTGCCGAGACCGGTTTGGCTCAGTGGATAGAGCGTCGGACTGCGGACTGAAGGGTCCCGGGTTCTATTCCGGCAAGGGCATGTACCTTGGCTGCGGGCACATCCCCAGTAGGGGGCGTGCAAGAGGCAGCTGATCGATGTCTCTGTCTCATCGATGTTTCTGACTTTCTATCCTTCTCCCTTCCACTCTGTAAAAAAAATCAATAAAATATATTTAAAAAAAAAAAAAAAAAAAAGAAAGGGTGTTGAATTTTGTCAAATGCTTTTTCTGCATCAAAGGATATGTGATTTTTATCTCTCAATTCATTTATGTTATGTACCACATTTATTGATTTGTGGATATTGTACCATACTTACATTCCTTGGATTAATACTACTTAGTCATGGTGTATGATCTTTCTGATGTACTTCTTGATCGATCTGATTTTTTACAATTTTGTTGAGGATTTTGGCATCTATGCTCCTGAGGGTTATTAACTCTCTTTCATTGTGTTATCTTTATCTGGTTTTGGTATTAGGGTGATGCTGTCTTCATAGAAGGAGCTTGGAAGTGTTCCTTCTTCTTGAATTTTTTGGAATAGTCTGAGGAGGATAGGTTTTAATTCTTCCTTGAATGTTTGGTAAAACTCCCCTGTGAAGCTGTCTGGCCCTGGGCTTTTGATTGCTTTTTGATGACTGCTTCAATTTCTTCATAGTTATACGTCTATTGAGATGTTTATATTCTTCCTGATTGAGTTTTGGAAGGTTATATGTTTCTAGGAATATGTCCATTTCCTCCAGGTTGTCCAATTTGTTGGAATAGAGTTATTCGTAGAATTTTTTAAAACAATCCTTTGTATTTCAGTAGGGTCTGTTGTTATTTCACCACTTTCATTTCTGATTTTGTTTATTTGGGTTCTCTCTCTTTGTTTCTTGGTGAGCCGGTCTAGAGGTTCATCAATCTTGTTTACCCTTTCAAAGAACTAGCTCTTGGTTTTTTTTATCTTTTGTATTCTTTCTTTGGTATCTATGTTGTTTATCTCAGCTCTGATCTTTATTATTTCCTTCCTTCTGCTTACGCTGGGCTTTTCTTGTTGCTCTCTTTCTAACTCTTTGAATTGTAGGATTAGGTAATTTATTTGCATTGTTTCTTGTTTTGCAGTAGACTTATAAAGCTATGAACTTCCCTCTCAAGACTGCTTTTGCTGTGTCCCACAGATTTTGGATTGTTGGCGAATTTTTCTTCCATTCTTTTCAGCCATCTTATGACCATTTCTCTGAATTCTTTCTCTGGCAGGTTGCTTGCCTCCATTTTGTTTACTTCCTTTTCTGGTGATGCTTGCTTTTCTTCCATTTGTGGGCTGTTTCTTTGTCTCCCCATAGTCTTCTTCTCAGGTATCTAGATATGTAGTTCTCTCCTTATCCCAGGCAAAATCTGACCTTTCAGTGTAGAACTCCTCTGAATCCGTGTGTTTGCTCCATTGGGGACCATTGTTCTGGGGTTCATAGCTGTTTGGTGGGTGGCATAGTTGTAGATTTTCAGGCTTCTGATCAGATCCACTTTCCCCTTCAAGATGGCGCAGTCTTTGTGTCCGAGCTGGTGGCTCCAGGAGGGAACACAGCAGCAGTGGGTTTTTCCCAGTCAGGAGAGCCCCATCCAGCAGTCCCCCACATTCTCCTGGAGTATAGCTGTCCCTTTACTCACCAACAAACACTCCCCATGTGATGCTCAGCTGTTTTTTCTGTCTGCTCCAGGACAAGGCTTGGGACACATCTTTCTATTCCACTGCCTTTTTTGACCCCCTTGCTCTCTCTCTTCTTCTGGCACCCCAATAATCCGGATGTTGGTACACTTGAGATTGTCCCAGAGGCTCCTTACACTATCTTAATATTTTTGGATTCTTTTTTTTTTTCTTTTCCTGTTGGGTGTATTTTGCTTCTTCATATTTCAAATCTTTGACTTAATTCTTGTGATCCTCTATTCTGCTGTTAAATCCCTGTATATTAATCTTTACTTCAATCAGTGTATGCTTAATTTGTAGTTGGACCTTTTTCATATCCTCAAGGGTCTCACTAAATTTATCAGCAGTTTCTAGAAAATTCTTGACAAACCTTATAACTGTGGTTTTGAACTCTATATCCAGTAGTTTGCTTTCCTCCATTTCTGTCATTTGTGACCTGTTTCTTTGTCTCCACATTTTGGCTGCCTCCCTGAATTGACAGAGTGGCTTTGTGTGCTAAGTGTCCTATTGGGCCCAGTGGCTCAGCCTCCCCAGTTACCTGAAGTGGACATTCTTGGAGCACCTCTTTGTGGACTGTGTGCACAGTCCTGTTTTTGTTAAGCCTTGATTGTTGTTGGTATCACTGGGAGCAATTGGCCTTCAGGCCAATTGGCTATAAGGACCAGCTGTGTCCACAATGGAAAACTTCTATGCTGGAGACACTTATGGGGCAAGACTTGCTTTAGTGTGGCTTTGGTGCTCACTGAGTCTGCCCTCTGAGTGTGTCCCTTATGGATCTGAGGAGTTGTAATCTGGATGGTCCCACTCTGTCTACTGGGTACACTGGCTCTTGGATTTCTAAGGAGGTGCTAATTTAGCCTCTGCTTGAGGCCACCCAGCAGGAGCTAAGGAGAGATCTGTAGATTCCTCTTCTTTGTTTGGAGTTTGGAGGTGTGCATATGAGGCCCAGATGTGAAGCAAAGCAAACTTCTGTGGGGCCTTGGGCCTTCTTTTGGATATTCTGGGTCTCTCTGACCCACTTGCAGTTGTTAGATGATTTTAGATTGCAAAGGGCCAGACCATTCATATGCAAAAGCCTCTGCACACAACTTGGGAAATTAATAGGGTGGAGCAAACAGCTATGGCTGATCCTCAGCCCTGCCTTAATAGGCCCCCAGGTCTCAGTGTCCCTCAGTAATTGCTGCAAGCACCTCTGAGAGAAAGCCACCCTTGAGTTCCGCCCAATGCCAGTCTAATTTCTCCCCTTATGAGTCTGGGTCCCCAGAGTCTCACTCGGAACTGGAGTTCAGAGCAGACAGGAGCTTGTGTCTCCCTGTGGATTGAAAAGCCAGCCGCGTACTCAGCTGCCAGTCCTCTCCACGTGTGCCTCCATTCCTCTGCACTTTACTTCCGTAGCTCCTTCCAATCTCAGTGTGCTTTTCTCTTCCTTCCTAGTTGTAGAATTTCCACTTAGCCAGCCTTCCTGTGGTTCTGGATGATGTCCCTTTTGTCTTTTAGTTGTAGTTTTGAAGTAGTTGTGTGAGGCAGCAATTTCAGGTGTTTATGCCACCATCTTGGTTTCTCAGAAAGCATATTTTTATAATATTTTAGACATTTCTTTTTACAAGAGGGATATCTGTTTTCCATCATAAATGTTGTTCTTAACATTAGTTTAATCATGATAACTACAAGTACTTAGAAGTAGTTGTTGAACATCTGCTTGGGAGGTGGAAATTTGCTAAGTACCAAACACTCAAACCCACATAGACATACACAAACATGCATAAATACACTGGAAACAGGAGTTTGGGTTTATATTCTGATATCCAAGTGGAGAAATGAATGAGCAATAAAATATCCAACTTGGCACTAATCATGCAGATGTGTTTAATGAACTACCAATTCAAATGCCTTGTATTAAGTTAAATATTTATAATCCAGAATCTTTGCAAACCCACAGTTTTTATATAGGAAAGCAAACCCAGAAAACACAGAGGTTTCTACTGAGTCATCTGTTTCAGGTTTTTTTGTAGAAGACTAGCAATGGATGGTTTTGTTCATGATTAAAACAATTTAGCAATCCTTTTTATTGGTATTATATCCATGGATTAGGTGGCAAAAGTAGTCAAAAGAGAAGATGGAAAGCCAATCCACTCTCCTTCTCCTCTACTTACCAGATAATATATCAGAAAAAAGACCCAAGATGTGCTTTACATTTTTCCTTTTCTTTTTTTGCGTATTTACCATCTAGTATGTTTCATCTGATTGCTGCCTCCGTTTTCATTTTCATTGTCTGTGTGTGTGTGTGTGTGTGTGTGTGTGTGTGAGTGTGTGTGTGTGTTTTGCTGTTGTCAATCATCAGTTGAGGATATTTTTTCCATTGATTTTTTTTATCATTATTTTTATTGATTGCAGAGAGGAAGGGAGAGGGAGAGAGAAATAGAAACATCAATGATGAGAGAGAATCATTGATTGGCTGCCTCCTGCATGCCCTCTCCTGGGGATCGAGCCTGCAACCAGGATATGTGCCCTTGACCAGAATCAAACCTGGGACCCTGATGCTCTATCCACTGAGCCAACCCAGCTTGGACTCCATTGAGTTTTAGAGAGAGTGAAAGGGAGGGGGAAAAGCAGAGAGAGAAAAACATTGATGTGATAGAGGCACATCGATTGGTTGCCTGCTGCACTTGCCCCCAACCAGGCTGAGGATCAAGCTTGCAACAGAGGCACATGCTCTTGACCAGAATCGAAAATGCACCCCTCAGTCCACAGGCCAATGCTCCATCCACTAAGAACAACTAGCGAAGGATGCTTGACATTTTTAAAAGCAATTTAATATACATTGTTTTATATTTTTCTTATGGGGATTTGTGAGACTTGCATTGTTTTCCACATTGACTAGAGATAAGGTAAATGAGTTTCAAAAAGCTTTAATCACTTCCCCAAATTTCTGCAATCTTTACACTTAAGTATGGTCAATTTTGCATCTATTTTATGTATACAACTGCTTTATCAAAGACATCTAGAGAAAGGTAATACCTTTTAATTTCTCTGTCATAAAAAACAAAATACCAGTTGCTTTCAGATCAAAGCCTGGGCCCTGTATTACATTGTCAACACCTCTCACTTCTGAAAAACGCTGTGATGAGCAAAGCCTTTCACCAAAACTCTTAAACACTCCTGAGATGTTTAGGAAATACTGGCTGCCTTAGCTCTCTCATGAACTGGTTCATTGCTGTAGTGGTTCCTCAAGTGAAGCTTAATGCCAACCAGTCCCTTCAGTCTCAGGCGGGCATGAAGTTGGCAGTGTTTCTACACAAAGTCTTTTTTAATAAGTGCCGGTTCCTAACATCATGATGGTTGTAAAGGCTAATAAACTTCCTACAAGGGAAGTAGAAGTGGAAAGTCTTATTTGTCATACATTTTATCACTGTTCTTAGTTAGCATGGACAATTAACCTCGGTTCCCTGAAGCACATATTCCCTGAGTGTTTAGCAGTTAATGAATATGAATAGTAGCAAGCCAGCAATTTTCAAAATCATCAATAATTATTCCTCTGACAGCTCCTACTCATGGGAAAAAAAATAACTGAAAAAGAACTAACATAGCAAAAAAAAAAAAAAATTACTGATTAACTAAAACAGAATTTTAAAACTTTACAAACTTGTACCATCCTAGGATACCATAAATCTATTTAATTAACTCACAGATGGAGCTTTAAATATAAATGTAAGTTTTAAGCAATTGTTTCTTTCTACAATATTTCTTTCTACAATATTTCTTTCTTACATAATTCCTTGAAAGAAATACTAAAGTTAATATCCACTAAGAGGTAGTCCCCTATTGATAGCCAGTAAATTTTATCTGGATTGATATTTCTATAATCATTCTTTACTACATTTTTTAATTAAAAATATTCCATGAAGAATACAAGTTCATGTATCAAATTGAACAACAGAGAAGTCAATAAAGAAAAGCTAACTATTCTTTCCTTCTGCTCTCCCCATCAATAAATGTAGTCATTGATTTAATGGTCTACATTAGGGATTAATATATCAAAGTATTAAAAAATACTAAAATAGCATGTTAACTTGGGATTTTTATTGATGTCCTAACAGCTCCAGAGATAGGGCAACAATCAGCTAACTATACATATCTGAGCTAATGGAAATTACAATCCTTGTAGAATTTTTTTAACATGCTAATTATTGAAAGACACTTGGTGTGGTATGTGGACTAGATTTTTATATTCGTTATTATAGCTCCATAAAACAGACTTTTAAATTATGTTTATCATGTTTTCCACTCTAAAGTTGGTTTTCCCTCTTCCCAAACTCTATTCTTTAGAAGCCAGTCAGTAAATGCAGCCCATACTCAATAACAAAAATGGGGAAAAGGGGACAGATTTAATATATTTTTGAAAAATTTATCTAGATAAGTGTTTATTTGCTACCTGCTATTAAAGAGAGATGCATTGATTCAGGGAGATGTAGGAATGGAAGAAAGCAGAGAAGAAATAGATATAGAGGAAGAAAAAATGAGATAATGATCATATTTCACAGCTTTGTATTGTAAACTTTAGCATGAAGGTACATTTATTAGAGTATTTTAAAAAGGGATTAGGGAGGTATTTGGACATGGAGATAAGAAAAAGTGAGAATTAACTGATATAAAAAAAATCCTTGAGGTTACTTACTGTATGGCTAAAAGTTTTTATTGGTCACTGGTATTATTTCAAAAGACAATCGCATTTTGAAAGAAGCAATAATGTAAATAGCATTTATTGTGTTTATTGTTTCATAATTTATTTAGTAATGTATTTCCTCATTTGTATTTTTTAGATTCTATTTCATTTATTTCTGCTTTGATCTTTATTGTTTCATTTCTTCTGCTCACTTTTGATTTTATTTGTTGTTCTTTGGCTAGTTCCTTTAAGTGCAAAGTTGGTTTGCTTATTTGAGAATTTACTTGATTCCTGTAAGGCTATGAATTTTCCTCTTAGGATTGTTTTTGTTCTGTATTATAGATTTTGAGTTGTTACATTCTCATTTTCATTTATTTAAAGATCTCTCCCTTGATTTCTTTGTTTGCCTATTCATTGTTTAGTAACGTTTATTTAGCCTCCATCTTTGTGTGTTTTTCAGTTCTCTTCTAGTGACTGAGTTCTGGTTTTATACCACTGTAGTCAGATAAGATACTTGATATGATTTCAGTCTTTTTATGTTAACTGAGACTTGTTTTGTGGCCTAACATATCATCTATCCTAAAAAATATTTCATGTATACTTGAAAAGAATGTATATTTTACTGCTTTGGGGTAAAATGCTCTGAAGATATCAATTAAATCATCTGATTTAGGTGTTATTTAAGGCCACTATATTTCCTATTTAATCTTGTAATTATCAATAATATCATGTAACTGCTAATTTAATTACTATTATAATAGTTATAAAAGCTATTTTCAGGACTATTTCAACCCTAAAAGGAAATATTTTAAAAATTATATAAATATTTACATATGATTAGAAAACCAATTCATAAGTCTTGATTCTAATAAAAAATCTGGTTTCAAGGAAGCCTTGGCCAACTTTTCAGTTAGTGGATGTGTGAAATTGAACTATTCGCATCTCATTTCCTTTTCTAACAGCTCTTCCATGAAAACTTTAGGAAAATTACAAGGTATCCATTGGTAAGGAATTGTTGAAGTGAGCATGGCTGACTAATGACAGCTGCTCAATAATTTACTTAGCTAGCTTTGGGCTGCTCTTCTACTCCCAGGTATCTGGCACTCCTAAATATTCCATTAGAAGCTCATTTTGCATTGTCATGACAAGCTTCTCTGAATTGACAGTAAATCAAATGATGCAAAAATATGAGTCTTTGTCATCCAAGGATGTGTCATTGATACTTGCTAGATCTGGCTACTCCCTGTTATCCACCCCATTTTTTTTTTTAACCTGGCAGGGATGGCCCTTTGGCACATATTATAGGCAAACCAATTAAGTTTCATTTGGCAAATATTGTCTCTTCTCTTTGCCAGTTATTTTATAAGGTATAACAGTGATGACACTCAAATTGCTGCTTTTGAGGCATAGATAGTTTAGAGAAGACAGATAAGTACAAGGGCAATTTCAAAACCTTAGGGTGAGCCCAGCCATGTTGCTCAAGGGTTTAGCATTGACCTATAAACCAGGAGGTCATGGTTCGATTCCCAGTCAGGGCTATCAGGTGGAGAGGAATTTTCTTATTTTAGATGAGAAATTGACTTGAGTATACCTAAATGTTTATGGGATGGAACTGGGAGAAGGATGCTAGAGAGGTTATCTTCCTATGAAGGAAGGAGAAACTGGGATTTAAATTACAAGTGGAGGAAATAAATATCAGGAACATCCATTGAGATGTGGGGGGAAATGTACAGTTTTAAGAAAGTTCATAAATATAACACTAGGAATTTAAGGTGGCTCCTATCTAATGACAACTCTTGCATTCAGGTGGCAGTATTCAAAGTAGCAGAAGTTTTTCTAGATGTGGTCCAATCTATAGCTATTAAGATTGTTCTTACAAAAGCCTACAACACTAATAAGACTGATCAAGTATAATGTAACTAGCAACTGGATACCCAGTGACCACCTTATCACAGGAAATAGTTTAGGCTCATTCATTTGGAACTCAATACAAGGATAAATGTATTGCTATTTTCACTTTTTTTGCATTGTACTATGTATTCCCAATTAGATTCTAATTCCCTCAGAAATGGGATTTCTATTTTGCCAATTCTTTATATAGGACTCTGTAAATAAATGGATAATTAGTGTCAAATAATGAGTGACAATGATAACCATAGTATCAAAATAAAAATATGACAAATTTCATAAGCTATCTTTATCATCATGAAGTAATGGGAAGAAATGCCCATTACTGACTCTCACATTTTTAAAACAATTTTGGGGTTTCCACATAAAAGTTAGTATTTTATAAATTAATTTTACATGTGCAATAAGTAAGTTCCTGCTGGCCAGTAGTCATACATCTGTGGCTTAATAATATTCACATTCTAGACAAAACTGGGCAGTGTCAGAACTGGAAAGATTCTATAAATGATAGGTCACCTAGGTGTAGCACATACCTCTGAATCATCTAAGGGTGCCCATCTGAATCATCATTGACCAAAAGTCAAAGGATGGCCAAGTAGCAACAAGTCCTTAAATACCTAATGGAAGTAAAAGGTGGATAAAGCATAAAAATAAAAATTATCCCCATTAAAACTGATCATACTTCATAAAATGTCATTAGATAATTAATTGAAGCAGTTGCTATCATATTCTGAATTTAATTTTAGTCTAACAATTGGAGATGAAGCTTATTGTTTTGCTCTACTGACAGGCATGGTACTTCCAGTTCTACAGCTAGCAGGAAACGGAATAGTGTCATTCATTCACCTATTCAATCACGCATTGTTGCTTCAGTAAACATTTATTGAACATCAATTTTGCACCAGAAACCAGGAATTCAGACTAATATGAACATGACCTTTGGCTTCAAGCACTTCACAATCCAGTCTAACATTTCATAGTCCAGTTGTGAATGATTTTAACTGGAGTGTGGCCATTTAATTAATATCTATATAAAAGGTTCATTAATCTGAGTTTGTATAATTAATACAATTCTCCAAATTTTCTGGGTTTTTAAATGTTCATGTAAAATGTGTCTAAAAAACAAATATAGAATGTGGATTTTAAAAAGATGTTACAATGGTTGTATAATTAATCAAAAGACATTTACTTTTTTTTCTAAAAAATACATAAGCCACTGAGAATTTGCATATGAATTATTTTAGATCTAAGGCTAATCTCTTATATATGATATGCCTAACGAACAGCTAAAATATACAAACAAAGCAAGCATTAGATGAATGGTCTTGCCAGACCCAGAAATAAAATAGTCTTAATGCCTATTCCTGGGAGAGTTTTCTAAAAAAAAATTTTTAATATTGTCCTCACTGGTTTTGCTTAGTGGATAGAGCATCGGCCCACAGACTGAAGGGTTCCACATTTGATTCTGGTCAAGAGCATCTACCTTGATTGCGAGCTTGATCCCCAACAGGAGGAATGCAGGAGGCAACTGATCAATGTTTCTCTCTCATCAATGTTTTTTAACTCTCTATCCTTCTACCTTCCTCTCTGTAAAAATCAATAAAATATATTTTAAAAAATAAAATAATTTTTTAACATAAAGAAGGGTGTTTCACTCAGCCTTCATGGCCCAGGAGCATCGACTTATGAACCAGTCTGGCACATGCGTGGGTTGCAGCTTCAATCCCAGGTGTGGGGCATGCAGGAGGCAGCCTGTTAATGATTCTCTCTCATTATCGATGTTTTTATCTCTCTCTCCCTCTCCTTTACTATCTGAAATCAACAACAATATGTTTTTTTAAAGAAGGGTACTTCAATGGATAGTTCATCTAAACCAAATACATTTATTTTGATATCTTGTTTTCTACGTGAATTAATTTATCTATATTTTGTACTTCTGAAATTCAAAGTACTTTTACATTTTCTGGTAACCACAGCTAATCAGCTATGAATTCACAATCCACTAAGCAAGGTAATGATGTTTCTCCTATTTGTGTTCTTATTCATTTACCTAAAAGTGCAACTACCTTATACTTATTTTAGTATATAATCCTAATTCCTGAGCATAAAATATATGAAAGGCAGTATGCTAATCCCACTTAAAGAGTAAGAGATGCTTTATTTTTTAACAAGTTTAATGACAGAGAGAATGAGACATGTAATCAGTTTGTTACAAAGCCAAATAGAGTATGTGAGAAGTCATGCAAGAGATTTAATGTATGAAATGAGTTGAGAGGAGGGAGGATCTCTATTGAGAATGAAGCCAAAAACAGAGAAGGCTTTGAAGACGCCAGCCCTTGAGCTGATATCAACAGAGATAGATGAAAGGATGTACCAAGCTGAGGAAAGAACATGTTGGGAAAAGATGAAGTGTTTCAGTTGGCAAGGACAGAATATAAGAACATAATATAAGATAGAAGATTTGGAATACAGATTGGGCCAAACATTTGATTATTTGAATACTATGTAATAGAATTTTGAGTCTAAGCAATAGAAAACAAATTGTAGTTGAAGAAAGAAGATTCTTTCAAATTGAATCAAGAAAAATAAGTAGAGTTTAATGCCAAAAACACGGTTTACTTTTCCACTTTGCAAATTGGCATTTTGACATTAAAGATACACTACTTCTTCTATTAGCCAATTATCAACCCACATCCCTTCTCGTTCCATCCTACAAAGCAGTAGATAGCTGTACAGGGACTGTCACTAACCAACCAAAAGATGCTGCTGAAGGTGTGGTTGGGAGGGGCTACTAAAAGTCTTGCTTTTCTTGCAACAACTACGTGACAGAACTCATCTCAGTGAGTCAGTATGTGAGTCATAGCAACGCATTTCATGATCAATGTGTTTTTACGTTGCAAATAATTGAATATTTCCATCAATAAAGGATATGCCACACAGTAATACATGAATACAATAGGCCATTATTCAGACATTGAAATGAATGAGTTAGAGCTATACAAATTGACTTAGAGGGATTTCCCCAAGGTGAGATAGGTTTTAAAAAAATACCAATAACTATTTTATTGTCTGCTTCTTCTTTAATATAGAAGTGTGTTAAGTCTCTTACAATGTTGTGCATATGCCTATTTCTCCTTATACCTCTGCACATTTTTGTTTATATATTTTGAAGTATATTGCTAGGTGCATTCAAACTGGAATAATTCTACCTTGAGGAACAGAATTTTATATGAACTATTCCTCTTTATCTATGGTAAATTTTTGTCTTAAATTCCACTTAATTTAATAATCCTGTCTAATAAAAGAGAAACATGCAAATTACTGTACCTTTGCTACGCTACCAGCCAATCAGGAGCAAGAGGGCGGGGCGGCGGTGGGATGGGAGGCTGGCGGTGGGTGCGGCCGTGGCAAAGGACTGAAGTCACCCCTCCAGAGCTAACCCAAGGTCTTATTTCAGCCCTGATGTTGGGCTGCTTCCCCCGACCATAAGTTCCCAATGCACTTCCAGCCAGAGTTAAACGGGGCTTCTTCTGTTTTTAAGGCATCGCCATATCCAGTGCCTGCCAGGCCCCTGTGAAAGCACTACTCCTTAGGTCCGAGGTGTCGGGAGCTGAAGCAGAGAGGCTGTGAGGCCCAGCTCACCCAGGATGTGGCTGGTGGGGGTCGTGGCCAAAGCGCACAGGACAGGAGGCCTACACCCTCTCCCAATCCAGAGGGGCTTGACCGAGGACCTCAGACCTCGACCCCCATCCTGGCACCAGGCCAGGGGACCAGAGGCCATGTCCTCCACCCAGTGGGGCTTGACGGGGGACCTCAAAGTGTACTTCCTGTCCTGGCGCTGGACTAGGGTACCTTAGGCTGCTCCCCGTGCCCTAGCTCCAGGCTGGGGGACCTCAGGCTGTGCCTCCCACCTGGTGCGGCTTGACAGGGACTGAAGGCCATACTCCCAACCCGGCAGGGCTTGACAGGGGACCTCAAGGTGCGCTTCCCATCCTGATTCTGGGTTAGGGGGACCTCAGACTGTTCTCTCCACCTGACAGGGCTTGACAGGGGACCTCAGGCTGTGTCCACACCTGGCAGGGCTTAACAGGGGACCTCAAACCGCACTCCCACCCCGGCACCAGGCTGGGCTTGACAAGAGACCTCAGGCTGTGCCCCCCTACCCAGCGGAGCTTCACAGGGGACTTGAGCCTGCACCCTCCTGCCAGTGGGGATTGACAGGGGCCTGAGGCTGTGCTCCTCTGCCTGGTTGCTTGATGAGGGACCTCAGGCCATGCCTCCTACCCAGCGGGGCTTGACAGGGGATCTCAGGTTGTGTCTCCCACCTGGTGGGACTTAATGGGGGACCTCAGGCCACACACCCTGCCCTGGTGCTGGGCCAGGGGATCTGATAACGCCCCCTGCCCTGCGGGGCTTGACAAGGGTGGGACTGGCTGGGTCTGGATCTACCCCAATGTGTGTGTGTGTGGGTGCGGCTGGGTCTAGGTCTCATGTGATTTTGAGGCACATGTGAATAAGTGGGGACTTGACTCTGGGTCCTGTGGTGCACCCCAGACTCTGACAGGAGGAAGGTTTTCATATACATTTTCCTAATTTTCTTTAGTCTCTGATACTTCTATTATAGAGAAAGAACAAATAGCAATTTTAAATTATTTCCTCTAATTAATACCCCTTTAATGTGCACGAATTTTGTGCACAGGGCCACTAGTATTACTATAATAATCTTTTGTGTGTTTTTTTAATAAGATAACTTTATCCATACTTTTACTCCCAATATTGCTGTAGCTTCATATTTTAAGTGTTTCCATTGTAAACAGTCATATAGCTAACTTTTGTATTTTCATCCAATCTGACGTTCTCTGTCCTTCAATTGGAGTTTGTGATTTATCTATAATGTAATTACTCACATATGTATGTTAAATCTACCACTGTCTATTCATTTTATAATTGCCCTGTCCCTTTTATATATTCCTTTCTCATTTATTGTTTTTGTTTGCTTTTCTCCAATTTATTTCTATTTATGTCAATTAAATGCTGGTAGAAAGAAGTTTTTATAATAAAAAATCTCTGGTTAATCATTTTCATGCTATGCTACCCATGTAAACTCTCTCTTATGGCATCAGCTTCAGGAATGTTGTGTATTCAGAAGGGCAGCAGAATGTTTGTTTTAAAAAAAAATAATTTATTGTTTTTTTAGAATAAATTTTAAAAAATCATTCCATTTCTTTCCTCAGTATTGGCTCTTTGATTATAGTTTTAGTGGTAAACCTAGAATTACCCTTGTATCATTAAAATTTAATATAATCCTGATTTCTTACCTCATTTACTTTCCTCCTAACTTACATCATCTTATATTTTCACTCAAATATTATATATTCCCAAATATATTATTATTGTTGTTGTTGTTTTATGCAGTCATTTTCCATTTAGGTTTACCCCGGATTTATCTTCTTCACTTTCATTCTGCTTACACCTCTGTCTTCAGAACTGAGATCATTCTCCTCCTGATAAGAAATCTTTGTCCATCCCATTATCAAGAAGGCATTCTGTTTTTATCAAAAGCTTTGTAATTTCAATCCTCACCTTTAGGTCTATGATGTATAAGATTTTGTACAGTATCTATCCAGTTGCTCTAGCATCATTTATTAAATTACTAGAGGCCCAGTGCACAAAATTTGTGCACAGGGGGGTGAGAGGGAGTGTCCCTCAGCCAAGCCTGCACCCTCTTCAATCTGGGATCCCTTGAGGGATGACCGACTGCCCATTTAGGCCCAGTGCGATTGGGCCTAAATGGGCAGTCAGACATCCCTCCCACAATCTAGGACTGCTGGCTCTCAACTGCTCACCTGCCTGCCTTCCTGATTGCCCCTAATTGCTTCTGCCTGCCAGCCTGATCACCCTGTAACCACTCCCATGCCAGCCTGATCAATGCCTACTGCTCCCCTGTCAACCTGTTTGCCCCTAACTGCCCTCTGCTGCAGGCCTGGACACCCCTAACTGCCCTCTCCTGCAGGCTTGGTCACTCCTAACTGCCCTCCCCTGCAGGCTTGATCACCCCCACTGCCTTCCCTTGCAGGCCTGGTCCCTCCCAACTGCCCTCTCCTGCTTGCCATCTTGTGGTGGCCACCTTGTGTCCACATGGGGACAGGATCTTTGACCACATGAGGGCAGCCATCTTGTGTGTTGGAATAATGGTCAATCTGCATATTACTCTTTTATTAGATAGGGTATTGGCACCTTTGTAAAACAAACAATAAAAGGCAAGTGATGATATATGTGTGAGTCAATTTCTGGGTTCTCTGTTCTGGTTCATTGATCTATTGTTATATGTATAAACCAAGACCAAACTTTATAATAAGTTTGAAAATATGGCAGTATTTGTTTTTAACTTTATTCTTCTTCAAGCTTGTTTTGCCTACTTTTGGTCTTTAGTATTCTCACGTAAGTTATAAATCAGCTTGTCAATTTCCATTATATTTATACATATTTGATCTGTCTGAGAGACTGTCCAAATCTAGTTTCCATCTTCTTATCCTCTCAGTCACCTCTTCTGGAATTAGAAGATACCTCTAAGAAAAAAGCAGCTCCTAATGCTGGATTATTCTATCTGTTTTCTTCTTCTCTCAGATGTTGGCCCTATACATCTTCAACGCCTTGTTAGCTTTCTCATGTCATTAATAAGCAGATCGCATTAAAATATTTTGACCATGTGTTCTTTGTTTGCATGTGAGTATTAGTTCAGTTTCCTAGTCCACCATTGTTGGAAATAGAAATCCCAGTAGGATTTTTATTTTCCTTCTTCCATTCAGTAGGCCCGGGGTCGAAGAAGAAATAGCTAGCAGAGGTAAGAGATAAGAAAAGTCCTGCTTGACGGACACCAGTATTATCTGCTATTGGTTTCTTCTGTCTGAACCCAGAGTTAAAAATGGTGTATTTTCCTCCTGAGCACTCTAGTGGGGCTTATCATATTGCACCTCCCTTTGATTCAAGCAACACTCTTATCACAACACATGACCCCCTTCTGCATCCAAAGGTTCATTTCAGGATTTTTCTGTTGAGTTTGTCTTTCTGGCTCTTTATAAGAAGCCTTCTTTAGTGGATCTCTTTCAAAACAATTCCAGGATAAAATTTCTACATTAGATTCTACATCTGGTCCTTAAAAACAAACAAACAAAAAACTTCGACCTACTCTCAGGGGGATTCAGTTCTCAAACATTCCTCAGCTCTTCTTGCATGAAGGGTTTTAGCCAGCTTCTGTCATATGAACTTCCTTTTCTATGTCCCTTTAACCCAAGAGATCCACACAAAATTCTTCAAGTGATCTTCACAAATCCTCTCTCATTGCACTTAAAGTGAAGGGAAAGGACTACCATTGTACTGCTTGGCCTGGATGGACCCCATATAACACAATAGTTTGCTTCAGACAAACCCTCAATTTCCATCAACTCCAAGCCACTTCATTTTTCACCATTTTACTTCTGAAAGCGAGTGAGGAGCTAAGGACAGGAAACTACTTGAGACCATCTTTTTTAAAGTCCTATAAAAGGGGATCAACTCATTTTGGAATTTGGGATTTGTTGGCCCCCTTTGCTTGAAGTCTTTGCCTAAATGAAGACATCTAGTCTCGACAGTGCTTCAAAAGGCACCAGTTGGTTTGGCTCAGTGGGTAGAATGTCAGCCCATCAACTGCTGAGTCCTGGGCTCAATTCCGATCAAGGGCATGTATTGCAGTTGTAGGCTTGATGCAGGATGCAATCAGTCAATATGTCTCTGTCACATCAATGTTTTTCTCTCTGTCCCTCACTCTCCCTTTTACTCTCTCTAAAAATCAATGCAAAATTCTTGGTTGAGGATTAACAACAAAAGGTACTAAGCATGGAGATAACTAACATTTATAGATTATTCTATGTTACCTTCTATTTCAGTTACTTTATAAACTTTTCTGATCTACCAATCACAATTGCACTAATGGTTGATTTAAATTCATACTAAATTAACATGTATTTTTATCTTAATATTAGATAAAAAAATAATTACTAAATAAATATAGAAAGAATGTAAAATTAAGAAACATAGTAAACTAAGATAATGTGTTATATATTTTACTTAGAAATAACACATCTTTTGAAACTCCTTCAAACTTTTCCTTAAGCTGAAAGTAAACTTTATGTCTGCAATCTAGTCTATTGCATAATGGGTAAATTACACCAAATATTTGTCATTATGTTTATTTCCCTGTGTTTATGCAATCACAGTACCCTCTTCCTATAATTTTTCTTAATCTTCATTCCCATTAACTCACTGGTTTGATTCATCATTACCATATTCTCCATTAACAAAACAACTTCTGGTTGATCTTCCAGCTCTAATGTTAGCCTCTTTCAATTGTCCCTGAACATTGCTACAAAACTAATCTCCACAGCACATTTTTCACATCACTCTTTCATCCAAAAAAGTACCAAGACATCCTATTAGTTATGTCTCCTGAGAGAAGTAATTGAGCACAAATCCACTAAATTGTGACTAGCCATTTGCAAAAGTGAATAATACCACAGATACATAGGTAATAAAAATATCATAGAAACCAATGAAATTTATTCTATTTTTAATTTTAGTTCAAATTGGGCCCAAGCCCCAATCTTACTCTACCCTAATGTAGTTTTGTTTCATTTATTTTAGATAACCTCAGGTCTATACAATATTTTCTTTGGGCTCTACTCCAGTTCTTTCCTGGTTTTGTAAGAATAGGAATGATTACTTTGAACATGAACTTACCCACAGGCTGCCCAGAATTCCACAAGAATTCCTTTAGACAGAAGTGCAAGAGAAAGATCTGAAGAAAAGGACCTCAGCTCGGTTCTCTTTACGTTTCTTTACTACCCTCACCAAAACCTCTAGACCTAACAGAAACCATGTTTCCTTAAGCCCCCCTGGAAGTTAGAGCATTAATGAACATTTATTATCTACCAAAACCAATTCATAATTCTCATTGTATTTAGCATAGACAATGCTCAACCCAGCATAATTTGTGATTAACAGAAATACCAGCAGAGGACAAATGAAATTTCAGACTTCATCAATATCTAGGAAAAGGTTTGATTGTTTTATTCATTTATTGATTCATTCATTCATTCACTCAGAAATATCTTGGGCTGAAACACAAGTTTTACCTTTCAATTTCAGATTTGTCTTTCCAACAGGTACAAATCTTAGGGCCTACTAGAAATAAAAGGTATGCTTGATAAGTATCTGGAAAAGGGAAAGTATCAAAGAAAAACTTCTTTAGACAGTAAAGAATCCATTTACCTACTTAATTCCCTAATTTATCTATTTATTTAATATATTTGAGTGCTTATTTTTAAAATATATATTTTATTGATTTCAGAGAGGAAGAGAGAGAGAAAGAAACATCAATGATGAGAGAAATCATTGATTGACTGCCTCCTGCACACTCCTCATTGAGGACTCAGCTGCAACACTGGCATGTGCCCTAACTGGGAATCGAACTGTGACCTCCTGGTTCCTAGGTTGACAGTCAACCACTGAGCCACACTGTTCAGGCTTGAGTGCTTATTTTTAATGTCAGAATGCATTTGGTTTAGGAATTGAACAGTTAAAAAGGTATGGTATCTGCCCTCATGAAGATAATATTCCAGTGATAGCTTGCAACCCAGGTAACAAAAAGAGACAAGAGATAAGAAATAAAAGAGCAGGAAACTAAAGGACACAGGAAAATGTGACATTTGAGTTGAACTTTAAAAGAGGAACAGATTTGGATTTGTAGCAATTTGGGGGAAAGGGCATTGGGTAATGTTATGCAGATGTACTACAGATGTATCATACATCATTGAATAAACTGGAAATTTACATTTTTACTCCAGTAAGATTTTTATTGTGGGATTTTTATTTATTTATTTTAGAGGAAAGTTAGGAAAGAAAAATCCCTCAAATGTCTGGCCAATGTTCCAACAAGATAATCTGAAACACAGTGGAAGCACAGAGGAAGAATCCTGGGAAGGATGGGGATGCACTAAAGATAAAATACACTATTTAAATTATGATTTGGGAGATCTTTGACTATTGCAATGTTATCCTAAGGGCCTAAATGAATCCTAACTAAATTCAATGTATACAATACACATTCAATAAATAAGTTTCTTTCAACCAGCATAGTCTTATAGAAAAGCCAATTCCTTGCATTTGTCTAGTCTTAAAAGGCTGTAAGAGTCTTATCTGGCTCATGAGAAATCAAGGATCCAGAGAAATTAAGTAAACAAAATTACACAAAACTTGGTGGCAGGGGCAAGTAAGAAAGATAGAACTCAGTGTTGCATATACTGTCTGAGACTGAATAAACCAAAATATTGCATGAGGTCAAGTTCATGTAGAAAAACCATTTTCTTTCTACAATCACTGTTAAGCTAAGCTTTAAATTTTCTCTCCACTATTTATAATGTGAGAACAGCTAGAGTGTGTCAGTAGCAATAAATCTTTGAATGAGATTATTAAAAATACACAATTTTATTAATCAAATAATTTTTAAACTATCTCCAAGGATTTGGAATTTTCCATTTCCGAAGTTCTCACCATGTTCAAATAAGAATGGAAAAACACAGATTATGTTATAAACCTCTTCCAAGAGATAATGCATTCTCATTCAAATTGTATAAAGTTGGACTTCTTTCATTTGAAGTTAATTTTTATTAGTTATAATTCAACAAAGATTTATTGAAGATTCAATATGTATAAAGATTGTGGCAAATGAGAGGGATAAAACAGTGAAACAAACATAAAACAGACCTATATCTTATTCTTGTGATAAAAAGTATTATAAATAATGTATCTCATTGTCGTTTTCCAAAAAAAAATTCTTTCAATCCTAAAGCTATGTTGCCTTTCAATGTTTCAGTAGTTTTTACTGAAATTAGAGGGACAGATCTTCTAACCACAAATAGATTTGTTCTATATCCTTGCCCTTAAGGTAATGACTTTTTAAGTTTTGGCAATATGATGGATTTCAATGGTAGAACATTGGATTTACAATTTGCATATACCCGATAGTGAAGAAGATAGAGATTCCCATATTTTTAGGGGCTATTTGTATTTCTTTTGTGAAATACCTGTTTGTCCATGTTGATTAAGTTGTTGATCTTTTCCTTTTTGATGTTTAGGAATTCTTTACCTATTATGGTCTTAGCCCTTTGTGATCAGTTATATTCTTGTGTGTGACACAAAAGCCTGGGAGGCTTGGTTGGCTTTGCATGTGTTTCTTAGTGCACCCACACTCAATATATATTAGTCTAATTGTTCTTACCATTGCATGCTCAAATCTGGCAGCCCTTGTCCCAATTTCCTGTCCTGAATTTCCCACCCACCATTAAAGGACATTCATCCTGTCCTAGAAGTCCTAATAACCTTTCAAATAATCTATTACATTAATATATCCCAGCACTTAGAGGAATGGCTGACACAAAGTGGTTGTTTAATAGCAGAAGAATGAATGACACTGAGTACCCAGAATCTACATTTGCCAGTAATGGGGCTACTTTATCATTCTTTCATACAACATACATATGCTTAGTGTTGGCTTGTAATAAGTGATTCGGGGAATATGAAAATAAGTTTTAAAACAGATTTAAGGCCTCGTGGAGGAAATAAGACATTAGAAATTACTATCAGAGTGATAAAAATGACAGTGTGAAGTAATCATTTGTTTTCTTATCTCCTATTTCTTCCTGCAAAGGATCCAAATGGAATTTTTAGGGATGGAAAAAACTACCTAGAATAAAAGTGTAAAATTTTAAATTGAATTAAAAACATCAAAATCAAGTAAATATGAATTAAATTAGTGTGTCAGAATCAGAAATGCAAATATGTAGGTCATGTGTTCATCCATAGTTGCTGTTTCAGATTTCATTTTAAAGTGCCTGGCAAACAAAAAAGAAAGAAATAGACTATAAATTTCACCTCCTTTGTTAGCAAAAGGACGAAAACATTACAGTGTTTTAGATTATCTTTTCCTAGAACTTAGTTTTAAATGAATTTCCCAAGTGTCATTTATGTTGAAAGTAAGAAATAATGTCCTAAGAAATGTCCTCCACACAGTCTGTCAGAATGCAGCAATGAGTTCTGCAGAGTACTTTCCTGTGTAGACAATAGACATGTACCAAGGATTTTGGAAGAATCCCGGAGAAGTTTGCTCACTCTGCTAACTTCTAATCAGGGTATAGGAAAGTAGGAAGAATCCCAAAAAGATGAATGGGTTCAAGTTGAAAAAGGAAAAGGGATATATCAAGTACTAAAACCAATTTTATGGGCTGAAGGTAGAGAATAGCACTATATCTGTAGAAAAAAAACACACAAATATAAGTATAGGTAAGGGCAAGGATCAGGGTTGTGTGAAGCAGCAACTTGTTGCTTCAAAGTTTCTTTCTGTATTTCATGAATTGGCCTACCATATTTTCCGGCATATAAGACGACTTTTTAACCCAGGAAAATCTTCTCAAAAGTCGAGGGTCGTCTTATATGCCGAGTGTAAAAATATTGTAACTTGCAGTTATGATGAGCGTTGCTAACTCGCCAGGGACTTGCCCAGCACTTGCTCTCTCTCTATTGTTTGTTATCTTCCTCCTATCATCATCAGTTCCAGTTTGGTTGACAGCTTAGAAAACAAACAGCATGGCAGCTCCTATGGGTTTATTGTCTTATCCTTCCTTTCAGCTTTGGAGTGAATTAGGAAAAGTTTAATCCACTTGCACTGTTTTATGTTTACATGTTTGATGACAAACAGCCTTATATTTATAAGTGACAGTTTTCCTGCTAACAGCCTGCATGTCATAAGCATTTGAATTAAAATTATCATATTGAGATCAAATCTGATGTTTTTTAAATTTTTATTTGGTGTGTGTTGGAAGAGCGGTAGTCTTATACGGCAATTATATCCCAAACTCTATATTTTAACTTGAAAAGTTGGAGGTCGTCTTATACGCCCAGTTGTCTTATAGGCCAGAAAATACCATATATCAGTCCTAAAGTTATAGGCACCAGGTAATTTTCATCTTACCTAATAAAAGAGAAACATCCAAATTAACCATCACTCCACTATGCCCACCATCAGGAGTGACATGCAAATTAAGCCACCAAAGATGGCAATTAATTTGCATACACAGGCACAAGTGAGATGCTTGCATCGTTGCCATGGCAATGACACAGGCATTCTGGCCCACCCCCAGTCTCTCAGGGCTTCAAGGCAAGTGGGAAGGTGGGGCCAGAGTGGAAAGAGGCAGCTCTGGGGCTGGTCCAGAGTGGAAAGGTGGTGCTGGCAGCCAGGGAAAGAAAGGCCCATTCTACCATGAATCTTTATGCATTGGGCTTCTAGTATATTATGATAATAAGAATGCAAAATATTCTGTAAATTAAGGTGTAATCTTTATTTTGTAAAAAAAAAAAGGATTTATTAATAGTTACTTATTTAAGATTACTGTAAAGCACTAGCCAGTTTGTCTCAGTGGCTAGAGCGTTGGCCTGCAGGCTGAAGGGTCCCAGGTTCAATTCCTGTCAAGAGCACATGCTTGGGTTGTGAGCTTGATCCCCATTGGGGGGCATGTAGGAGGCAGCTGATCAATGATTCTCATTATTGATGTTTCTATCTCTCTCTCCCTTTCCTTTCCTCTCTGAAATCAATAAAAAAAAATATGTATTTTTTAAAATATTACTGTTAAGAATTCAAGTGAATAAAGTAAAAAAAGAATAACTTACTTGTCCTAAGTGACCAGCTTGTTGACCTGGTGGAGCCAAGGATCAAAACCAGGGTCTATCATGTTAGGCAAGTTCAACACACTTATCTAAAGGTTCGTATCTCAACTGCTTCGGACTAGAGTCTGCCTACTGATAGAAGAATTATCCAGAGTCTCGCCCTCACAGGCCTGAAGTCCTAGTTTCTTCTTGCTAACCATGCCTCTTCCTCACAGTGTTGTGAACCTGAGAGACTGCTCACTGAATGAATTAAAACCTTACTTCTTGCTTTCTGATTTTCCTAGAATATCAAATTGCCAGGTAGCAGGCTTGCCAAACACAGCACCCCCCAGAGTTCCCTCACATTATTCATTCGCTATTCATTTGGATCTGAAGTTTGAAGCTCTATTGCTATCTTTCTGAAAAGTCATGTCCTGATATTAGACACCTTGCCTAAAAATTGAATTTTTTATTAGTGTCTCCTTTCCCCATTGTTAACGTATGCCGAAAAAATCTCATTTAAACTTCATACACAATGAAAACTGCTATTTACAAAATTAATTCTCTTACTATCATCTAAGATAGTTTAAGGAAGACATATTTTATTAGACAATGTAATCCCTAAGAAGTTAAAACCCAGGTTCGTGAGCATTTGATAAATCTTATGTAGTGAAGCTCATTGATAAACTAAATATTTTACAGTTATTTATCATCTTTTAATGAAAAATTAAGGCATAGTAAGAAAAATATCCATCTCAGTTTTACTATTCAACATTATGATGTTATATCCTTCAACAATGACCTATCAGCATTTCAGTATATATAAGATATTTTATTTTATTCCCCTTCCCAGCCTCTTTCTCTTTGTTTCATCATGTCAAATGAATTGTATTTTTACGCAAAATTTTCTCTTGAGATTATATTCCCCTAAGATAATCAGACTTGGAAGATCGCAGATGGTTTCCTGCACTGAGTACCCTAAAGAAGACAAACTTAGTCACAGGAAATTTGGTGTCTACCAGTTGAGCCAGATAAAACTTAAAGATATTTCCAATATTTCTCTGATTGGGACTTATTCTAATCAGTTCTTTCTCTTCAATTTTATTTTCAAGTAGATATGAAACTTACAGTAAGTTTACCAAAAAGTTTCAACCGTTCTAAATTTTCACATAAAACTGTTAGATTCTTAGGGATGATAGCAACTGATCTTTACTGATGGCTGAAATCGTTAACTCTCTGTTGCCCATCACTATCCACTTTTTAAAAGTTACTATACTGACTTAACATAGAGACAAGAATACACACTTTAAAATATACTGCTTACAATTGTCAGGTGACTTCTCTCCTCAAACCTTCAAGAAGCCTCTGAAAAATCGAAACCATCTATGATTACTAGACTCTAGTCTTTGAATTTAGCATGTCCCAAAAAGTTTAGTCAAGGGTTCCCCTCTCTCCTATTCCTTATAATCTAAGTATTAGTTATGTAACTGCCTAATGTAAAAATGTCCAGTACCCACCCTACACCCCCGGCTAACTTTCTTCCTCATTCTTTATCTAGATAGGACGCAGCTTCTGTTTATCTCAGGAACAGCCAACCTTCATGGAAAACAAGCATCCTTATCTTTCATTACTCAGCAACCCAAAGAAATGGTGCTACCATTTCAGGTTTAAGAAAGACTTCCAGACATCCAGACCTTTGTTTGTACTTTGCTCTCTGAAAATAAATGATATATGAGGATTTGTAAAAACAAACAAACAAACAAAAACAACAACAATATATATACAAATACTTATCTAATCAGCCTATTTTTCAAGTCCTAGAATATCCTGGTGAAACTAAAAGAATGTAAAATGCCCAATGACTGACTAAAACACACAATCATACACACACACACACTTTTTGTACTAAAATAATAACCAAATAAACAAAAGTGTAAATAAGGAGCCATATTCATTGCATTTATAATTTATCTTAATGGTGATGCTTTATTACTTGATTCCCAAAATAATGAGAAGTGGCTATATACACACATATATATACTAGAGGCTCAGTGCATGAAATTTGTGCATGGATAGGATCCCCAGTGGCTGCCGGCCAGGGCCTCCCTTCCCCCGGCTGCCTGCTACCACTGCTGGCCAGAGCAGGGCCAGCCAGGGGGAAGGGCTGCAGGTAATTGGCCAGCCAGCCCTGCCCCCTGGTCAAATTCCCAGTTGAGGGGACAATTTGGATATTAGGCATCATTTATTATATAGGATGACAAGATTAACAAACTCATACAATAAGACCACATTATATTCATGTGGCATTTCATATTATATTCTGTCATTATCATAATAAACCTCATGGCAAAAGTCTTGTAATCTCATGTATTATCTGTGTTTTATAATTGAGGAAGCTAAAACTCAGACAGATTAATAGATTTGTTTAAAGCCACAAAGCTAGAATGTCAGGAGTGGATACATCTTTGGTCTTCTGCCAAGACTATGGTACTACTCATTCCATAAGGTTGCCTCGTGTTTCCTAAATAGGGCAAGTTCTCACATACCATCTTAGAGTCTACTGATTGTACAGAATTTGAGCAAGTTACCAATAATGAATTTTTAAAAGATTGAGAGAGAGAGATGCCATATAGAATAATAAAGAAAATGATCTTTGAAGTTTATCAGCACTTAATTCATAGCCTAACTTGGATGAATTAAATTGTTCTGTACCACATAAATATTATGGAATTATTGGGAGTAATGGAAATAAAGTACCAGGCTCATCACAATAAATGGCATTTATAAAAAGAGTGCAATGCCCTAGCACAGTGGTTGGCAAACTCATTAGGTCAACAGAGCCAAATATCAACAATATGATTGAAATTTCTTTTGAGAGCCAATTTTTTTTTTAACTTCTAACGCCACTTCTTCAAAATAGACTAGCCCAGGCCATGGTATTTTGTAGAAGAGCCACTCTCAAGGGAACAAGGAGTCCCATGTGGCTTGCGAGCCGCAGTTTGCTGACCATGGCACTAGCACATGTGGAAACATTTGGCTCATCATCAGAAACACCTGTAGGACTTTGGAAAAACATATGTTTCTGGGCTCTAATCCAAACCTGTAGAGTCTGTACCACCATGGAGTTTGGGAATCCACCTTTTTATAAAGGCTTCTCAGATGATACTGATAATCAGCCAGATTTGGAAATCCTCAATTCACTCACAGAATATAAACATTTCTCTCTCTCTTTTTTTTTTTTTACTTTAAAATAATGACATAATATAGGGAACATGTATTAAATGGCTTCTATAAGACAAATTAGGCCAAGCCCTTGAAAGCAATTTATCACAGCAACACAATGAGAAATTACTTTTCCCAAGTTAAAGGAAACTGACACTTAAGAATTTATAAATTATAAAGCCAGAATTGGAACTTAAGTCTGTAAATATTTTCACTCCACATATTATTTTTCTACATATTCGTATTTGCTGCAACTATGATATATGTTGTCATTGAAGCTGCTCTCAAAGTTAATGTGATTATGGCAATGACGTACTTGGGAACCATAAAATTGTTGATTCTGATTAATGCCACAGGAAGTGAATAGAGTGGAAATATACAGCATTGTGTAAATCATTAGATTTTCACTTTAAGGACTATAGTTTACTTTTTTCTCAAGACTGGGCTTCTGAATATAGATCATTTGATTGAAGTGAATCATCTTTTCTAATGATAGTGTAAATGTAATTTTCAAGTAGAAGATTCTACAACATAACCTTTTTCAATGAAACCATAGTCAGAAAAAGCTCACCCACGTAATTACAAAAATGTTTAGTTATGAATTCACATGTAATGCATGTTGCAGAGAACCCACCATTTTTGTAGAAAGTTATCTGTTACAATGAGACATTTGTAATGTTAAGCTTCAATGTCATCATTTAATGTCTACATGGATAAAACTCATACTCCTTTATCACCCTTTCAATTATTCATTCAATCATTAGATGGAGCATACATGTAAGAATACAGTGGTGAATAAAGCCATCAAGGTCCTCCTTATGAAACTTACAGTCTAGTTGGAGAGATGGTTCTTACTCAAATAACCACACAAATAAGTGCAAAAATGTAACTGTTGTAGCACCATGAAGAAAAAATATACAGTACCAGGAGGGGTGTCATGGTTTATTTCTGAGCAACTTGGGCCACAGAACATATAAAAGTTAGGGTCATTGAGCTATGAAATGTCCATATATCTGACTAAATATAATTCTGGGTATGTCTATAAACGTGTTTCTAGAAGAGATAAACATTTAAATTGGTGGGTGGGCATCATTCAACCCATCAAGAGCCTGAGAAGAATGAAAAGGTGGAGGAAGATTGGATTCCTAGTCCCTCTAACTGGTTGAGCTCGGACACTGATCTTCTCCCGTCCTCAGTGCTACTGGTTGTCAGGCCACTGGCCACTTTCTTGGGTTTCCAGCAAATCATGGGACTTCTCAGCTTCCATAATAACATGAGATAATACCTTACAACTAATCTCTCCGTATATATTTTATTGGTTCTGTTTCTCTGGAGAACCCTAACACAAGGGATTATAATTAAAAGGCTTTCCTGATAAACTGACACCAAATGCTATCTGAAGGATAAACAAAATTAATTAGGTTAAGAGGGGTTCCTAGGAATAATATGCCAGGCAAAGAGAAGAGTCTTTATAAATATTCAATCCTAAGAATCAACCAAAGGACTTGTATGCATGCATATAAGCCTAACTAATGGACACAGACACCAAGGGAGTGAGGGCATGAGTGGCAGGGACAGGGGACAATGGGTGGATAAGGACACATAAGTAATACCTTAATCAATACAGAAAAAAAAGAGAGAGTATGAGTAACAGAGAAGGAGCTGAGATGGGAAGTAGGTGACATCTTGTAGACTGTGTGAATAATTTTTTCTTTATCCTAAAAGCATGTACAAACATTGATGAGTTTTAAACAAGGGGATGACTTGCCACTCCTAACCACTCCTCTGCCTGCCTGATTGATGCCTAACTGCTCCCCTGCCAGTATGATCAATCCCAACTGCCCTTCCCTGTCAGCCTGATCACCCCCCAACTGCCCTTCCCTGTCAGCCTGATTACCCCCAACTGCCCTCCCCTGCCAGCCATCTTGTGGTGGCCATCTTATGGTAGCTATCTCGTGTCAATCATCTTGTGATGACACCACACGTGGCACCACCTATGCTTTTATTATATAGGATAACTGACTATTTGCGATATGCAAAACACATATTTTTAAAAATTTAAGGAAGAAAACAGAGATGACATTGCAGACAAATGCAAAGAAAGGGAAAATACTGGTAAAAACATTAACATCAAATAAAATTGAATACAAGAAGGGGAATAAAAAATTGAAAATTTTATTAGAGTAGAGGGCAAATAAAAATGAAGATTCACTTTTACCAACTGTGGAAAAGTATCAGGATAATGTATGCTTCTAAGGGTGAGAGGTGAAAACTGACTGGGAAGAGGCATGAAGGAATTTTTCAAGTTGATGGTAACATACACTGCATTACACCAGTGTATCAATTTGTCAAACTTCAATTAAGATACACATAAGATTTTTGTACTTCACTATATACTATAATTTTGCCTCAAAAGAAAACAACACCTAAATGAGTGCTGAATTCTAGTTAATATGCATGCTGAAGTTAATATTCTCAGTCTGTTCCTGCCCATTGCTAGGGAAGGGACTGGACAATAGACACATGCTCAGTAAGGTCTGGGTGAGGTGAGAAGGTAACTTACCTGTCTGTCAGTCACACCTGGGAATGAGTCAAAGGCCGGAATAGGCATGACTACTGCATAGGCAGGAAAATTTAATATTTAAACTCCTGAATGAGGGGAGTTCTCTCTCTTGCTGTTTGCCTGTGCTTTTAGCTCTCCTGTTGCAGGGGGCATGCTCCCTGCATTTGCCCACATTTCCTAGGGCCAGGTCGGACCCACACAATAGACTGATGGACTGAATCTAGACTGATGCTACATCAGACTGCTCCACCACAGAATGGAAACTGTACACTGGCTTTGCTTTTAGCTCTATTGAAGGCCCAGCCGCATCTTTTTCAGGACTGAGTTAAGGAACATGGGACTTTATTATAAGAAGAATGTAACTCCATGAAAATAAAGCCTTTTTCCACATCTCTTCCTCCCAAGGGGGCCTCCATAAATGCTCATTCCACCAGCGCCCCAAGGACTTCACTTCCACTAGCAATGGAGGAATCCCATCCCTACAATCCTCCAATAACAGACCCAGATATACAGTTTTACAGAGAAATTACATCAATTACTCTATTAATTTTGGGAACATTTTACTTATCCCAGACCCTACAGAGAGAAAATAGACCAGTGATTTCCCTTATAGAAACTGGGACCGCCAGCCTTGCTTTCCTAGCCTCCTTTGCAGCTAGAGCCAGACCCAAACCTACCACCGATCAGATGTACACAGTGTGACTGGAAGTCAGCCAGCGACTCAAGTACCAGAAACCTGTCAGAGAAAACCTGACAACAGGAAGCAAAACTGCAGCCATTTCTCATTTCCAGAAACAATAATGGCATCTGATTCTGTGGCGCCTTTGGGTGGTCATGCATTTCTTGTATGAGCCATTCACGATTATGTCTGATGCCTTGGCGACATTGGCAGAGTGCTTTCTTCTCCATACCATCCTGGAGAGTGTAGCCTCCTCGTCTAGTTCTCAGTATCCAGAGAGATTCCCTGAGACTCCCAAATGCTTTCGAGAATCCATTTTCTACTACTGTGAGAATAACTTTCCATTTCTTCCACACTAATATACAATACAAAATAAATCATTGGTAACAAAAGCTGACAAGAGATGTCTTTTAAAAGTGTAAGTCCATCTCACATATGTTATCAATGCTCATGTAAAATTTATTTAATGCAGTAGCTTATAAAAAAATGATTTACCTTGACTCAGAGGGGTTTTCCCAAAGAAGGTCTTCACTAGTAGGAAATTTACTGCTATAATTAATATAATTAAAAGGTCAAAGGAAATAAGCCATTTAGTCATCATTATAGATGCCAAAAAGACATGTGATAAAATTAAACATCCATTAATGATTCAAAATAATTCCCATAAAACTGAAAGGATAGTTTAACATAATAAAATACACTTTATTAAAACTCAAATTGTATCATAGCTAATAATTATCTTATATTTTTAAAGAACTGGACAAAGTAATTAGAAAAAAGAAGAGTCATAACTATTGAAGACTAAGAGAGAAAATGTCACTTATTTCAAATGGTATGAACTCAAGATCATCAATTGACATTCAGTTGTAAATAAAAATAATTAAGCTGGCTAGATATAAGTGAAATATCAACAGCAGCAGCTTTTCAAAAACTGACTTTCCTTACAACTACTTAGAAAAATGCAGCAAAGAAAATATTTGATTTAGAATAGTAACAGAAGCAAAAATATATAGGAGAAAACCTAAATGTATAAGAATTATGTGATTAAAACTATAGCCAAAGAAATTGAAGTTGAATAAATAGCAATACATACTTTTTTTGAAAAAGATGGATCAGTGTTGTTCAGTTGTAAAGTTATTTTATAAATACAATACAATCTCTTTAAAAATACAACTAGTTTTTTGAGAGAACAAGAAAACCTACTTTAAAATTTATGTAGACAAATAAAGATAGGGAAAACAGGTAAATAATAAGTAATGAAGTACTAGTCCTAACAGATATTTAAATATGTTATAATAATTACAATTATTAAAGCAGTACAACATTAGCAAATGAAAAGAACAATACGATAGAATCATTCAAAAAAGACCTAAAGAGACAGAGGAATGTATATAGTATATTTGGCAACATTTTGCAGCAGTGAAAAATGTCAAGCTATGCAATATATGGATTGTTTGGTTATCTGTGTTGGCAACTGTGTGATTAGTTGATAAAGATAAAAGGACCATATTCCTACCTAATTCATTAGAGGATGATAAATTCCAAATATATCAAATATTTAATGCAAATAAAATGAAAAAGTAACAGTTTCATATGAGCCCATGAGAAGATTTTAGTAGGGAGGCTATTCTTTATATTCAAACCTCACAAGCCATAAAAATTTGACAAATATGAATGCATGAAAATAAAACATTTCCAACATCCATCAAAGGTGTTAGCCACCTACCACACTACATGGTTGAATTTCCTGAACCCCTTCCACGGGAGACTAACTGGAAGTATTAGAAGCCACCCTTAGAGCCGATGGACACACCACAGTCTCATGAATGCAGGGAGATGTTGAACACTAGGACATTAGAGCCTGTGTGAAGAGTGCCTCGCCTAGGGCTGGCATACAGAAAGAGCAAAATAGATTTCATCCATGATGAATAGTAATAATATCTAAATACATATCAATATAAATCACCCAAGAGTGCCCTACTGTTCCTGTTCAGCCCCTCGGTGACAGTGCCAGACATAGTCCTGCCGGACCTAGACAGCAGCCTGGCCAATCCAGGAGCTCCTTTCTCCCCAGGACCCCCCGAGGCCTCTCGAGGCAGCCCCACTCAGGAAAGCAACTGGTGCACTACACAGCACAGCCCCTGCTCTTGAGGGACCCCGACCCCATGGACATGGAGAGCAGCAACCTGCCTGTGCTTTTCGAGCTTGGGGATGGCCCCTACTTCTCAGAAGGGGACAATTATGTAGACGACCCCACCATCTCCCTGCTGACGGGCTCCGAGCCTCCCAGAGCCAAGGACCCCACTGTCTCCTAATGGGTTCAGGAGGCCCAGCCCTACATGCCCTGGCCTGCTTGGGGCTTCACAGCCATGCCGCACTGACCAATACTGTGGCTTTCACAAAGTGTATTTTGGTTTTTACATGAGTCCCCTTCATAGAAATAAACATACAGGTATTTATGTAAAAAATAAAAATAAAAATAAAAAAATCACCAAAGAGTGTTTAACTATATGCTAGGCACGATTCTAGGTGTTTCATGCCCATCATCATATTTTTCTCTCCACTTGCAGGAAAAAAAGCTAAAAGACAGAGAAATAAAGTAATTTTTCCAAGGCCAGAGAAAAAATGAGCAGAACCTAAATCCAGAGCCCATACTCTTAACCACATAGAGACCTATGGCTACTGTGTAGCTTCTTGCATATGGCTGGAAAAGCGAACATGAGAATAATGAAATTTCAGGATTGTAATTCACTAGCTGTGTGGCCTTGGTCCTCTGATCAAATCAGTCCTTCACTTTCTGATTGATTCAAAACCAAGCTCAAAATTTTGAGTCAGATACAAGCTTTGTATCTCCTATTCACAGAAAACACCTAGAAGTATTTTTATGAAAACATATACAGCGATCAAAAAGGACAGATATTGCATAGAATGAAACATATAAAATATACGATTTGCCTCAATGTATTAAGATTACTTAAAGTTAAATTTTGGAAACAAACAGGAAATGGTCTAGTAAATATTAAATGCACTCATTAAGTCATTTTTGCCATTTTTACTTTGTCTTTCTAAATCAATTTTTACATTTAACATTAGGAAAGGAAGTTGGGAGCAAGGCTCTCTTTAAATAGAATTTTTTTCATTTTCTTCTAACGTGAATTACATGAATCGCTTATAAATAAAAACAGCTGAACAACAGAGTAAGGTTTTGCTTAAATGCCAAATGAAGAATGTAAGACCTAAATGGAATGTGTGGTTTTTGAAACCACACAAAAAAAGGAGACACGTGCTGAACTGCTGAGTGTCATATCATACCTGTGATCATTTCCGTGGGCAATGACATTTTTTCCAATCACCAGCAGTCCAAGGATTAATCTGAGAATAGCTCAAAGAATAATAATTAAAAAGATAAAAATGGGAGAGTGGAAATGTAAAGGCATGCCAAGTCTCAATGCCATGACACAATTATGATGAGATTGCATCCCAAGTCATAGATTTCAGGAAGCCTAAACATACTGGATTTAGATGTCTTCTGATAAATCAAAGACATCTATACATTTTATTTATCATCATTACCAACTGATGAGTAAATAAAGATATTGATAAATAACAAATATAAGACTTTTCCAAGTTGTAAGGTCAATCTCTCATATTAAATGTCTCTTTCATTAAACTATGTTGGAAATAACAATTGAATTTTTAAAAAAATCTTTATTGTTCAGATTATTACAGTTGTTCCTCTTCCCGTCCCCACATAGCTCCCCTCCACCCAGTTCCTATTCCACCCCACTCTATGCCCTTACCCAACCCCTACTGTCCTCCTCATCTATAGGTGTATGATTTTTGTCCAGTCTCTTCCCACACACCCCCACACCTCTTTCCCAATGAGAATTGTCAGTCCACTCCCTTTCTATGCCCTCATTCTATTACATTCACCAGTTTATTCTGTTCATCAGATTTTTTATTCACTTGATTTTTAGATTCACTTGTTGATAGATATGTATTTGTTGTTCATAATTTTTATCTTTACCTTTTTCTTCTTCTTCCTCTTCAGAAAGAATACCTTTCAGTATTTCATGTAATACTGGTTTGAAGGTGATAAATTCCTTTAGCTTTTTCTTATCTATGAAGCTCTTTATCTGACCTTCAGTTCTGAATGATAGCTTTGCTGGGTAATCTTGGTTGTAGGTTCTTGATATTCACCACTTTGAATATTTCTTGCCATTCCCCTCTGGCCTGCATAGTTTCTGTTAAGAATACAGCTGACAGTCACATGGGTCCTCCTTCTAGGTAACTAACTGTTTTAATACTCTGTCTTTGTCTTTTGCTCTTGGCATTTTAATTATGAAGTGCCTTGGTGTGGTCCTCTTTGGATTACTTTTGTTTTGGGTTCTCTGCGCTTCTTGGATTTGTAAGTCTATTTCTTTCACCAGGTGGAGGAAGTCAACAATTGAATTTTTTAATATAACAAGACTGAAATATTTTAGAGCACATCAAATTAGGTTATGCAGTTACGAAGCATATGACAAGAATATGGAAGGAAGAAATATAAATAGATCAACCAATGAACTTGTATACATATATGCTTAACCCGTAGACATAGACAATTGGGGTGGTGAAGGCCTGGAAGGTAGGGGGTGGGGAAATGGGCTAGAAGAAGTCAATGGGGGGTAGAAAGGGAGCTATGTAATACTTTCAACAATAAAGATTAAGAATAAAAAACATTATAAATGTAAATATACTGAAAAATGTGGCTTGTATCTATGAAGAGAATTAGGCATTCTTTGTATGTAACAGGACACAATGTACTATCCCAAAGAGGTGATGTTTCATTTTTAAATAGAATTTTTTAAAGATTTTTTTTATTGATTTATGAAATGAAGGGAGATGGAGAAATAGAAACATCAATGATGAGAGAGAATCATTGATTGGTTGCCTCCTGCATGTCAACTTTTGGGATCGAGCCCATAACCTGGGCACATATCCTGACCAGGAATTGAACCATGACCTCCTGGTTCATAGGTCAATGCTCAACCACTGAGCCACGCCAGCTGGGCAAGATTAAATTTTTATTAAAATACTTTTTCCTTATAAATATGCATTCACTTAGAAAATATAGGCATATAGATGAGCACAAAGCTGAAAATAAAAATGACCTTAAGTCCCACTAACAGATAGCCACTCTTTAAAAAATTAAGTGCCTGTTAGCTATTAAATACCTCTCTCAGACCTAATTTCCCAAGATCTTCTTGATTCCCTTCCCACTTTCACGTTCTGAGAACATTTCTAAGTGACTATTTTTACCCTGTTTCAGTTATGTATGTAAATATGTAAAAAGTGTAACAGTTCTTGGTATGCAAACATAACTCAATACATGAACACTATTTTATTATTAAAATATCAAACTTTCAGAAAAAATGAACTCTTGGTTTTATTGGCATTTCTTTCTTCTTTGTGCAAACTAATTTTATCTTCTGATTAAACAATTCTTTGTTGATTTAGTTGATCATGGCCTTTGCTTGCTTACCTATTGGTATGCTTGATCTTTTTCATTTGCAATTTTTCTTTATTTAATAAATGTCAAAATTATTTACCAAATAAATTCTCTTTGTGTAATATTCCTTTTAACTTTGTTTATTGTGAGCATTTTTAAAAATACACTAGTACTGCCCTGCCAGTTTAGTGGATAGAAAACTAACCCACACACTGAAGGGTCCCAAGTTCAATTGATTCTGGTCAAGGGCAGGCATATTGGTTGCAGTCTCAATTCTGGCACTGGTCAGGGCACATGCAGGAGGCAACCAATCAATGTGTCTCTCTCACATCAATGTTTCTCTCTCTCTCTCCCCTTCCCTTCCACTCTCTCTAAAAATCAATGAAAAAATATCATCAGGTAAGAATTAACAATAACAACAATAAAAAATACATCAGTATTTAAAATTATTTGATCCAGTCAACATTTTTATATCAATTTTGTCTTGATCATTATATATTCATAGTCATTTATTTAATATTTTGAGCACAAGCCATGAATTAGGTACATATTCTAGGTACTGTACTAGATGTTAGAGATATAGTGGTAAATTAAAGAGACAAGGATCATATTCTCATGATGAGTATGTTTGCGACAATAAAATAAATAAATTTAACAGGAATGTATAATGGAGAGAGTAACTAGGAGATACAATATTTGAGTTGATAGCTGAGAATTAAAAGAAAAAAAAATCCAGCCATGTAGGGGGAAGCCATTCTGGTGACGATAACAGCAAGTGCAAAGGCCTTTGGGCAGCAAAAAGTTAGATGTGACCGAGACACACAAAGCCCAGTGTGACTGGGTCACAGATAAAGAGTAAGCTGTGTGAGGAAAAGTTGGAGAGGTGGGTAGGGCCTTGTAGGCCATTGTAAAGAGTTTAGATTTCATTTCAGAGCAATGAGAAGATGTTATATTTGACAGATGGAATGTGATGGCTAACATTACTTTAAGAGTCTATGTTTAAAAACTAGGAATATTAAAATTGACATAAGTTCAGCCTAAGTGCTTTATGTGCAACTGTTGGGACTCATTTAACCAGAAATCCATAGGTAGAGAAAATTCTAGGAGAAATCAATCAGGACTCCATCTCAATAATGCCATCAAGAACCAAAAGGTTCTTTTTCACAACCTTCCCACCCCCTCTTTCTTTTTAAATACGTATTTATTGATTTCAGAGAGGAGAGAAAAGGAGAGAGGTAGAAACACTAAAGGAGAGAGAGAGAATCATTGATTGGCTGCCTCCTACATAGCCCACACTGAGGATTGAGCCCACAACCCAGGCATGTGCCCTGGCCGGGAATCGAACCATGACCTGGTCATAGGTCAAAGCTCAACCACTGAGCCATCCTGGCCAGGCCATAACCTTTTCTTCTGCCATTGGTATATTGACTTCTACAAGATGACCACAGCAGCTCCGGGCATCACCATTGCAATTAATAAAAAAGAGCTTTAAAAACATAGATACCTTTGATTTGAAAATTCTAATTTTAGGAAATGACTACAAAATGAAGTGATGGCTATCTAATTTTTCAAGTTGATTTTACAGAAGATAGGTTCACCCATTTATTCAATTAATATTGATTGATTTCTAGTAGAGCATATCTACGCACTTTGACTATAACAGTGAAAAAGACAAAATCCCCTATCTTCAAGTAATATTTGGTGGGGGAGATGGATAATAAACAAAATATGCAAGTAAAATATGAAGCTCATGAGATACTCAAAGTGCTAATCTATAACAATAAAAGGGTAATATTGCTGATTTCACCAGCCATCTTTCTGACAGGTGGCCATCGGAAAGCCAGCAGGGTCCAGGGTGCCTGCAGGGGGCCCAGGCGAAACCAGCCCAGATACTAGGTGCCAGTCTCGGGCCCGGGTGCCTGCAGACAGCAGGAGGAGAGAAGTCCAGGTACAGGTGCTAGAGGGAAGCGGGTGCTGGCAGCTTGGAGCGTGGGGGGTGATGGGGATTGGGGCGGGAGAGAAAGGCCTATTCTCGCATGAATTTTTGTGCATCAGGCCTTTATTCAATTATAAACTTGAGTGGATAATGAGCCTGTTAACTCCTATGGAGAATATTAAAGGAAAATATATTTTTGTTGAAACTAAGTTTGGTTTTCAGCATGATCATTTGGAAAGATTTAGGGACAGCTGAAAGACTGGTTGTGAAATTCAGGGAAGAGTGGGTGTACCAGTAAGATCCAGATTAGATTACAGGGTAGAGATATAGCTTTAGAGGTAAGAACCCCTGAAGCTCTTGTTGAAGTAAATGGAAAATATGCAAACTTCTAAGAAAAGAGAGTAGTTTCAAAAAAAGTGAGAAAAAGGCCTTATGTGAGTGCTAGTTCTTAACACGAAAGGAATGAGGCAAAGAATAAGATCTACAGACATTTGCAAGGGAATCATTGTCCCTAGGGCAGAGGAAGAACTTGGTTAAGAAATGAGTATCTGATATTATTCTGCCTGCAGCATTTAACCTTAAAGAATTTTATCAATGATTGTGATTACTAGGCAAACAAATACACACTGTCTTCAGCAAAACAGTCCTGTGGCACGAGGGAAGCGAGTTGTTTTCTTACATTACTAAATGCAGGGAGACATCTGTGAAGGGATTGCATTAACATGGGAACAAGTAAAAAAGAAAAGAGCTAAACTCAAAAGTCTTTATTTACAGGCTGAGATTCTTTTTGCAGTTAGCAAATGTTCATTTTTTTTTTAAAGCATTTTAAGGTCTCAGCAAAACTGAGCAGAAAGTACAGAGTTCCTATGTACCTCCTTGACCTCCCTCCCCCATATCCTCCACTCTCAACATCATTACCACAATGGTACACTTGTTTTAACTGTTGAACCTACATGAATGAATTATCATCCAAAGTCCATAGCTCATTATTATTTGGAACAAATTGTTATGTGATAGATCAATTGAGAATAAGAAAAATAGCCTGGCCAGGTGCTCAGTTGGTTGGAGTGTCATTCTGTATCCCTGAAGGTTATGGGTTTGATTCCTGGTCAGGGCATGTACCTAAGTTGTGGGTTTGGTCCCTGGTTGGGGCATGTGTGGAAGGCAACTGATCAATGTTTCCCTCTCACATTGATGTTTCGCTCTCTCTCTCTGCCTTCTTTTCTCTCTCTAAAATTAATAAAAATATATCCATGGGTGACAGTTAAAAAGAATAATAAAAATAACTTTTTTTAAACTTTTAATCATTCTTTCTCTAATGAGCTTCCTTTCTTTATGTAGATTGGAGTTTCTGATGTATTTTCCTCCTCTCCAAACACCTTCCTTTAATATTCCTTGCAAGGCAGATCTAGTTGCCACAAATTCCCTTAATTTTTGTTTGTCTGAGATAACTGTTTTTCTTCACCTTTGAAGAATAATTTCCCAGGGACAGAATTCTGGGTTGATGATATTTTCTGTTTTTGTTTCAACATTTTAAATATTTTATTCTTTTCTCTTCCTGCTTGCATGGTTTCTGAGGAGAAGCAGGATATAATTCTTATCTTTGTTCCTCTACAGTAAGTTATTTTTTTTTCTCCTAGCCGCTGTCAATATTTTATCTTTACCTCTTATTTTCTGCAGTTTGAATATGCTATGTCTTTGTGTTTTACTGACACTTTCCTATTTCGTGTTCTCAGAACTTTCTAGATCTGTGTTTGGTGTCTGAAATTAATTTGGGGAATTCTCAGTCAATATTGCCTCAAATATTGCATCCATTTCTTTCTTCTCCTCATAGTCCCATTACGTATATGTTACACTTTTGCAATTCTGGATATTGTTCTGTTTTTTTCACTATTTTTTTTATCTTTGCTTTTCAATGTTGGAAGTTTATACTGACATTCCCAATACTCAGAAATTCTTTACTCAGCCATGTCTACTCCATTAACTTGCCCATCAAAGGCATTCTTCATTCCTGTTATAGTGTTTTTGATCTCAAATATTTCTTTTTGATTCTTGCTTAGAATTTCCATCTCTCTGCTTAAATTACCCATCTGTTCTTGAGTGTTGTCTGTTGTTTCCATTAACACCCTCGCATATTAATCATGCATGGTTGTTTTTAATTCATTGTCTGATATTTCCAATATTTTTGCCATATCTTAGTCTGGTTTGGATGTATGGTCTGTCTCTTCAGATCATGTTTTCTTAGTTTATTTATTGATGTATTTTTATTTTTCACCAATTTGCATGATTTGCAAATTTTTGTTGAAAGCTGGACCTCAGTTTACTGGGGAAAAGAATCTCTGGCAAATAGGCCCTTGGTAAGGGGTGGGGGGAGTGTTCTATATTCCAATAATTAGGGCTCAGTCTTCTAGTGAGTCTATGCTTCTGACTGAATGTCACAAGTGGTTCTCAATCCCCTACTCCCACGCCTTGTGTGGAACAGATGGCCAGATGGGCATCTGAGTTTTACTCTTCCCACATGTGGAAGGCTAATGGGCACTGAAGTTGGGTATTTCCTTTCCCCCGGGGTCAATTAAATTCTGATAAAAGTTCCAATAGTTTAGGCTTTGGTAAAAGTTTCTCTTGAGTGCAGGCCTTATTAAATAGAACAAAATGTTCTGGCATATTTCAAAATGGTTCCTTTTCCCCTTCCCCTGCCAAGTATCTAAAAGGATTATTTTTTCTTCTTCTATTCACTGTGATAACCTGGAAGAGCTTCAGAAAGTAAAATCACAAAAGTGGAGTTTTTAATTCTCAGATTATCCACAATGAGTATCCAACAATTCATCAATTACACTTCCAGATACTGGTTTCCAAAGAGGTATCTGCTTGTGGATTTCTGCTCTCCTAAATTGTGCTTCTTTGTATGGCCTATCTCTCCAATTTTTTTTTTAATTGATTTTAAAGAGGAAGAAGGAGAAGGAGAGAGAGGAGGAGAGGGAGAGGGAGATGGAGAGGGAGACTGAGAGAGACATTGACCTGCTATTCCACTTACCCATGAATTCACTGGTTGACTCTTTATATGCAATAACCTGGGATAGAACCACAGAGTATTGGGACAATGTTCCCACCACCTGAGCAATCTGGCCAGAGCCATCTCTCCAATTTGGACAGTATTTTATTCTGTCACCTCACTTCTATGAAGGACTAAGAAGAGTATTGCATTTTCAGTTTATTTGGATTTTTATTTGTTGTTAGGGGTGAAGTGTTGACTTCTGAGCTCCTTATGTGTTAGTTCAAAAACTGAAAGTCCGAAACTTGGTATTTAATTGATTAGTGGGTTCTCACTATGTCCATCCCTGTTCACCCTGCTCACATTCTCCTGTACTTACTTATCTGCTTTTGCAGTTTCCAGCTCATCTGGGTAGTTATGATATACAACCATGAAAAAAATGAAGAAAAAGAAGAATCTGCCCAGTGTGGCTCAGTGTCTGAGTGTCAACTCATGAACCAGGAGGTCAGGGTTCAATTCCCAGCAGGGCACACGCCTGGGCTGTGGGCTCCATCCCCAGTGGGGGGGTGCAGAAGGAAGCTGATCAATGGTTTTCTTTCATCATTAATGTTTCTATCACTCCCTCTCCCTTTCTCTTTGAAACCAATAAAGATATAATTTTTTACACAGAAAAGAAAAATGTATCAGGGAATTGATTTATTTGAGGAAGAAAAAAGGTGTTTTATAAAACATATAAATGCATATTATTTGGTACTTCTTCAATGTCTTAAATTATAATATATAATTTAATAAAAGCATATATATATGCTTTAATAAAAGCATATATATATATATATATATATATATATATATATATATGCTTTTATTTATAGCCTTAAAATTTTTCTTGTGTAGCCAGGACTGGTTACATAAGAAAGACTTACTAAAGGACTAAAATAGTCTTTTATAAGTAGCATTCCTACCCTTCAAGGAACAGACATACTCTGTGCCATACGCTTGGTAAAATATCTTTTTAAGAATAATGTTGATGCAAGATGGCAAAGCTCTTTTTCTAGCCAGGATGCCATGAATGAAAATGACTACCAGCAATCTCCACTCTCTCTGAGTGAGTCACTAAGTCAACCAAAGTAGAAGGGAAGGAAATGGAAAGAAACTCTTTCCCCAGATGATGGATGTAAGTTAAGGATCCTTCCCTGTCTGAATGGTAGCACTCTCTAAGAGCAATAAAAAATGTATCTCTTAAAGATGTTAGCTCATTTAGAATTTTGGGTAGTGAGAGTCTTTTGTCAATTTTCTTTTAACTTATATGAATGGCTTATCACTTCCATTAATAATAATTTTATTCCTTTTCAGTCTATTCATGAAAGTTAAATTTAAATGAGCACCCCACAAGTAGCCTTTTAAGAACATTATAATATCAGATATAAGATCTACCTAATTATCATCACATAGAGAAAAAATTTTGATAAAAATTTAAGTAGCAGAAGGGGGCAGTAAAACTCAACAGAATACTCTGGAAGGTTTTCCCTTCAAATAGATGATTTCCCAAAAAACTTCAGAGCTTAATAAAAGAAGTATAACCAATACATATATTTACTTAAATATACACAGAAACACTAACTATATATAAAAGTGAGAGCTATAATTTTTACATAATCAAAGCCTGATTTTCTAGGATATACCATGGCACAATACTCATCATATCACATTTCCAAATAAAACAGGTTTAGTGCCCAGCTAGTGTGGCTCAGTGGTTGAGCATCTACCTGTGAACCAGGAGGTCATGGTTCAATTCCAGGCCAGGGCACATGCCTGGGCTTTGGGTTCAATCCCTACTGGGGGGAGGTGCAGGAGGCAGCTGATCAATGATTCTCTCTCATCATTGATGTTTCTCTCTCTCTTCCTCTCTGAAGTTGATACAGATATATTTTAAAAACAAACACTGTGTCTACCCTTAAAGTGTCATTTTTTTTTCTTGAACTCTTTCCTGGCTGCACAGGCATATTGAATTCTCTTCACTCTACTGTGCTACAAAAGTTACAGATTAAACCACGACATTTAACCAAATAGGTGTTTTTATTGAACTTCCACTATGTTACAGATTTCCATTTCTTCAAGTTTCAAGTAGTATCAACATGAATATTCTCTATGACTTGGTTTGTCCTCACCTTAGAATTCAGTCTCAACCAACAACAGAACACACTTCTGTACATAGCAGGTATACAATTAAGACATGATGATGATGTCAACTTCAAAATGAATGCAGGATTACCATGTAAAAATTTAGTACACTCTCAGAGTCAGAGCATGGAGTCTTACAAAGCTAGTCCTAAAAATCAATTTAAAATCTGAGTAGATACAACTTGCTCGCTTAAAATGAAATAGAAAATTGGGTTTAAAGGAATTGTTTTAAAGACCTATGCTCTTAGTTCAAAATTCATGTAAGACAGTACAATAAATGGGAGTGTCACAAATGGAATGATTAAATATGACTAGAGGATAGAAAGGTTTCCTGGATGAAATTGAATTTTAGTCATTTGTGTCTCATATCGAATTAGATAATGTGTAAATTGAGCAATAAGATAAAAAAAATCCAAGTGGATCTCTTTTTTTTTTTATTTCCTTTAAGATTTCTACAAATTGTGGTATCTCATGTGGTTTTATTTCAGGTGTCATGCAGTACTTTTCCATCAATGTTAAGAATGTACGGCTTCATTGAGCCTTTTATTCTTCCACTTTGCTGCTGCTGCTAATTTCTGTTTTTCCTGATTCACCTTCACACGCCTTTCCCCTCACCACCAAAAGATAACCTTTAAACAAAAACAAAGGATGAGGAAGTTCAAAATTTACATCCATTCCACCCAAGTCCTCAAGCTATGTTCCAAAATAATAGAAAACTAGTCCCTAAGTGCAGTGTTATACTTTGATCCCTTGTCACACCTCATCTTGGAAAAATGGGCAGAGAGGACCAAAAACAAAACAAAACAAAACAAAACAAAACAAAAACCCTTTAAAACTCTCCCTCTTATTTGTAGCTCCTGTGAAGGGCTGGTGACCAAAAAGGTGGAAACTACACGCAAAGAAATGCATGCATTAAAGCAGATGTTTTGCACATTTAACTTCCCTGCGGTTCTGGACCCTTGCACGGAGAGGAAATAGGGGGGAATACATCTCTGGCTCAAACTGACTATTTACTGGATAACTGCTTTAGGAGCCGTATTGTGGAGAGGGATTTTCCTCCTTCCTCTCCAAGAAGCAAGGAGTAGATGGTGGTGCTGAGAACAGTATTTCCTGTGGTAAACACAATTAAGCTATAAAGAAAAGCTACAGATATGTACACCCACTATACCTATTATATTTCATTCAGCTGCATAACATTTTTAAAAATGTTAAAGGCATGTATTGCTGCCTATACAGTAGGTCAGAGGTTGTCACGCAAATCAAACCTGACACGTCTGAAAGGCATGACGCGTGTAAAGCGTGCCAGCCTTTCCTGGCTTTGATTGCCTGGGTCTGCCCAGACTACAACTTCCCAGGCTTTCCAAAAACCTAGGAACCCAGACAAGGCGACGGTGACGCTAGAGGGGGGAGGGAGGGGATTCCCTACGTGCGCTCCGGAACCTCCGGCCGCTCTTGCCAGCAAACGAACCACCACGGAGTCCCGCCACCTAAGACTTGGGAATAAGAAAGGCGCAAACCCTAGCTCAGGGGCAGAGGAACTGGGCGGGGGGGGTGGGGGGTGGGGTGGGGGTTGGGGTGGGGGGGTAAAGACATGAGTTGGGGTGGGAATCGGATTTGCACCCACCTTGGGGAAGCCAAGAAAGAGCAGCTTCCCGAGTTCATGACTTTGTCATTTGCTTGGGTAACCCGGGTCTTACGCAATTTTTTAAGTGTGCGGGGGGAGGGGGACCGGGAAGGGGAGTTGGGCGGGTAAGAAAAGCGGAAAGAACCAGTCATGGCGTCACGTGGGCTAGTTTTCTCTCATAAAAGGAAGGTTCTCTCCGTTAGCTCCCAGTTGTCAAAGGAGAGCGCTTACAGAGTACGCCCAGGAATTCCGCCAGCGCTCCTCCATTCCGTCTAGCGCTCCTCCAGCTCCACCCAGCGCTCCTCCAGCTCCATCCAGCGCTCCTCCAGCTCCATCCAGCGCTCCTCCAGCTCCACCCAGCGCTCCCCCAGCTCCATCCACCGCCTGAGCGCACACGTCGCGCTGCCCGGCGCAGAGATGCTCGCCCGCGCCCTGCTGCTCTGCGCAGCTCTGGCTCTCCCTGCTGCAGGTGGGTACCTGGCGCCCCGCGCCCCGCAAGTCTCCACCTGGACTTGCCCTGGCCCCTCACTCCGAGCATTCTCGGACTAGGGGAGTCTGTAGACTTTGTAAAGAACTTGGACCACAGGACCCCAAAGAACTGGGTACGTAGATATCCCAGCTTTGCCACCAGCTCTGATCATGAAGGACTCCTTGTTTAACTGGTCTGGGTCTATTTTCTCATCAGCTGAATAGGCATAGTGATACTAATTTGCCGGTTGTCATTTTGATGAGGTCAATACTTGTTGGAACACTTTGTGTGTAGTACCCACGGTTACTGAGTGGAAGTAATTGTTTTCTTTAAATACCCCAGTAAGTGCTTTCCTTCTCAGGAAAGCCCAGGTTTTTGTTTGTTTGCTTTTGTTTTTCAGATAGGGAAAGTATTTTAAAAGCAAGCTGTTTTTACTTGGCGATTTTCCCTAGATCTGTCTTAATTTTGAGAGAGCTAACTTATTTGAGCTTCTTAATGCTGATTTGAGCATCTAAAACGTTACTAAGAAAGGGCTTAGTAACATGATTTCCATTATTTTTTTTTTTATTTTTTTAGAATAGGAAGTAGGTATTACTGCTTTATAACCATTCTGTGAGGCAGGTTTTAAAAAAACTATTTTCCCATGACTTTATATATTTCTAGAATTGATTATTGTAAAGTTGATCCATAGGAAGTAAAACAAGTAAATGTTTAGGTCAAGATTAAGATACTGGAGAACAATTTATTTACTGTCCTTACTTTTATTGTAGCAAATCCTTGCTGTTCCAACCCATGCCAAAACCAAGGTGTATGTATGAGTGTTGGATTTGACCGGTATACATGTGACTGTACTCGAACAGGATTCTACGGGGAAAACTGTTCCACACGTAAGTTTGCCTTTGGGTGCCCTCATTTGGAAGGGGGATATATATAGTTGTCATTTTACAGATTCGCATCTTCTAATGTGCCCCATTAATTTCGCCATCCTTTTTTTCTCTCATTGCAGCTGAATTTATGACAAGAATAAAACTGCTCCTGAAACCCACTCCAAACACAGTGCACTACATACTTACCCACTACAAGGGAGTCTGGGACATTGTCAATAGTATTCCCTTCCTGAGAAATGCAATTATGAAATATGTGTTAACATGTAAGTACATTCTCTTTCTAAGGTTATCAGTTTCCTCAAAGGAAGAAAAAATTGTTATAATACCCCCGATTACTAAATCTAATCCAAAAACGTATTTCCAACCTTATCAAAATAATTTTAAATATACTTTTTTTAGTGTGCCTTTTAACTTAATGGCAAAAAATATAGACATTTCAGTCCCATCCAGTTTATAAAGGCTTGTCTCACAGTCAGAATTTTGCTTCCAATTCTGCACATCTTTCCCAAGCTTCTTGGATAGTTACTTGAAAAATCAAGATGGTAGACCATTTGGTCTTGTGTAAAGCATATATACTTTCTTAACAACTCAGTTTAATGAATCATTCTTTTAAGTTCAGTTAGAATTTAGAGTGTACATGTTTTAAAAGAGTACTGTTGTTGGAATTAAATTAAATCTCTGGTGCTATTTTGCACATTTTACAATTTAAAAAATGAATATTGATTTGCCTTGCATATGGTAACAAATTAAAATTTTTTCTCTTGAAAATTTCAGCCAGATCACATTTGATTGACAGCCCACCAACTTACAATGCAGACTATGGCTATAAAAGCTGGGAAGCCTTTTCGAATCTCTCCTATTACACCAGAGCTCTTCCTCCTGTGGCTGATGACTGCCCAACTCCCATGGGTGTGAAAGGTGAGTGAGAGGAGGCAGTTAGAGATGTGCTGAAATGGGAGGAAGTGGGGAAGGTGAATTGCTACTTGACCCTACACTATCATTTACTTGCTAATAAAAGTATAATTCTTCCTTTTTTTATGGATATCTATGGAGATTTTTTGAAACTGTGAGTCCATGTAGACTATTTCATGAAAGGGACTATCTTTTTTTAAAATATATTTTTATTGATTTTTTACAGAGCAGAAGGGAGAGGGATAGAAAGTCAGAAACATCGATCAGCTGCCTCTTGCACGCCCCCTACTGGGGATGTGCCCGCAGCCAAGGTACATGCCCTTGCCAGAATCGAACCCTGGACCTTCAGTCCACAGTCCGACGCTCTATCCACTGAGCCAAACCGGTCTCGGCGAAAGGGACTATCTTAATGTTTTTTTTTTTAATTATTTTATTAGAACTGGACTCATACTAGTTAAACAGCAGATAAAGTTATTAATTAAGAAGTTGCTTCCCAGTGTCTTCGAACTGTTTTTATATTATGATCCTGGTCACAATTGTATTTCTCCTGTGAGGGAGAAAGGCCCTGGTGAATTGACAGTATACTATCTGCTTCCTTGAATATATGGATGAATTCTTGGCTTTCTCCTTTTCAGGGAAGAAAGAACTTCCTGATTCAGAAGTGATCCTGGATAAATTTATGATAAGAAGAGAGTTCATTCCTGATCCCCAGGGCACAAATTTGATGTTCGCATTCTTTGCCCAGCACTTCACCCATCAGTTTTTCAAGACAGATCATAAGCGAGGACCAGCTTTCACTAAAGGACTGGGTCATGGGGTAAGTTTGAACTAAATCAGAAATATAGTTAATCATAGTGAGGTGCCAACACTGAAGACCATGTATTTATTTGCAACAAGTAATTCACCTTCTTCTTGAAAAATGTCCTGGCTATAAAATTTAGTGGAGTTTCTCACTAAACTCCACTCACTGATTAAGTAAACACACACACACACACACTCAGATATCATTTATAATTTGGCTCATATTTTTAGTTAAATATTACCACTGCCAAAGTTATGTCTTCAAAAACATGTTTGTACCCTGATTATGCTGCTTTAAATATTATAAGGTGAAATTTTTGCAGCATTATATTTTGGATTCCAATTCATTTATTAGTAAGAGTTTTATATCAATAATACATTTGCTGATGCTTTTTAAAGGAAATATCCATATAATTATAGCAAAGCATATGATATATTAATAGGCTGCAAAGGGTTATACATAGCCCTTTAAACACAAGAGCTATACATAGGCTTGTAGCTTCAGTAGATAAACATATTAACTTAGTATTTTGTGGCTATGAAAAAAAGTGTTTTATTGAAAATTTTTCATTGAAGCAAGCTACATCATCAAATTGTTTAATAATAAATTATATAATAGATGCTTTATATAAGAACAACTTCAATAGCAGCAAACTGAATTTTTTCTATAATTTTCCAGGTGGATTTAAATCATGTTTATGGTGAAACTTTGGATAGACAGCATAAACTGCGCCTTTTCAAGGATGGAAAACTGAAATATCAGGTTTGTCCCATTTGAATATTAAGAATTAGCTACAACTTACCCCTTTGCCTGTCTTTTTAAATCTCTGGTTGAAATGCATTTCTTAACTTTTAAGTTAATGTTTCCTTATTACCATTGTTTTTTAGGTAATTGATGGAGAGGTCTATCCTCCCACAGTCAAAGACACCCAGGCCGAGATGATCTACCCGCCTCACATCCCTGAACACCTGCGGTTTGCCGTGGGCCAGGAGGTGTTTGGTCTGGTGCCTGGTCTGATGATGTATGCCACCATTTGGCTGCGTGAGCATAACAGGGTGTGTGATGTGCTTAAGCAGGAGCATCCGGAATGGGATGATGAGCGGTTGTTCCAGACAAGCAGGCTAATACTGATAGGTAAGATAAGAAAATAATTTCAACAAAACCATCTTTCCTGGACAAAACTAGTTTGTTACCCTGCTGTGTTTTAAGTCACTCTGCGGGCACATAGTGAATATAAAATTACATTCTCCATATTAACTTAACCCGTGAGCATGATTATAATATAGAAACGACTTTTGTATTCATGGTGAAAATGAAAAAGTAGAAGTGAAGAAATAGCACGTCAACAAAATTGCATTTTGGTTGCTTGAAAGTAAATGATCGGAAAGAATTAATGTTTTAAATGTTTTATTTTGTGCAAATAGGAGAAACTATTAAGATTGTGATTGAAGACTATGTACAGCACTTGAGTGGCTATCACTTCAAGCTGAAGTTTGACCCAGAGCTGCTTTTCAACCAACAATTCCAGTACCAAAACCGCATCGCCTCTGAGTTTAACACTCTCTACCACTGGCACCCCCTTCTGCCTGACACCTTTCAAATTGATGACCAGGAGTACAGCTATCAACAGTTTATCTACAACAATTCTTTATTAATGGAACATGGGCTTACCCAGTTTGTTGAATCATTCAGCAAGCAAAATGCTGGCAGGGTAAGCATTACTATTGAAAAACAAAATAAAACAGAGGACTAGTCCTAACTAGAAATGATTTTTATTAAACTTACTAAAAAGAGAATTTGTTTGTTAATAAAATTCTCTTCTTGAAATAAGAAGCCTCACATTTTTTTTTGAAAAGCCAAAGCTTTTAGTCTGCAGTTATCAAATGGCAATATGTAATCATACCTCAACTATAGGTATTTTTAAAAACTTTCTATAATCTTGGAGACTATAGAAATGAACATTCCATCTTGAATAGTTTTAAGTCTCAGTTGGGAGCATAGGTCTTAGTGACTTGGTACCCAAGGAAGGCTTTTAAAATAGAAATTGTGAATATGCCTAAAAATGTTGTTTTATAATAAAATTCCTTTTCCCCAGGTTGCTGGCGGTCGGAATCTTCCCGCTGCAGTACGAAGAGTAGCCAAGGCCTCAATTGAGCACAGCAGACACATGAAATACCAGCCTCTTAACGAGTACCGCAAGCGCTTTCGGATGAAGCCCTATGAATCATTTGAAGAACTTACAGGTGAGAAAGAGTTTCTAAACTTCTGAAAAGAGTCAGAGCCTACTGCAAACGACAGAGAAGTTGGAAGCAGATTGAGGAAAGGGACAAAGCTATCTCGTATTTCGTAAAAACTTACATCAGTTGTGTCTGTCTTTGTCACCCTCACAGGAGAGAAGGAAATGGCTGCGGAGTTACAAGAGCTCTATGGTGACATCGATGCCATGGAGCTGTATCCTGCCCTTCTGGTGGAAGAGCCTCGTCCAGACAGCATCTTCGGTGAGACCATGGTAGAACTCGGAGCCCCCTTTTCCTTGAAAGGACTGATGGGCAACCCTATATGTTCTCCTCACTACTGGAAGCCTAGCACTTTTGGTGGTGAAGTGGGTTTTAAAATCATCAACACTGCCTCCATTCAGTCTCTCATCTGCAATAACGTGAAAGGCTGCCCCTCTACTTCGTTCAGTGTTAGGGACCCACAGTCCACCAAGACAGTCACCATGAATGCGAACCCTTCCCACTCTGGACTGGAGGATATCAATCCTACCGTACTACTAAAAGGACGTTCAGCTGAACTGTAGAAGCCTATTGATCATATTTATTTATTTATATGAATGATTTCGTTTAATTATTTAATATTTATATTAAACTCCTTATATGACTTAACTTCTGTTAAGGAAAAAGGGGTTTTATCCTTGTGAAGATTTTTGTGTCAATGATTTAAAGATGTCTTTTCTCCAAGTTAAAGGGAAAAACAGATGTCATTTGACATCTTTTTACTTGAATTTCAGTTTAGACTGTTACAGTCAGAGCCACAGCAAAGATGTTTGAATATTTAAATGCTGTTACAAGACAGCAAAATGCTGCACATTTCTTTCTCCAATCCCATTCTTACAGTGTATCTTCCATGATACATTGGAACCAACTACCTGCACACTGGTCCTTTGATTTTCCTCTAGCCATTTTGCTAAGAGAAGCTCTTCTGATCAGTTTACTTCTTCTATTTTGTTTCTCTGGTTTCAAGACCTCAGTTTGTCTTTCTGTGGACTCTACCTATATTTTTTTATCTGAACTTTTGCAAGTTTTCAGGAAAACCTCAGCTCAGGACTACTATAGAGCTTCTCTTAAGAAGAATAAAAGAAAACAAAAGCTCTCAAAAAAAAGTCCTTGATAAAAAGGTCTGCTCATGTATTAAGTGAAAGACAGAGAACTTTATGTTTAATTTTAAGTGGGTGTAACTGAAGAAGCTACAAAGAGACATAGAAAGAATTGTAAAGGGTTCTTGACAAGACGAGTGTTATATTCCTACTCTAAGGGATGTACTTTTCCTTTAAAAACAACAGCACACTATTCCTGAATAGTTGCCAGGAAGATAATGCTTCTTCTTATGCACATCTCATTGTCAGCTGACATTTTCTGGTACTGTACATTACTTAATTTATTGAGGATTATTATTTATGTTTTGTTAGGACATTATTGTTATAAACTGGTTTAAAGCCTCTCTCTATATTCTTTGGGATTACCTCTTTGAATTTTGAAAACTACAAGATAAATTATTAGATTAAGATGTGAATTAATTTTCAGGAACCCAACTCTGGTACATTGAGTTATAAGGTTGGAATTTATGTCATTAAGATTCACCTATACACCAGCACACAGAACATTGTGTCTCATCAGCTTGGAAGTGCCATAAAACTGGCCTTTTATATATTTTTTAAGGACCTGTGGATGCTACATTAATTCATTCCATCATAACTTATTGAAGAGACATTAGTCAAAGTACTCTAGATTTTAATATTTTTAATCAAACACTGATTATGGATAACATTAGTATTTATGTAAATAAGAGCATGTCTTGTGGGTAGAGGGAGATGATGAAATCTCACTAAAGAGAAGTAACTCAGGGAAATTTTTTAATATTTTATGTTTAAATGGTTAGAAAAAGAAATAGTCAATATTAGAAGAGCTTGCATAAAAACTGTTAACTTCCCTAATTTAAAAACTGAATTGTTATTAACATCAACCCGTTGTCTGAACCCAGGATTTTGGAATGTGTATGTGAATGTTTTGGTGCCTCAGACTATATTTAAATTTATGTCAAGTACAAGCATTGAAATAAGTCTATTTTTATACTAAAGAATTTTAAAAAATCTCTTCTAAAATAAATTTGGACTGTTTCTATATATATTTGTCTTATGGCGTGTGATTTCTCTAAAGGGTTATACTTAAAGTAAACCATTGTTTTGTATTTTCCTACCTATTCCAAACTAGACTAGCCTTTAATGAAGTGGTTCTGTCCTCAGTAATATATAGAGGCTTCATAGAATCACTATTTATAATCTTATTAACTGCCACACCATATGGAAAACATGTGCTTCATGCTACAGAATATGCCAACAAACTTGTTTTCATTGCCTAATCTAGAAGAAGAAAAAAACAGGTACACAAAAGCACAGATTTAGAAAAGAATTACTAAGAAGGTACAAAATTAAAAAGGAAGTTTAAAGAGGAAGATATACTTAGTTGGGCAAGTCATCAGATACTTGGCTCTGGTGTTTGTTGTACCCTCCCTACTCTTGACATCTTGATAATTTCAATATCCAAATGGACCACACATTATCATTCTGCCTGGCCTCTTTTTCCCTTGGCCTCCATTCCTGTGATGCATATTTCCCAAGGTCATAATTACCTTGACCTCATCATTAATTACTATCCAAATCTTGATTTTAAGAATGCTCCTTTTTTACCAATACCTATAGCTCACCTATTTTACTACTCACACTCTAACTTCTAACTCTCCAATTTCACTAGGCCTACTGACCCATCACCCTCATCACCTCACGTTAACTCCACATTTCCTAATTTATGCACCTAGCTCAGATTCCTTTGCCAATCATTATGACTTCCTCCTTTCATTGTACTTAACTGGCACAGCTTAATTTTGTCCATCCTGCTAATCTGTTTGACTTCTCAGGAGCATTTAACACAAATGTCTGTAGCTTCTTTATGGAAAGAAGCTATATGATTTGATCCTCTCCTGGTCTTTATTTTCACAGAGTGCTACTACTCAGATAGTTTTAAAACTCTTCATCCTCAATTATATCTGTAAATTCAAGTATTTTGTTCCCCCTCCCCTTAACTGTACTCTTCTAGGTGAATCCTATCCAAGCTCATAATCTGAAACACTAATTAAGCACTCCCAAATTTATGTCCTTAAAACCAACCTCTAATTGTCCATTGAAACTTTTCTACTCAAATACATAAGTAATGGTTTATTTTACATCTCTTCCCTCTCAATACCATATACCCAAAGTATTAATAATCCAAAGTTAAGGATATCACCATCCCCTGGTTATCAATCTAGCAGCAGTATTATGGACTGTATCCCACAGATAAACCCTAAATCTATCACTTTTCTCCAACTCCACTACTGCCAACCTAGTCAATGCATTAATTTCTTAATTGGTCTTCATTCTTCAATGAATGAAATGCTGTGCTCCAAACCCTTTTACTTATGAGAGTGGTCATTTTCAAACATAAATCATATGCCTTCTCCCTTGTTTGAAATCTTCTGGTGGCTACCTGTTACACAATGGATAAATCCAAACACCTTATCCTATCTTATGAGGGTCTCACTAATCTATACCGGCCTATCTATCTGATCCCATCCCACCTCTGTGCACTGTGCTCCAGCCATGTTTCTTCAGGTTTGCTCAAATAAATAAGAATAGGCTTCATGAAAGAAGTAGAATATGTGTTGATTCTTGAATAAAGAGTAAAACCTTAAAATAAAATTTAAAAAAATAGCGCTATCCACTCTAAAAATTAGTTTGGTAGTTTCTTCTAAATCTAAAATTTCACTTATCATATATATGTCAGTTTTCTAGTGATGCTATAACAAATTATGACAAGCACACTGGCTTAAAAAAACAATTTATTATCTACATTTCTGGATGTCAGAAGTAAGAAATAGATTTATGATTGAAACTCAAGGTAGGGCTGTGTTTCTTCTGGGTACGCTCAGGGAGAATCTGACTCAACGTTCCAGCTTCCCAGGGCCACCTGCATCCTGTGCCTCACAGTCCCTTTCTCTGTCATCAAAGCCAGTAGGGTACTACCTTCTAATATCTCTGACTCCAACCCTTTTGCCTCCCTCCCAAAATGGCCCTTTTGATTACTTTGGGCCCATGACAATAATCCAGGGAAATGTCCCTTCTTCATGATCCTTAATTTTTCCACATATACCAAGTCCTTTTTGCCATGTAAAGCAACATGTTCATAGGTACTAGGGATTAGGGCATGGACATCTTTGGAAGACCATTATTTTGCCAACCACATCATACACCCCAGGAATTGTACTCTTGGCCATTTATATCAGATAAATGAAAACCTATACCCATGCAAAACTCTGCACATGAATGTTCAAAAAGACTTTATTCATAATAGATATAAAATCTGGAATAATCCCATTGTCTGTATCCATGGGGCAGTAAGGGTCTGAGGCAGAGGGCAGGCGGGCTGGAGGGGGTCAATTGGGAACAATGAGACAAATGTAATACTTTCAACAATAAGGAATTATTTAAAAGAAAAAAACTGGAATAATCCAAATGTCCTTCAAAATGTTAATGGTTAAACAAACTGTGGCAAATTGTGCTATGTCTATACCATGGAGTAAGTACTATGCAGCAAAACAAACAAATTTGTCATACATGCAACTTGGGTGGAATTCAAAAGAATTACGCTGAGTGAAAAAAAAAAAAAGCCAATCTTACAAAGTTACCTATTATATGATTATTTTTATATAACATTCTTGAAATAACAAAACTATAGGGATGAAGAACAGATCAGTGGTTACCAGATTAGGAATAGGGGGTTAGCTACAGCTATAAGAAAGCCTGATGCTGATTGAATGTCTGTATCTTGACTGAGGTGGTAGTAACAAAAAGCTACATATCCTATGTAATAAAAGGCTAACATGCAAATTGACCAAACAGCAGAACAATGGTCACTATGATGCACACTGACCACCAAGGGACAGACACTCAATGTAGGAACTGTCCCCTGGTGGTCAGTGCGACCCACAGTGGGAGCCCCACTCAGCCAGAAGCCAGGCTCATGGCTCTCGAGTACAGCAGCAGCAGTGGGAGACTCTCCCCCAGGCAGCATTAAGGAGCAGCAAGTCTGGCTGAGCAGCACTCCCACAGGGAGCTCCCGCAGGGAGTGGGCTTAAGCCAGTAGATGGACATCCCGGAGAGGGCACAGGCTGGGCTGAGAGACCCCCCATTCCGCCCAGTGCATAAATGTCGTGTGCTGACCTCTAGTGTGATATAATTGCATAGAACTGTACACACATACACACATGCATGCGTGCTTGCATGCATGTATACACGGCAATATTTGAATAAGATCAGTGTATTTTACCAACGTCAATTTCTTGGTTTTGATATTGTACTATAATTATGAAAGATGTCAACATTGGGGGAGGAGGTATAAAGTTTTCATGATATCTCTCTGTACGTTTCTTTGCCACTTCCTGTGAATTAATAGTTATTGCAAAACAAAAAGGTTTTTAAAAGATGAAGAGACACAATGTCATTCTTGATAGAGGGAACAGGTTTATAGGCCATTTTTGTACCATGTGATTTCCTTAACCCTCATCCAAACTGCCACAGTAGATTGGGCCTAACCCAAGCTGTGAAAATTGATTTCTCCAAGGAATTTGAAAGTAGGATGGAGATTCTAGTTCAGCCAAACAATATGCTGTTGACAATGGTGTCAATGAAATCTAATGGGCAAACCAAACAATCTCTTCATAAGTGGCATGGCAACAGCTGAATATCCCCATGAAAATAAAGAACTGCAATTATATCTCACAATACACACAAGTTAATTCAAGACAGTTTGTGGATGTTCAGGTAAAAGATAAAGGTAAAAAGCTTTGAAAGGAAAAAATAGAACAATGTGTTCATGAACCTAGGGTAGGCAAATAATTATCAACATTTCAGTATGTCAGAAGAAAGAAATAGATCTTATGAGTTAAATGCAAGGTATTAGTATGAAGCTGTTTTTAATTTTTGTTGAATTTATTGGAGTATCATTGGTTAATCAAATTATATATGTTTTAAGTGTATAATTCTTCCTATTTTTATTTTTTTATTCTTTTTTTTTTTAAATATATTTTATCGATGTTTTACAGAGCGGAAGGGAGAGGGATAGAAAGTCAGAAACATCGATGAGAGAGAGACATCGATCAGCTGCCTCTTGCACACCCCCTACCGGGGATTTGCCCGCAGCCAAGGTACATGCCCTTGTCGGAATCGAACTCGGGACCCTTCAGTCCGCAGTCCAACGCTCTATCCACTGAGCCAAACCGGTCTCGGCTATTTTTTTATTCTTTAAAGTATTACAAATAGTAGTACATATGTTTTCCTTTTTTCTCCCCATTGTCCTCCCCCTAGTCTCTCCTACCCCCCAGCACATGTCCTCACCTTCCCCCTTTTAAAAAATCTTTTTAAAAGATTTTTTATTGACTTTAGAAAGAGGAAGGGAGAGAGGAAATAAGAGAGAGAAACATCAATGAGAGAGAGAAAAAAATTGATCAGTTACCTCCCACATGCACTTTGACCAAGGATCGAACCCACAAAGGACTGCCCCAACTGGGAATCAAACCTGTCACCTTTTAGTGTATGGGAGAATGCTTTAACCAACTGAGGCACATTGGCCAGATCTAAAGTGTATAATTCTATAAAACATCATCTGAATGTTGTATTGTGTGTTCATCACCCAAATTCAAGTCTTACATCATCATTTATCCTCCCTTTACACTCTTCTACCTTCCCCCACCCACCTTTCCTTCTGGTAATCCTATCTAATAAAAGAGTAATATGCAAATATTACCACACCTTCGTTACACCCACCAGCCACACCCATCAGCCACACCCACCTGCCGATCAGGAGTGGGGCGGGGCCGAGGCAGCCAGGGCCATTGGGGGGTGGGGTCGAGGCGGCCAGGTGAAGAGCCACGCAGGAGGGGGGGTGAGGAGAGTGTGGTGGCTAGGGGTTAAGGGTGTGTGACCCCATTGCAGGGTGATGGCTGGGTGCCCAAGGCCTAAAGCCTCAGTCAGAGGCTTTAGGCCCTGGGCAGGCTAGGGTGAGTGGTTAGTAGGACATCCCCTGAGGGCTCCCAGTATGTGTTGAGGGGGCAGTTTGGGCTGAGGGATCACCCACCCCCAGTGCATGAATTTCTTGCACTGGGCCCCTACTCAACATATAGTTGTCTATGTCTATGAGTTTGCTTGTTTTGCTTAATCCCTTCACCTTTTCACCCAGCCTCCCAAACTTCCTCTCTTCTGACAGTACAAACCAGGTGGTGTGGCTCACTGATAGAGTGTCGACCTATGAACTGGGAGGTCAGAGTTGATTTCTGTCAGGGTCCAGGGCCAGGTTGCAAGCGCAATCCCCAGTGTGCAGCGTAAAAGAAGCAGCTAATCAATGATTCTCTCTCATCATTGACATCACTGATGTTTCTATCTCTTTCTCTCTTTCCCTTCCTCTCTGGAATCAATAAAAATTATTTTTTAAATGGACTTATAAAACAAAGAAAAAGTTCATAGTTTGTTAAAAAGTTCTGTTTCTTAATCTAGATCAAAAGCATTACTTTCAAGGTCTTTCATTAAAGACAATAGTATTCAAGTGATCAGACTGTTCTCACAATAATAATTCACTTAACTGCCTTAAATTAAATAGAATTTATTTCAACATTCTATGTAAATTTGCTCAGGAATATGAATGGCCAAACTACCTACAAGCTGAACATGGAAAGAATTTCAGAGAACAGGTCATTATTTGATTAAACTAAAGGACACAGGAACAGTTATCCTCAGATTACTTCCAATTTCTTTCCTAGATGACTCTTCAGTGGAACCAATGGAAGAAGCTCAGTATTTGGGCTGGTTTTGTGTCTCATCCTATGTGCTTCATTGCACCTCTGTATCTCTGTGCACCCGGACCCTGTCCAGAGAGCATTCATTTGTGCTTTCTTGTACCTGGTTGATCCTAACAGGTGGTGTAGAATCATCATAGCGTGACTTTCGCTGGCTATTACTCAGCATCTGTTCCCAATGACAACATTTGAAAATACAGGGTGGGGTGTATTTTACCTGCTCTTAAAGGAAAAAAGACCAACGGGTTAACATTATTTTGCCTTAAGCCAAAAATAGTTGGAGATGATGCAAAAAGACAAGAATGTTTCTTTCATCCACACCCTGAAAACGACCATTTAAAATGTAAATTTTCTGTAGCATTGTCATGCTATATTTTACTCAGACTTGATTTATCACTATTAAGAAATGTTCTAAATATTGTGTTATCTGAAATGCTGTTTAAGATGAAAGATGCCTATTCCAGAGAGAGAGAGAGAGAGAGAGAGAGAGAGAGAGAGAGAGAGAGAGAGAGAGAGAGAGAGAGAGAAACTTTGAATATTAGAAACAGTGCAATTTTATTAAAGCTCCAGCTTTGCAAATCTTTGATATGGCTTTTCCTTTTACCATATTGATTGTCTTTATTTGTTTAAAAGGTAGTATATCTTATAAGTATTCTTCATGAAGTGAATTCAAATAAACAAGTATTATTTAGAACATGATTTTTATTTTATGTTTAGAAATTCAGAGCCTCATTTGAAATAGAGGTGTCCTATTTGAATTTCTAGACTAAATCACTTCATTCAAGAACATGACTTTTCACATTCCTAATAAACAGCATGGTGGTAGACTGGCTACCTGCTTCCAGCCAGCATGGGCTTTGGAATTGGGCAAACCTGGGCTCCGCCACATTCTATAAGTGTGGTTAATTGCAGACCTCATATTCCTTACCTTTAAAACATAAATTAAGCCCTAGCTGATTTGGTTCAGTGGATAGAGTGCCAGCCTGCAGACTGAAGATTTCCAAATTCAATTCCGATCAAGGGCATATGCCCAGGTTTTGGGCTCTAACCCCAGTGGGGGGCATACAGGAGGCAGCCAATCAATGATTCTCATCAATGATGTTTCTATTGCTCTCTCCCTCTCCCTTCCTCTCTGAAATCAATAAAATATATGATAAATTGAGAATGGGATTGACATACAATATAAGGTAGGTGTATGTATGTATATATATATGTTTATATATATATATGTTTATATATATATATATACATATATATATATACACACACACACATATATAATGAGAAGGGAGAGGAGAAAGAAGTAGAAGCATTAATAATGAGAGAGAATCACTGACTAACTGCCTACTGCATGCCTCCTACTGGGGATCAAGACTGCAAACAGGGTATATGCCCTCACCAGGAAGTGAACCGTGAATTCCTGGGTCCTAGGTTGACTCTCTCCTGCTGAGCCATACACTGCTGGGCAAGGTAGTTATTTTTATTGTTCTATTCCAATCTGTAAATAAAGGCAAATGACTTTTTTATTTTTTATTGTTCCAATCACAACAAATAGCGTTAACAATGATACTGCACTAAGAAAATAAATCAGAGAAAGTGAAAGTAATGAGACTCTAATATTAGCTTTCTGTGTCATTGGGAACTGGGAATTTCTCTGAGTTTTATTTTCTTCAGTGATGCTATGAGAAGGCTACATACTTACTCTTCTTTTATAGAACTCCTAAATTAATATCAACATATCCTGTGGTAACTCAATATAGTTCTTTGTTTCTCAATTGGCTTAGTGAATACAAGGGGCTGGAAATAAGAAGCTTTACAGATCAGGAAAGGTCTTCCCTGTCAGACTATGATGAAAAATGTTACCTAAAGTGAGGGACAGAAGTATCAATGATGAGAGAGAATCATTGATCAGCTGCCTACTGAACACCCCATGCCAGGGATCAGCCTGCAACTTGGGCATGTGCCCTGACCAGGAATCAAACTGTGAACTCCTGGTTCATAGGTCGACACTCAACACTGAGCCACACCAGCTGGACTGGAGTGTTTTTTAAACTTGGTAGTTGTGATAGACAGGGTCATGCCTCCCTCTAAAGTTAACTAGGTCCTAATGCCCAGAATTTTCCATATCCTATCTAATAAAAGACCAATATGCAAATTGACCACACCTCCGCTATACCCACAAGCCATGCCCACCAGCCACGCCTACCAGCCAATCAGGAGCAAATATGAACATAAACCCATCCAAGATGGCTGCTGGCCACAAAGAGCAGGAGGGAGGCTTGGGTTTCCCCGGCAATGGAGGAAGCCAAGCTTTCCACCTGCCCTTGCTGGCTCAAGCCTCCACTTAAGGCTACAAAGTTTCAATTATAGAATCCCAACAGAAATGTCAGCAGCCACAGAGTGAGCAGAAGGCTTGGCTCTGCTCCAGGCTACAAAGTTTCAACTGTAGAAGATACATAAATCCCAGATACCATGGCCTCCACTTGGGTCGCCAGGGGGCATGGCTGGCCTGCAAACCACCACAGGCCCCTCACCCAGGCTGCCCCATGCCCCAAGGGATTCCCCACCCTGATCCGGGACACTTTTCAGGGCAAACCAGCTGGTCCCGCCCATGTACCAGGCCTCTATCTTATCTAATAAAAGAGTAATATGCAGATTGACCACCACTCCAACACACAAGGTGGCTGCCCCAATGTGGTCAAAGATCCTGCCCCCATGTGGACACAAGATGGCCACCACAAGATGGCCAGCAGGGGAGAGCAGTTGCAGTGGGGGGGGGGGGGAGTTTGAGGAACCAGGCCTGCAGGGGAGGGCAGTTATGGGCAAACAGGCTGGCAAGGTAGCAGGAACGCATCAATCAGGCTGGCAGGGGAGTTGTTAGGGGGTGATCAGGCTGGCAGGCAGAAGCAGTTAGGAGCAATCAGGAAGGCAGACAGGTGAGCAGTTGGGAGCTAGCAGTCCAGATTGGAGAGGTGCAAGCTGGGCTGAGGGATACCCCCCCTATGCACAAATTTCATGCACTGGGCCTCTAGTATATTATAAATCACAATGTTACAATAAACTTATTTAAAATTCTTAGCTTATATTATACAAACACGTCCTTATTATCACTGTCACAAAAAGCAACTCATTTTAAGATGTGTTTGAATCAACTTTCTCATGCTTTTCAAAATAAATTTTAAAAAATCAGCTCAGAAAAAACCATATACATTCTGATGGAATAAGGAGCATTGTAGAATGTATTGATATAAGAACTTTAGGTGGACATGTTACTACAAATAGGCAAAGTTTTCCTGTATACAATTCTAATCAAATAGTAAGAGATACAGATGTACTCTATAGTTGCATCTTGTATGCTCCGTGGAGAGCTGGGAAATTTCCCACAGCCAGGGAGGAGGCTCCAGGTCCACGGGGACACAGAGCTGATGGTGAGGTGTGGAGTGAGGAGCATCAGGCTATAGAAGGTTTTTCCATTTTAAGAGTCTCATGCTCTACTGACTGAGCTAGCCCGGTGTGGTAAGGTTTTTCCATTTTAATTGTTAAAATATCACAGTAAGAGTAAATTTAAAATGCTTAGCAGGAGGCAGATACAACAGAATACAACTTTCAATTTTCTTAACCTAAAATAATTAGAAGAGAAAAAAAGAAAACACTATGTGAGGAGGAATAGTGAGGGAAAGCTGGCAATCTACCCATTCTTTTAGTACCACTGCACCCCAGGAAGTGGGGCTTGGGCACTCAAGTAATTCTCACCTACCACCAACTCCTGCAGATGTCTGCAACTCAACCCAATAGAGCAACACATGTGTTTAAGACAAGGTAGAAAGTGAGCTAACTGAGGAGGAACCAAGATGGCAGCATAGGTAAACACCTATCTTGCTGCCCCACACAACAATTCCAAAACTTAACGACAGAACAAGCATCATCCAGAATCACTGGAAAGCTGGCTGAGCAAAAATTCCACAAATAAAGACAAAGATAGGACACTGTGACTCAGAGGAGCGGCGGAGGGCAGGACTGAAGATACTCGTGGAGTCAGAGGTTTGGAGCCATGCACGCACCAGCGCAGAGGGCGGGTGGCTGCGAACCTGGCTGGTTTTCTCCAATGGGGAGGGCAAAGGCGTCCCACTGCACTGATTCCCCAATTCCAGGCGAAGTCCAGGGAACCCACACTCATACGAGGTAAAACTGGGCAGAGGGAAAGCACGCTGAAGCCTGGTGCGGCAGAGGTTTGCGAGCCTGTGGAGAGGGTGAGCTTGAGGAGAGTGCGCATAAACTTGGGAACAGAAGTGTGTGACAGCACAGAGAGGACTCGTGACTTGCTCCCTCGTTCAGGAGACCACCAGACTGCATTGTTTTACAACCCTGGGTGAGACTTTGGGGGTGCAGGCTCATTTGGGGAGAGGCTGACTTGTCTGGCAGAGGGTAGAGATTGGCAGCGGCTTTCTCTCACAGGTGCATGCAGCCATTACCACCCAACACAGAGACCCTGGTGCCCCATAGGATGGGCCTGATGCTGCCTGCTCAGCCCAGAGACTCCGCCCATCCAACCTGAACACAGCTGACCCTCACAGCCAATTGGCCTGGAGGTCAAACCCTCCTCGTGCTAACAACAATAATGTAGGCTTAACTTCAACAAGATCTTGCAACCCATAAAGGGCTACAGCAAGAGTATCCACCTCAGGTAACTCAGGAAAATGGGGAGGCTGAGCCACTGTCCCTGAGAGTACATCCACCACACAAAGCTAATCGGCCAACTCAGGAAAGCAGCCACAATGCAGAGAAATGGAAAGAAATCAGATGTGAAAGAAATGGAGGAAAAAAGACGACTAGACATAGAGTTCAAGACCACAGTTATAAGGTTTTTCAAGAGGCTCCTAGAAAAGACCGAGACCTACAAGGAAATGAACAAGATCTATGAGGATATGAAAAAGGACCAACTAGAAATTAAGCATACATTGACTGAAATAAAAAATATTATACAAAGACCTAAAAGCAGTCTAGGTGACCCCAAGAACCAAGTCAAAGATTTGACATACAAAGAAGCAAAAATACTCAGCTGGAAAAGCAAGAAGCAAAAAGAATCCAAAAAATCGAAGATACTGTAAGGGGCCTCTGGGACAACCTCAAACATACCAACATCCGAATTATAGGGGTGCCAGAAAAAGAGAGCAAGATAATGAAAACCTACTTGAAGAAATAGTGACTGAAAACTTCCCACACCTAGTGAAAGAAATTGACTTAAAAGCCCAAGAAGTGCACAGAACCCCAAAATATAGGAATCTAAAGAGGACCACACCAAGACACATCATAATTAAAATGCCAAGGGCAAAAGGAAAAGAGAGAATATTAAAAGCAGCAAGAGAAAAACAGTTAGTTACGTACAATCCCATACGATTGTCAGTGGATTTCTCAGCAGAAACCATGCAGGCCAGATGGGAGTGGCAAGAATTATTCAAAGTGATGAATAGCAAGAACTTACAACCAAGATTACTCCACCCAGCAAAGCTATCATTCAGAATTGAAGGTCAGATAAAGTGCTTCGCAGATAAGAAAAATCTAAAGGAGTTCATCACTGCCAAACCAATATTATATGAATTGCTGAAAGATATTCTATAAGAAAAGGAAGAAGAAAAAGATAAGTGTAAATTATGAACAACAAATACACATCTATCAACAAATTAATCTAAAAATCATGTGAATTAATAATCTGATGAACAGGATAAACTGGTGAATGTAACAGAATCATGGACATAGAGAGGGAATGGACTAACAATTCTTGGGGAGAAAAGGGGTGTGGAAGGTGCAGCAAGAGACTGGACAAAAATCATGCACCTATGGGAGAGGACAGTGTGGGGGAAATGAGGGCAGAGGGTGGTAAGGATCCCGGGTGGAGGGGAGCTATAGGGGGAAAAAGGGAGAACAATGTAATTAATAAACTGAACAATAAAGATTAAAAAATTAAAATAAAATAAAAATAAAATAAAGTGAGCTAACTGCATCCTACCTTTTGCATTAGTTGATACACATAGTTCTGGCCCATCCATGACTTACTTTGAATATGGAAACAATTTTCATCAGCTTAGTTATTTTATTCCTCAAGTGGGCCAGCCAACCTGGATCCAGAGGCAGAGTTTCAGAATGAGACACCCAAGAAGAGCTTCTGTGATAGGCAAATTATTTTGACCTAATGGTAACAAAGACCCTGTGGGCTCAAGGGAAACTTCTGTCTACCCTTAACTACCTAGAAGAATGTGAATCATAGGCCTTGCTCACAATAAGAGATTATCAGAGATAACCTTGTGACCAGCTATAGGGCAGGGCAAACTACTCATGACTGCTCTTCTTTCCATGCCACATGACCCAAGGTGCCTGACCTCATCGTTAGCTCGGAATGCAAATGTACTTCATTTCCCCTTTCTGTCTCGGAGCCTCCCGTGTCTGTGGGGTCTCTGACTTTCCCCTGAATGTGCAGCTGCCATGGATATCTCTGTAATTAAATTTGATTATTTTATTTTGTATTATATAACAAGGAGCAATAAAAGCTGCCGATGGAATTAAGGCTCAATTCATTTGACCTTAAAATAAAGAAATTATCCTGGATTACCCAATGCAATCATAAGAGTCCTTAACTATGAGAGGAAGGCAGAAAAGCCAATGTAAGGGTAACATAATGTGAAAAAGACCAGTTACCAACTGGCTTTGAAAATGAAATAGGGTAGGGGGCCAAGAATATGGGGAGCCTCTAGGGGCTTTAAAGGGCAAGAAACTTATTCTCCCCTAGAGCCTCCAGAAAGTAACTCAAGGCTCGATTTTAGACAAACATGACCTATTTAGAACTTCTGAACTATGGAACTGTAAGATAATAAATTTGTATTGTTAAAACCATCATGCTTGAGGTAATTTGTAATAACAGCAAAAAGACACTAATACAAAAGTTAACAAGGACAAGAGAAGAATAAATTGGGAGTAATGGGACCCACCTCTTATGATGGGAACTATTTATAATTTACTCAATATATATTATATATAAAAAAATCATATGTGCATTTTGAACTCACTCTTCTTCTGCTACATGTTAATGTTATGGTCCCTCTTCTGCATGCCACAGAGTCTAGCAGAGTGTGTGTTTCTTGCTTCAATGCCCTTATTACTTATTTGTCTTAAGTCTTGTCTTACATATTTGCTTTAAGTACAATCTTTAAGCTCCTTTAGTAATCATTGAATTTCTTCAGAGATCTTCTTTTGGCGGGAATTTTCTCTGCAAATACTGACTCTATAGTTGATTACATTTTATACTTGTCTGCTCACTCTCTGGTTAATCTTGCTTGAAATTAACTGTAGTCTTTTTTATTTTGTGGATTGGAGGGGGATATTAAAGAAGAATTTATCATTTTTTCTCAAATTGAAAATGAAAGCCTTCACTTGCCCACTTGTAAAATAAGGGCAACACCACTAAACTTCCTCCTTTCCCCAACATAATGTCAGCTCAGAATGAGAAAAAATTGGTAAGATGCTTCATGTTCAGCACCCTACAGCTTTAATAAGCTCCACAAGGAGGAAGCATGGCAAATTGGGGACTATCACAATATGGTGAAGTGAAAAAAAAACATTTATTTCTAGAGTCAGAGAAACCTGTAGGCTCAATAAACTCCTTATCATCCTCTCTTTCACTAGTTTTTATTAAAGAACTGTGGTATTAATTTTTCTAAGAGTGAAGCTTAGTACTGAGAGCAACCAAAATACTCCATACTGTGATTACCAGAGTCTGGGGGACAGATAAGTGACAAAGGGAGATATTGATTAAAAGGCACAAAATTTTAGTTACTAGATTAATAAATTCTGGAAACCTAGTTTACAGTGATGTAGTTAATAATGTTATATATATATAAAAGCCTAAATGACCTTCGACCATTCGACCATATGACTGGTAGCTATGACGCGCACTGACCACCCGGAGGCAGACGCTCAATACACAGGCATGGAAACATGGAACCGACTGATGAATCTCAGAGGGAAAGGGGGAGAGGGGAGAGCAGGAAGAGATTAACCAAAGATCTTATATACATACTAGAGGCCCAGGGGGAAAATGTACCTGTGGGGTACCTTGGCCTGGCCTGCAGGGATTAGGCAGAAACCAGCAGTATGACATCCCCCGAGGGGACCTGGATTGTGAGAGGATGCAGGACAGGCCAAGGGACCCCACCGTGCACCAGGCATCTATTATATTATATACTTGAAATCTGTGTAGAGTAGATCTCAAGTGTTGTAACCACAAACAAAAAGATAACTATGTAAGGTGATATATAATTAGTCTCATTTAGGTCATTCTTTTACAGTGTAAACATATATAAATATATATATGTATATATATATAATACACACACACACACTCACACACACACTGAGTGACCAGATTATTATGATCTCTAAATGCATAATAATCTGGCCACTCAGTGTATATCCTATATAATAAAAGGCTAATATGCAAATTGTCCCCTCAATCAAGAGTTTGACCAGCAGGCAGGTGGGCCAACCATCCATCTCCCCTCCCCCTGACTAGGCTGGCTGGACCCCACCCATGCACAAATTCATATTCCTTACTGGGTTTTGATTGAGTAGATATGTCACATCTAGCACTGAAGAGACTTTTGATATGATCAAGTCACTCTGGTGGGATACATGGTTTAGACTCTAAGAGAACTGCTAGCAGGATCGCCTAAGACCATCAGAAAACACAAATATTTACATTTCAATTCATAACAGTAGCAAAATTACAGTTATGAGGTAGCAATGAAAATAATTTTATGGTTGGGGATTACCACAACATGAGAAACTGTAGTAAAGGGTCTCGGCATTAGAAAAGCTGAGAACTACTGGCTTAAAGAATGGACTCTTTTGCTATCAGATTATTTTGAGAATCTGATAAAGACTATATACCTAAAACAACAAATAACCACAACACAAAAATTTTCATAAAACTTCAGACAGTTCTTTAGGCTTCTGAATATAATTCAAGAATGTAGGGCAAGCATGTCAAACTCGCAGCCCATGGGCCATATGCCTCATTTATTTGGCCTGGGGTTAGCCTTTGAATTTGATATGCTTGATGTAGGGCAATAGGTCTTCTGGTCAAGATGATGGTGTAGGTAAATGCAGTACTCTGATGTTCACATAACCACATTAAAAATACAAATAATCTTCAGAACAACCATCTGTACACTGCAGTAAATACCTGAACCTAATATAATATTATATGTCAACTATAATTGAAAAATAAAAATTACTTTTTTAAATGTAGGGTAATAAATATTCCTGCAGTAAAAGGGAATCAGTAACAACTTAGAAAAGATTAAAGAGCAGTATACAAGGAGAGAGGGTAGTAATAACATAGAGCTTTCAACTGAGAATCAAGTAACTAAGAGATCAAGTTTGCTATGAATTTACTTTATCAATTTATTTAAAAGGTTTTGGTAGAAAACATCAGGGGAATGGTTAATCTTAACAAGCTTTGGGTATTTTTTAATCTTGAATTTCTATCATTCTCTCTGGATCTTTTTCTACTTTATAAAGTAAGGGTGTTGATGTTATGGACTGCTTGTGTCCCCTCCAAATCCATATGTTAAAATTATAATCCCTAAAATATATGAATATCAAACCACTATGCTGAACACCTGAAACTAATACAAAGTAATATTGAATGTAAACTGTAATTGAAAAAAAAAATTCTAATCCCTTGTGTGGCTATATTTGTAAATGGAACTTCTAGGGAAGTCATTAAGGTTAATAGACTACAGAGTCAGAAGAAGAAACAAACAGCAGGATAGAAGAATTATTTTTACTGCGTGTTATTGAAACAGGCCAGTAATCTAGGACAAGCAGAATAGGGAAACTGAGACAGATAATGAAAACAGTAGTTTGCAACCATCTAGAAACTACTGTTTTCCCTAAACCAGGGACACTTAAGAGTAAACGATTTGCACTTCTCAACAAGAGGGTAAATAGCTTAAATCACCTACTCAGGGAGACATAGCAGAAATCTAATCAGTGTCATTTGTACCAACCACACCCAAGGACAGATGAAGCTAAGAGAATAAATCTCATTTTGGTACATCAGCAAAAGGCTGGTGAATATTCTATTGAAATCCTCCCCTAAGACCCCTCCCCCTCCCCCGCCACTAAGATTCCTGCTTGCAAGAAAGAAATAAAAGTATCAAGATAAAGGACCCAGCCTGAGCTCTCCTTCTCAGGAGCTGGCACAAGCCTCCCCCACCATTATTCCCCCACAGGCTTCCATTTCTAATCTCTAAGGGACTCCATGAGGCTTGTAACCAGGGAGCAATGGGCAGCAACAGTTCATCCAGGGCAAACCCTCTGAATCTCTCCCAAAGGACCCCTTTTCTCTGACTTCTTAGTGAGCCAAAACAGACCAGCCTGGGCTCATTTCCCCAGCCCTTCCTTGTTTCATTGTCCTCAGCTTTAATAAACATGTTCAAAAATTCACCAGGCCTGTCTGCATGGCTCAATGGTTGAGCTTTGACCTATGAACTAGGAGGTCAAGGTTTGATTCCCAGTCAGAGCACATGCCCAGGTTGCAGGCTCAATCCTCAGTGGGGACTGGGTGCAGGAGGCAGTTGATCAATGATTCTTTCTCATCACTGATGTTCCTATTTCTCTCCCCATCTCCCTTCCTCTCTGAAATCAATAAGATATATATATATATATATATATATATATATATATATATATATATATATATAGAGAGAGAGAGAGAGAGAGAGAGAGAGAGAGAGAGAGAGAGAGAGAGAGTAAAATTCACCTGGGCTCGTGTTGTGAAACACTTCCTGGGAAAAGTCAAGAATCTACACACTGCTGGCCAGCTTGCCCTAAGCAGATCTGCTCGGACCAGAGAGGAAACAAAACCCCACAAACATTTCTTAAAATATTCACCTATTTGTTTTTGTCATGTTATTGGGGTACTTTTGGGGGGGGGGGGGGGTGAGGGGGCAAGAATTGTGTGGGAACATAAAGAAAATGAGTCTTTACTTCCTCTGAATGAATCTGATTAATCTTGTCAGTGTTTTCTTGGCTTTCAAGCAATCTTTATCAAACCAGGAAGTGGGTCAGCCTAACCAGGAGCAAACCAGCCAATCACATGATATGTAAACAATTGCAAGATTTCTGTAAATCTGTGGAAAATTTACAAAATTTCCTAGTCTTAAAAGATGGCTAGTCATATCTCAGAGGCTTTCCCCACATTTTCATCTTCTTTTACCCTGGATTCTCTGATACACTAAGATCTGCCCAAGTTAAGAGGTTGAAATATTATTAAACACTCAGTCTAGTGAGAAAGTGGAAATTTTCAACACTACATAAAATGTCTCCTAAATAGATAAATTAAATAGAGGAGAAATATGATTGTATTAAATACAATATAATGATCATTTGTTAAAAAATATTTCTCCTACATTGATCCTAAGAGTTGCCATTTATAAATAGCCAGTATTAGTTACAATTGAGTATAATGAGATATTTCTTTGAATAAAGTAGCTAATCCTAAAGGTGTCCATATCTTTATTTAGACATTGAGGATTTTGATACATGGCTCCAGTTCCTACCCATCTTTTAAAAGATTATGGGGATTGTCTAGATAACCCAGTTCAAGGTCTATGATTTTCAGTTCTACTGCATTTTATCCAATATCCACCCCTTTCCAAGGCAACCTTTATTATCATTTAGCACTGCGCTAGTTCAAAAAATTTAACCCATAATCTTTCCATTGACTTCTGTACCAATAATTCTCTCCCACCTTAATTCACACATTGTTACATCCCTACCTTATAAAGGCCTAATCCCTTTATTCCTCAATTTTATTTCAGTCAATAGATCCTCTTTCAAGTTTTCTTTCTTTCCTCTCATAAATTCTCACCATCCAGATTCCTAATATGTGGGCAAATTAGAACATTACAATATTATCTTCACTTGAACAAAAATTTTGCTTTTTTTAAGAAGTAAGAACTATGAATTCTTTATTGTTTTTGATTTTAAATCTTGCCCCAAACTCCCTCACTCTAAAGTCTACATTCTATTCTACTGCTTGTATAGTGTTACATTTCACATTTAGGCCTTCAATGTATCAGGAATTCACCTTTCTAAAAATAGGGCAGAAGTGAAAACTCCTTGAGCCAATAGCTAAGAGGCAGCAGAGAAGGCAGGGGCATGAGTTAGGCAGGTGAGCGAAGACATATCATGGTTCACTCCCTAATCTCTGTAGACCTCACTTAGCAAAATCCCTACCTTAATTGATAAGTTCAGCTAAGAAATTCTGACATTCTTCAAACAAAATATAATAGTGTGAAAATAAACCTATGATCAAGTTTAAAAAGTTATGGAAAGTAGACATGATTTTAACAATAAAGAATTCAGTATGTGTGGAAAGTAGAATAAAAGATATGTGAGGGAAATGGAACAGAAAAGATAAAAGAATTAGAGAAATCCAGGAAAGCTACATTCTAATAAAAAGGAAGTTTAGAAAAAGAAAACAATAAAAATACAGGGGAATTTTGATTAAGTTATAAGAAAGATGTTCTGAAAAGGGGTTGATGAGTACTGCCTAGAAATGAAAACAGACAGAAACCATAATGTTATGAAATTTTGGAACACTGGTGATAAGAAGTGAAAGAAAAATTTCCAGACATAGAGGAGTAAGTTACAATTAAAAGAGAGAAAATTAGATGGTATTGGACTTCTCAGGAACAGCACTGGGCACCAGGAGTCAGCAGAAAGACACCTTTTACATTTTGAGGAAGGAATTTCAAGATGTTCTATAGATTGCCAATTATCAAGCAAATGTGAGGCTAAAATAAGACTTTCAGATGTTTAAGAGCTAAAAAATGAAAGTGAAATAAAATGACCTTTTAAGTAATTGTCCATAGGAAGCTATTAGAGAATTGCTGCAGTTAGAATATGTCATACCAGCCAATATGGCACAGTGGTGGGGCATCAACTTATGAACCAGGAGCAAGGAGGTCACAGTTCAATTCCAGGTCAGGGCACATGCCCATGTTTCGTGCTCAATCCCCAGTGTGGGCATGCAGCAAGGCAGCTGATCAACAATTCTCTCCTATTATTGACATTTTTAGCGCTCTCTCTCTCTCTCTCTCTCTCTCTCTCTCTCTCTGTCTCTCTCTCTCTTCCTCTCTGAAATATACAAATAAATAAGGTTATAAAAAAGGGAAAGAAGAAAATAATGGGTCTTTTTAAACAAGGTATCCAATACAGCAGTGAAAAAATCCAGTTCCACATTGATGGTGAAGCTTAAAGCACCAGGGTGAGACACTCAGAAGGTTTGGGGGTTGAGTCTCCAGAAAATAATATGGAATTGAGAGATTATTTGACATGTTTGAGATTTTAGGAAATAATATTGATAGCAATTTAATAGACAGAATGAAATATTTGCAGAAATGAAGCATAGATATTTTTGAGCAAATAAAAAGGTAAGTAAATTTGGCTGAAGAAAAAACTAAATTTGGGGTAAAGGGGAGCTCTTATTAGGCTCTCAGCACACAACTGGTTCTGAGTCTTTTATAGAGTCACAGTAATGTAAACACTGTTGGCTGAACCAAAATTCTAATAAAGTTAGATTGGGATGATGGGAGAGAACAAAGAATAAAAAAATAATAATAAAAAAACTCATCTGCATTACAGGAAATTAATATAATATGTGTAAAATTAATAAACCAAGTAATAGTATAAGTATGATATCTAGGAATATAAAGATTAATCCTAAAAGAAAAAAACTAAATGCTAAAAGGGTTTGTTCAGGGGAACAGTAATGATTGGAATAATTTTTCTCATGATAAGATTTCAGTAAAGTCATACTTTAAAAATAAGTAAAAAAAAAAATAAATAAAAGCTACTTCACATTTTTCCACTCATAAGATGGTGAAACCTGAATAATCAATCACTCTAGAGCAGTGGTCACCAACCTTTCGGACCTCACAGACCACCAGTGGTCTGCAGACCACCGTAACACAGAAAAAAGAACAAGGGCAATTTTTGAGGGACAGTGATGATTTTGTTTTTAAAGCCTGTTTAATTGTTAGACTGACACCAAAATCTAAATCCTCATGTGTCCGGTGGTCATCTGGTCATTTTTCCATTACTTCAAGTCAGTCTTGCCAAAAGTAACTTCATGATTATTATCCCTACCTCTACATCACCATCTCTGGTCTGTCTCTCTCTCTCTCTCAATTGGTAATAGTATCAGTATCAGTATATCAGTAACCATTTAACCTAACCTAGAAATATGAAGTCATCCTTGATTATTCCTTGAACTCATCCCTGACAGACATTTCTAAGTTCTGCTGATATTACTACCTAAAATTTTTAATATGCACCTTTATCCATTTCTAGTTGTCTAATTTTACCTTTCAGCATTCAAAGCTTGAATTATAGTAATCTGTTTACATTTTTATCTCCCTTAATTCTATCCTTCACTTAATCACCAAATGATTTTAACTATGTTCACCACTCTACCAAGTCAGTGGTTCTTACAGTTGTGTGTGTGTGCGTGCCTGATCTATTTTCAAAAAGAAAAATATTTAGTGATGTTAATCTATATATATAAAAGCCTAAGCAACCAAACTGAATGACCAAACAACTGGCTGACTGGTTGCTATGACATGCACTGACCACCTGGGGACAGATGCTCAGTGTAGGAGCTGCCACCTGGTGGTCAGTGTGCTCCAACAGCTAACCTCCCGCAGGTGGCCAATCTCCTGTAGTCCCTCCCCTGCCTCCACCGGCCAACCTCCCAAAGTCCCTCCCCTCTCCCCCACCCACAACCAACTTCCTGAGGTCCCTCCCCTGGCTGGTCAGCCTCCCCCTCACCATTGGTCCCAATCACCGGCCAGGCCAAGGTACCCCACCAGTGCATGAATTTGTGCACCAGGCCTCTAGTGTAAGAATAAAAAGACTTGGCTGAAACTGATTTGGCTCAGTGGATAGAGCGTTAGCCTGAGGACTGAAAGGTCCCAGGTTCAATTCCAGACAAGGGCATGTACCTTGGTTGCGAGCACATTCCCAGTAGAGGATGTGCAGGAGGCAGTTGATCAATGTTTCCCTCTCATGGATGTTTCTAGCTTTCTATCCCTCTCCCTTCCTCTCTGTAAAAAAAAAAAAAAATCAATAAAATATATGTTTTAAAAAAGAATAAAAAGACTCAAGGAACTCAGAATAACTCAGCAATAATTACAAATCAATCATAATGCCACCACAAATGGCACAGTTATGTTCGCTCATCTAATCAAAAAATAATTGAGCACTCACTACTATGCGCCAGAGCAGTGGTCAGCAAACTCATTAGTTAACAGAAAGGCACACCATGCCTCATGAGCCGCATGTGGCTCGAGAGCCATGGTTTGCCAACCACTGTGCCAGAGGGTGCAGGGAATTCTACAGTGGCCAAAGTAATAAGTTCTTGCTTTCAGAGATAGACAATTAACCAATAAATAAATAGGTGGTGATAAGAACGATAAAAAATAACATTTCAGTTAGGTTAGTTTATTTATTAAGGGAGTACAGAAAAGACCTCAACTATGTGGTGACATCTGAACAGAGACTTGAAAGAAGTGAGAGAGCCATGTGGGTGTCTGAGAGAAAGGTGTTTCAGAAAGAGGAAACAATGTGCAAGCATTCTGAAGTGGGAGTGCTAGGAATATTTGAGGAACAGTAAGAAGCCAGTTGGTTGGAGTGAAGTGAACATGAAGGAAATAGTAGATGAGGCCAAAAAGCAAGCCTTTGTTTGGTCATCTAAGGCCTACTAGGCCATGAAAAGGACTGGATTAAACCTAAATGTGATGGTGATTCTCTAGTGGCAGGGGTGTGACAAGCATGGTCTACCCATTGTGGATCTATCTACTATTTGGATTCTTTTTTTAAAAAAATATATTTTATTGATTTTTCACAGAGAGGAAAGGAGAGGGATAGAAAGTCAGAAACATCGATGAGAGAGAAACATGGATCAGCTGCCTCTTGCGCACCCCCTACTGGGGGTGTGCCCACAACCAAGGTACATGCCCTTGACCAGAATCGAACCTGGGACCTTTCAGTCCGCAGGCCAACGCTCTATCTACTGAGCCAAACCGGTTTCGGCTACTATTTGGATTCTTATCAATTACAGGTGTGGGCATCTCTTCTTTTCTGTTTCCACTGACTTTATAAAGAGAAGGATCTTAATGTTTGTTGATTTTATGGAATATGGGGAAGAATAGTAAATGAAGGTTTTCAGTCCAAATGTAGTATAGAGGAGATCAACTTTTTTTTAGGAACCTTATTGCTAGTAGAGAGATTCACTTACAAATGAATCTACCCACTTACAAATCTTTTACTTCATATTGAGATAGCTAATATTAATCTGCAAAAAGAATAGTCACTCCTTTTTTGCACCTCTGCTCTGGGTTATATTGCAAAGCATTCCTGAGTTGATTGCCAATAAAGAGTACCATCCCCAAATTATTTATTTTCACCACTGTGAACTAGTTTATCCATGAAGAAAGAAAGATGAGAGATGTCATTTCCTGACTGCATACTTCCATCTCCACCACCCAAAAGAGAAATCCTGCTCTCTAGTTTCAATAAAAACCACGATGAAAGCCTCTGGTTGGCCTGGTTGGAATCACATGTTCATCCTTGGCTCAATCTTGGCAGATAGGTGAATGAATGAGTCACTCTGACAAGCCAGATATATATCAGGTGCCTACCCCAAGCCTGGGGAGAAGATACTGTGATAACCTTGGCAGGAAAGGGAAGGGAAGCCAGACTGATAAAATATACAATCTTGTACTATCTGGAGCACACAAAATCTTTGACAATCTAAAGACTGACTCCTTCCTTCTTCTATAGTCTTATCTCCTTCCAAGAATTATGTTCCAAAGTGGAGCAGAGTAGTTTAGAAAATGAGCTTTGAGGTTAGCAGATCTAGATTTACAACATAAATTTGCAATTTCCTAATTATAAGACCTTGAGTAACCTTCCTAAGTTTTAGTTTCTTAATTTGTTAAATATGGTAAATAATGGAACTAAAAGAAATTACTAGTATACAAAACAACAACACATAGCAGGTGTGAGATTTTAGGGGGCCAATAAATATCACCCCTCTTTTCCTTTCAAGTTTGTTAAATTTAAAGAGATATTCAGACACCAGAAAATAGAAATATCCTTAAAACATGTCAAATCAGGTATTTCCCACCTAACACAGAGTAAAAGCCATACTGAGAGAGTTGCTATTAATGTGCAAAAAGAACCATCACTTCTTTGCACGTCTGATAGTTATAGGTCTACAAGCCCCTGAAATCATCTTCTTGCTCCCTCTTTGTCCTCATTTCTTATGGTTTCCAAGGTGCTCACTTTACATAACCACATTGACCTCATTACTCCTCAACAAACTTTCAGGAGCTCTCCCACCTCAGGTCCTTTGCCTTTGCTTTTCCCGCCGCTGAGGACACTCTAAGCACAGGTGTACACGTGGCTTGCTTGCCACTCATGAAAGGAAATAGATATAGCCTCTTCCCTCGTTGGGCTAATTGTCTACTAGGGAGATGGACATTAAATGCACAAACAAACAAGCATTACATGAAAACAAAGTGTGTTCAGTGTTATGATAGAAAATATTTGTACTCATACTCCAAGAGAGAATATGGGCAGTGTTATTGAATTCAAAATGGTGGACAAAGGAAGGGTCCTACAAGAAAAGGTTGTTAAGCTGGGAGTGGCATGCAAATAACATAATCAGAAAGTACTGACCTTGTCCCATTATCCAGTGTAGTAGAAATGGAATAATGAAGAGTTACCTGAGGGCCAAGCAGACAAGCGGACAGGGTCTGGAATGTTCAGTCACATCCAGTCACTGGCAGATGGGCGTTGGTTCCCCTAGTTTTCAGGCCTTTGAACTACACCACCAGCTTTTCTGTGTCTTCATCTTCCAAATAGCAGGCCATGGGGTTTCTTGATAGTTGCCTGAGCCAATACCTAGTAATAGATCCATAATTGCATGAGACAAAGCTTAATAATAGAATATATATCCTATTGGTTCTGCTTCTGTTTCTCTGAAGAATCCTGACAAATACAACTGCTAATTAGATTACACACTTTATTTAGTTTTCACTAGTTTTTAAATGCACTCATTTGCTTGTCTATGTGTGTAGACTTCTGTGTTATTTATACATATACAGTTTCATGTAGTCTCCCATCACAATCAACATACAGAACTACTCATACAACTCAATAACAAAATTTAAAAAATCTAATTAAAACTGGGCAGAGGGTGAAAAAGATAAAAGGGGGTCAAATACATGGAGATAGAAGGAGACTAGATTTTGGGTAGTAAGAACAAAACAGGGTTTACAGATATATTTTTAAGTTGTACACCTGAAATTTATATAATGTTATTAACCAATGTTATCACAATAAATCTAATAACAATTTTTAAGTGGGCAGAGGATCAGAATACATATTTTTCCAAAGGAGACATACAGATGGCTAACGTACATATACACATACAGGTGCATGAAAAGGTGCTTACCATCACTAATCAATGGAAAACTGAAAATCAAAACCACAATGACTTATCTCCTCACAACTGTTAGAATAGCAATTATCAAGAAACAAAACCAACAAATAACAAGTGTTGGAGATAACACGGAGAAAATGGAAAACTTATACAGTGTTGGTAGAATTCTAAATTTCTACAACCACTATAGCAAACAGTATGGAGGTTCCTCAAAAATTTAAAAATAGGGGGGAGGACAATAGAGGGGGGGAAAAGGAAAACATATGTACTACTATTAAATCTAAGTTATACTGCAAAAAATAAAAAAAATATTTAAAAAAACCTTAAAAATAGAATTGCCATACAATCTGGCAATTCCACTTCTATGAATTTACATCCAAAAGAAAAGAAGACACTAACTCAAAAATGTACCTGCTCCCATGTTCACTGCAGCATTATTTACAAAGCCAAGACATGGAAACAATCTAAGTGTTCATCGATAGATTAATGAATAAAGAAAATGTGAACACACACACACACATTCACACACAATGGAATATTATTCAGCCATAAAAAGGAAATCCTGCCATTTGAAACAACATGCTTGGAAAGGGCACTATGCTAAGTGAAATAAGTGATGCAGAAAAAAATACCATATGATCTCACTGACTATTATATGTGGAATCTAAAACAAACACTGAAATAATAAATACAAAGAATTGATTGGTGGTTGCCAGAGACAGGGGTTGAAAGGTAGGTGATGTAGGAAGTAAATCAAAAGGCCCAAACTTCCATTATAAAATAAATAAGTTGGAATGTAATGTACAGCATACTGACTACAGTTAACAATACTGTATTGTATATTTGAAAGTTGCTAAGAGAGTAAATCTTAAAAATTCTCATCACGAGAAAAAAATTTTAACTATGTGTGGTGATTAAAAAAAAAAAAAAGATACCAAGATGTTCCCTGAGCATATAGGAACTCCCCATGCTTTTCTTTTATAGTCTCGCCTTCCTACCCCATCCCTGTCCTCTACTCTAGTCTCCATCTTTATTGTTCTGCTATTTTGAGAATGTTATGTAAATGGAATCATATAGTATATAAACTTTTTTTTTCTTTTTGTGTGTAAACTTTTGAGACTGGATTTTCCCCCCAATAAGCATAATGCCCTTAGATCCAGCTAAGACATTGTAAGGAGCAATAGTTCATTACTTTTCATAGCTAAGCAATATACCATTGCATGGATGTACCCATGTTTTCTCAGCCATTCACCCATTGAAAGACATTTCAGTTGTTTCCTCTCAAATTTATTTTTTAAGTAAATAATTTGAAAACTCTGGGTTTTTCACTTTTATAAATAACTTTCAATTCACCTCAAGAATAAGTGAACAGCTCTGGCTGGTTTGGCTCAGTGGATAGAGTGTTGGCCTGCGGACTGAAAGGTCCCAGGTTTGATTCTGGTCAAGGGCATAGACCTTGGTTGCAGGCATGTCCTCGGTGGGAGGTGTGCAGGAGGCAGCTGATTGATGTTTCTAACTCTCTATCCCTCTCCCTTCCTCTCTGTAAACAACTAATAATATATATATATATTTTAAAAAGAATGAGTGAACAACTCATTGATGAACTATTTCTGAGCAAGATGAATGAAGTCAGCAGTAGGAACAGGTGGGTCATGCAAGCTGCTGCTATGTGTAATGAGCATCACATGGGACGTCACTCTGAATAAACATGACTTTAAAGAATGACTTCTAAAATTATCTAAGCACTGATTCGTTGATAGCTTAATCCAAAACTGTCAGGCCTCAGGAAGCTGTGTGGGGAGGGGACCCCACATGGTGAGCATGAGACAGAGAGGGCTGGTGCAACTGAAATGTTCATAGGAGAAAGGAAGAGGGGTGACGAGGAAATGGAGTAAAAAGGAGAAGAGCATCACCTTTCCTGTGGTTCTGAAACAGGAAAGATGACAGCATGGGAGTCATTTACACTTCCCGTTTCTCTCAAGTCATCAGTGGTTGGACTGTCACTGCACTCAGCACCACGCCCCTTTGAGCCTACACTTTATGCCCATTAGTAGCAATTTTGTTATTGATTTTACAAATCCATATATGGGCAGGGGAGGCGATGTTTTGTGTTCCAACAAATTCAGAAGAATGTGTTCTCTTTTAAGTCAACTAGGTTTCTATACATTTGAGGCTAGCTCATTTTGACTAAGTAATTTACCTTCTCCAGATGCTACACCTGCAAAACAGAGTAATCATATCTTCCTGAAGGCAATTTAGCAGGTCAAAAAAATTCCTATAATTGCCACCTTTACTATTTCATTAAAATAGTGTTTTATCAAAGTATTTTATTGAGGAGGAACTTTTGTGACCCTCTAGGTCAGTGGTCAGCAAACTCATTGTCAACAGAGCCAAATATCAACAGTACAACGATTGAAATTTCTTTTGAGAGCCAAATTTTTTAAACTTAAGCTATATAGGTAGGTACATTTTTATTAACTTAATTAGGGTACTCCTAAGCTGGCCTTTGCTAAAAACGTCCTCAGTCTGATTGAGGTACACTCGAGGGGCCAAAGAGCTGCATGTGGCTCGCAAGCTACGGTTTGCCGACCACAGGTCTAGATGAACAAAAGCATATTTTAGAAACAGTACCTGCTCTCAGTGGATTCACAATTTAACTGGAAAAGATAAATGCTGAATGTATCAAGTATGAAATATATACACAAGGCCTTATCCTAGCAATTAAAAATTTCCTTGAAATTCTCTTCAATGAATTTTCTCTACTCTCCCTTTCTGTCCCACTTTCATGATTATCACCTTAATAAGCCATCAGACTATTGAATCAAACACTCTGCTCTGTGGCCATATCCTTCTTCCTTCAAATGACTTGTGTGAATGCCCTCAGTGGGACCACACCTGTATCTCTTTAGGCTCTCCAGTCCTCAGTGTCTCTACTGCAACTCTTTTCTGTAGCTCCCTTCTGACTTTTGTCCTCTTCTTTTCCAGAATAAATAAATGATCAGAATTTAAGTAAAAAAGCCACACAGGAGAGGAAGCTGGTACACTTACAAATGCACGATTTCTAAATTCACATGTGCCTTCAATAGTGCCAAAATGCATGTTTCACTGGTTGAGCATCAACTTAGGAACCAGTAAGTCACAGTTCAATTCCAGGTCAGGACACATGCCCAGGTTGCAGGCTCCATCACCAGTGTAGATTCTCATTCATCACTGATGTTTCCATTTCTTTCTCCCTCTCCCTTCCTCTCTGAAATAAATTGGTAAAAAAAAAATTAAGTCCTAGTAATTCCATTGTGTTTCTCTGAGCAACTTGCTATCTCCTTTCCAGGAGGGTTTCTCATATCTTCTTTTTTTTTTTCAAACTTCTGGCCTAGACCCATTCTTCCCCTTGCTCCCTGAAAATGGCCTACCTTTACCATAATAGAGAAAACACAGGCTAGCAGAGGTGAACTCCAACTCGTTCCTCCTATTGTTCCTAGCAGATATCCCTGCAATTGAGGTCATTCTCTGACTGCAGCAATGGTGAAGGGCCTTGTGACCTGTGTAATAAAATAAACAGAAAGCACACTAGGTATTTCTAAGGGAGATGAATTAATCCAGGGAACTCTTTTCATAAGTATGGGCAGGTTTAAAGAGCAAAAAGGAGATACAGAAAAAGGGGCAGGGGGTAGGGACCCAGAACTTCAGGGAGATGACCCCTGTAGACCTGGTACTCCAAACTGTTGGGAAACTCTCCACAACCGGGGTGTGGGCATCTGAGGAGCAGATGTGACTGGCAAGTCACAGAAGGCCTAGGAGGTAAAGCCTAGTTAAGTTGTGTACAACAGAACAACCGTCACTCCATCTGCAAATCCATTTGTCCTGGGAGTCCCTGGTTCCTCTTAGGAACACGATGAGTTTGGGAAGGAGCCAGAACCCGGAGCCCCTTTCCCCTGCTGCTGGAGAGAGAAGGTAGGGACTGAAAAAAAGGAACAGAAACTCCTCTCTTCCCTCCTTTTGCCTTCTATTTATCTACCCACTGACAGAACTTAATAAGAAACTAGCTAATAAAGGAATCAGAAACAAAATTAGCGAAGTCCCAACCCCAACATCACAAAGCAGAATATAAAAATTCATTTTAAGGACATATCACATTACTTCAAACCAAAGTAGTAAAAAAAAAAAAAAAAGTGTCCAGAAGAAATATCACCTAATAAATACTAGCACTTACAATGATGTTCTCCTAACTTTCTGTTAAGCTACCTGTTGACGTGAAACTACTGAGCTTGGGTTAGCTTCTCTGCTTTTCAAGGCAACTATTGGATGTGACATGTGCTGTTCTCATTCCAACCCAGATCCTCTAAAGAAAAGCCCTCGGGAGTGTGTATATTGTTGTTCGCAGCCCTGCATGGCAACAGGATTTGGTGTCTCCCTCATTTGAAAAGCTCCTCTCCACACCCCTCTCAAGGCCCTCTAGGAGAAAAACATTTTCCACATATTCTGCTTATGTATCTTAGTAGCTGATTATACCTGCGTGTTTGTTTCCAAAATACTGCCCGTTACAACTTGCACAACTTGGACGCAGGCATATTGGTTCAGTATTCGAAAGTCTACATTTACATAAAAATGTGTCTCCCTTTTCCTGCAGGCATCCAAGTTTCAACGCCCTGCCCTTCCAAGCCATTCACAGAGTATGAAGGGCAGGGCAATGGCAGAACACCTCATTGCCATGGCTGAAGACCTGACTGGTCTTCGGAAGAAAGGCCTGTATCTCTTACTCTTAAGAAATTCCTTTGGAAAACTGGATGATGCTGTAACCTGCCACATAGGATAAGGCCATGCCTAGAAACAGTGAAAACCAAACAATTGTGCAAACAAAATCCTCTTTACTAGCAGCAAATTATTACACTAATTAACATCTGGCAGTGTGAACTATGTAACAGATTTTCCAGCTATAGTCCTGTGGCTCACAAGTGTACCCCAGGGTGTTTATGGGTGTGTCCAAATATTGATCCTTTCCGCTCTCAGGCTAGCTGGCTCCCAGGGGTGCCTTTGTTTTCCACCAGCTCCATTAAAATAATGATAATGGTCTGTTTGTACTGTGATACAATAGGTTAAGAAGCCCTGTTGTAACTAACCATATTTTCCTCCTTTTTTTTTTTTTTTTTTTACCTTTTATGCTAGGAAGTTCTGAGACAAATGGGAAGTTTGATTACATACATTTTCATTTAAAATCTTTATATATTTTTCTCCCTTTGTTCTAATTTTCTATTTTATTGATTTCATTCCACATGTCTTTTATGCAAATAAATAAAATCTTTTGAAACATTATCCAGATAAAAATGTCCATTAATGGCATTAGAGATATTGAAATATGGAATGTAACAACACAAACATTGACCTACGAATAAGTGATCCTCCTAACAAGAAAAGTGACCTTTGATGAAAATCCTGCACTAGACTACAGGTAAGCACATTTTTAGATCAAAATCCAAGTTGTTTATTCAACATGGTCATTCATAGTATTGATGTATACTTAATGAAGCTTAAATCAACAATATACAGTTGACATGTGCAGTGCATTATTAAATAGAAACAGAGTTAAATGTGTCCTCTCTGAAATCAATTAAAAATTAAAGGATGCGTTTAAAACACACACCCAAAAATCAGCAGCAGCAACAACAAAAAACAGACAGGGCTGGATTGCCCAAAAGACAAGTGATCTCTTTAGTGTCTTTCTAGATGGGTGAAGAAGCTGTTTCCTAGTCTTTTTTTTTTTTTTTTTTTGATCCTTTGATTTCTTCCTATCCCCTTTGTTTTTATTTTTTAAATATATTTTTATTGATTTTATAGAGAAAAGGAGAGAGATAGAAACATCAATGATGAGAGAGAATAATTGATTGGCTGCCTCCTGCACGCCCCCTACCGGGGATCTAGCCCGCAACCCCGGCATGTGTCCTGATGGAGAACCGAACTGGATCTCCTGGATCAGAGGTCCGTGCTCCACCACTGAGCACACCAGCTGGCCAAAAATGTATGTGATAGAAGCAGCTGGAGAAGCCCCACATTCTGAAACTGTGATCTCTCCCTAGACACAAGAGCTTTGGGCAATAGTAAGTTTTTTTTTTTTTAAAGACCTTATTGATTGGTTTCGCTCTCAACTAATCAATAAAACATAGTGATTAATCATCAATGAATATTTCTACATATACGAACATGGAAGGCCTCCCATGACATGAAAACCCAGAGAAAGAAAAAAAGTTATTTTTTTTTCTTTTTGTGAAGTCAGCATAATGATACCTGACAGTAACTGAAAGAGTATGAAGATAACAACAAAAGTGTTTTGTTAACCTCACCCAAGGAGATTTTTCCCATTGATTTTTAGAGAAAGTGGAAGGGAGGGACAGGAAGAGAGACAGAGAGCCATTGATGTGAGAGAAACACATTGGTTGGTTGCACCCCAACCCAGGGCCTGGGAATGAACCTGCAAACCAGGTATATGCCCCTTGACCAGGAATCGAACCTGCAACCCTTCCATGCATGGGTCAATGCTTTACCACTGGGCCACATCAGCCAGGGTTCAAGCATATAACTTCTTTAGTAAAATGTTTATCTTTACCTTAAGCATGCCCTGTCCATTGTTTCTGTGCATCTAGGTTAACACATGCGTGAAATGACAAAAGTAATTTTCTTTCCCAGACCCCTGGAGGGTGCAACCACCCTCAACAGAGGCACGTATTTTTGTTAACTGTCCTGAACTTTGCTTTCTCCCACCTTCATGCAACTTCCCTTACTTTCCCTCCTAAATTCCCAAGGTATAAACAAACTGCAAAACTGTCATTCTGTGGAACATTTGAGATCTTGCTTCCTGGCAATGGGTGTCAGATCAGCTCAGCTAAACTATTATGCAAATTGTCCACAGGTTTGAACATTTCTTACGTCAACACAGGGTATTAATAAATTGACAGATCTGTACAAAGTTACTCTTCATTAAACTCTCCAAAACAGCATTCTCTTCAACTCACATCCTAGCTACTGTTTACTGGTTAAAGTTAAGATGTCATGCAACTGTGTGCACTGATGCAGGAATTCACAGATTCAGGCTCCCGAAGTGGTTATTTTTAATTGTGGGTTATGGACTTCTGGAAGAACCAGAAAAAAACTATGAACAATTCTCTCCAGAAAAAAAAAAAATGCATGGCCACAAAAACTCAAAAATGTTTGTATAGTGTAAGGAGGTGGCAAACCTGAAATTCTTCATAGATATTAAGAGGTCCTTTCTATCATCTATTAATTGAATATGATTTCAAGATAGGAGGGAAAGAAAAAAAAATACAGCTTCTAAATTGTGCCCTCGAAGATGCTGATGCACAAAAGATACTGGTGGTAGCTTAACATTCAATTATTTTATCAGTAGAATGTGCTAGGTTATGCTGCATGAACAAAGAATCCCAAAATAAGCTGTTTATAGCACAATAAGTTTATTTCTCACTCACATGTGCAATGTAAGTGTGTGCATGTATTTGGTAATTGTTGTCACTTAGAAAGTCACTCAGCAGACTGCTGAGGCACCACTATCCTGGCAGTGTTGCTGGGTCAGTCAGACAGGAAAAGCCGGTGTGGTTCATCACATTGCCTCTCAGAGTTTCTGTGTGGAAGTGACAAATATTCTTTCCACTCAGATTTCATCAGTTCAAGTAAGGGACACTGCACATATGACTTTAAGAGGTGGAGAAGGAAAGGAGTAATAAAAAATACTATTGTCTTTGCTTTAAGAGTTAGCTGTAGGTGTTATTCGCTATGTCTGAGCTTCCATGAACATGACCATGTGTTCTCTTTCTTTGTAATAAAAAGCCTTACATTTTCATACCTCATAAGGATTCTCATCAAATATTATTAATAATTTAGCATGGGTTCTACTTTCTTCTTTAAAGCTGTATTCTGATTCACACCTTCCAAAACTGGAGAAATCAACCACTTAGCTTTACGGAACTGCCAATATAAAAACATGCTACCACAGTTTGGGGAGAGATGGCACACTCACTGTCAATATCTATGAAGTAATTGAGTCAAGTCAATTGCAAAATTTATCAGTAATGTGGCCCATTTTCTCCCACTCCAATGGTGCACTGGCATAGGCAAATATTTGGCTGTTATGATTTGCTGAGTCATGCCTCGCCCTCCAGTACTTCCCATGGGTCTTTGTACGCCTTTCTGCACTTCACTGGCCCATAATTGTCACCATCCCTCTGATCCATTAGATTGTAATCGCATTCATTCATTCATTAAACAAGTACTTGATTTTAATATGCTTTATATTCCTCCTCTTAACAGAGGGCCTAGCACAAATATGAGTTCATAAATGATCAATGAAGTAATGAATAAATTAAAGAATATGATTATGATCAGTGTTATTTTTATGTAGTAGTAGCTGCTATCTATTGAAAGGAAGCCAGGATCCTTAACTAATTTATCAAGAGATTTTCATATATTCTTGGTTCACTTTTAAGTGTCTTACATTACAATCTCCTTTAATCCTTATAATAACCCTAGAGTATAAGCACTATTATCTTTACTAGATAACTTCATTCTCCCTCTCTGCCACTCTATTTTCTTTCTTTTTTTTTTTAATCTTTATTGTTCAGTTTCTGCCACTCTATTTTCAACTGCGCCTAATTGGTATCTGCTCCCTCCCTGAATTAGAGGATTCACTATGATAACTTTCCATTCCTTTTTGTGTAGGAGCATCACTCTGTTGAATTGTGTCCTTCCCCAGCCCTTCAATTCGTATGTTGAAGATCTGACCCCCTGCTACTTCAGAATGTGAACTTACTGAGAAATAAGATGATTGAGGATATAATTAGTGAATGACTCTTTTTCTTCTTCTCCTTCTACTTCTCCTCCTCCTCCTTCTTCAATAAAAAAGTCTTTAGCCCATCCTATGTGGCTCACTGGTTGAGCATTGACCTCTGAACCACAAGGTTCCCAGTCAGGACACAGGTGGTCTGGAGGGAAAAGAGCTGCAGCCCCGCCTGCCTCCAGCATCCCCATTAAGACTTCCCAGGCAGATAGTGGGAACTTGCTGGTGGAGAAACTTCTCACTGGCGAGAGTCAGATGGAGAATGCTGCCTCCCTCCTCAAGGTTTTTCTCTCTAACAGCTTGTTTGGGTGAGTGACAGGCGAGGACAGCACTGGAGCAGGAAACAAAACACAGGTGATTTCGGCCACCCTGTGCCTAGATGATATGCTTTGCAGTGGTTATCTGCAAACATACCAAGTTTTTGTGGAAAATTTATTTCTTAAAGTAACTTGAAAGCCTGCCTTACAAAAGCCTGTGAATATATATATATATATATATATATATATTTTTTTTTAATCTCTAAAGCAACCCCTGGATCCCCAAACCTGCATCAGCAGGAAGCAGGTATGAAAGATGTTTTGCCTCCTAAGGAGGGCACTACCTACTTCAGATAAAATCACAGAAAACAGAATCAGCAGAATCAGAGGTTGAAAGAGAAACTAAACTTACTTTACTGTCAGCATAGGGAGGTCTTCTGGTTTCTGCCTGTGGGATTTGAAAATTGCTAGAGATAGTGATTATTACACATTTCCAATTCTTTCGTTTTCTGAATGAGAGTTTGTAATGCACTTGTTTTGTTCCTCTTCCCTTCTTGTAAACTGGCCGGGGCAGAGGTTTATGGAGAAAACTGGAGGCCCATTGCATGAAATCGAACGTGGGTAGGGTCCAAAGTCTAACCTGCAATAGGGCCATTTTCTACCGGCTGGCCAGTCCCCAGGGCTGCCCCACCGCCACCCATCCTGCTTCCCTGTGGTTCCCCATTTGCCATCCTGCATTAGGAGCCTGTGGGCTGGAAGGGAGGGACCAAGAGGTGGTCAATGCAGGGACTCAGAGCGACTGGTCAAGCGGTTGTTCCGGTCATTATGGGTTATGGTTGCTGGCCTTTTATTATATAGGATGTTTATAAGTCACTGGATCATCACAGTCACATCTAGTCATAACTGAAAGGACACGGATCACTCAGAGATTGTGGACTCTGCATCACGCAGCAATCCTGGACTTGGGGTTGATGTGGGAACAGAAGACCCAGGGACTGTCTCTTTTGTGTAGGGGTGAATGTGCTGTGTGTGAAAAAAATCAGTACACTAAGCTTTGGGGCCACCAAAGTGCCAGACTTTGGCGGAGACTACTTATGCCTTAATGTCTGTCCTCTGCTCCTATCATAATAGAAGTTTCAGGTAGAAACACGGCTGCAGAACAGGAGATTCTATTCCTTAGCTTTCTTTGTTGCTGGGTGTGACCATATAACTAGATTCTGGCTAAGGGATGTAAACAGAATTAATCAGGTTTTTTAAAAGAGAGTATATCCAACCATGTCATTCTCCATTTCCTGCTTGTCAAATGTGAAACAGTCACCTTGAAACGTAATGTAAAAGCCACATCAGAGGAACCTGGTGAACTTTATGGGACAACCTGCCTTATTGGCCATGTGCCACCTACCTCAGGACTTTGGGTGAAAGAGAAATGAATTGAATCTGCTTCAGTCACTGTTTCCTTAGCCTGTGTTACAGCAGCAGAAGTAGTCTTTCATTACCCTATGTCCTCTCCTAGCCATTCCTCTCCCCACCACACCCTGGCCCACCCTGTTCAAGGACCCTGCTAACATTATCTTGAAAACTCCTCTTCCTTCCAATTTCAAAGGATAATATTTAATTCACTGTATCACAGTATTTGCTTTTTGCTTTCTCCTTTATCATCCTCACTTGAGTATAAGAGCTTGAGGTAGTAGAGACTGACTCTTGTTCATCATAAATTTCTTAGAGCTTACTGACTGGGATGTAATGAGTACTGAATAGACAGATGTTTAAAAGAATAAAAGGTCCATTTTTGGACCTGATACAAACTTCTTGAATGACTTTCCTTAGACCCTGTTACACTTGGATAATGATTCCACTGCATTGACCCAAAGGGGTCTGTAGAATATATTTATCTAAGTCTGTGCCTGAACTTCAGTTTGTATGCAGGTCAAAATAATCACTGATTTATTTGTTTGTTTGTTTGTTTTTAAAGTGGAGATAAGTGGAAAAAGCCAGAGGATCATCAGAAGACCTGGGTGCATCTTGCTACTACCATATCCTGGGCTTGTGTAAATCATTTGTTTTCACTACCTGATAGAAACTGGTATTCTCTTAGAGTGCTCGAGACCTAGCAAGATGAGAGTAGATTTAAGAAATGACACAGGTTTAGGAAATTTTTAAAAAGTGAGAGAAAATTAGGAAAATTGGTTACCACTCATTTTTTATTCATACTTTCCTTCTTTATTTTTCTAACATTTGCTTTAGAAATAATGATAAAAGATCTGAGGGATTAATGGAGGCTTGCTAAATGATTAAATAAAAAAATGATTAAATTGAAAAAAAGATTAAATTTCATTATAAACACTTGTTATTTAACATTTTCACATTAGGTTGGTGGGGATTGGGGGGTTATTTCCACTCTCAATGTTATACTCAGTTATATTTTATATTGAATGCATGCTATTCAATTTCTATATTAAAACTAATAAAAAGTAGTTCAAGGCCTATATATTTTCCTATTGGCTTCTATAATAAATTTTACTTAAATGAATGATCTATTTTTATATTAGAAAAATATTTTGTTTGGCTAGTACCATGGTCGGCAAACTGCGGCTCCCGAGCCACATGCGGCTCTTTGGCCCCTTGAGTGTGGCTCGTCCACTAAATACCACAGCTTGGGAGAGTCTATTTTGAAGAAGTGGCATTAGAGGAAGTTTAAGTTTAATAAATTTGGCTCTCAAAAGAAATTTCAATCACTGTACTGTTGATATTTGGCTCTCTTGAATAATGAGTTTGCTGACCACTAGGCTAGTAGAATCGTCATCAAGGGAAAAAAGTCATTCTAGGAGAAAAAAAAAAGTAAAAGTAAATAAATGTTTTGAAAGAAAAGCCAATACATTCAGTAAGAGTCATATTGCATCAAAGTGAAAAAATTCTGTTTTCTTGAATAACTAGAGTGTAAGTTTATAAAACGCAAATTAGAAAGGCAATTTTAAGTAATTTTGATCCAAAAGTGTTCAAAACACAAAATAAGATAACTCTATTATTTTCTTGAAGTTTTTCCAATATTTCGAAAGTAAAAGGTGTAATCAAGTGAATTTTCCTGGTTACGTCAGTTAACCTGGTTCACTGTATCACTCTTTGTTTTGGCTTTTGTGTAGGTAAGGAATTTCAGAAGGGGATTTAAAATTTGAAAGAAGTATTAAGACCCATTCTGAAAAATTCCAGGTTGCTTATTATAAATTGAGGATGAGTGATAGGTAGAAGAGCCCTGGCATCTCCTGCCTGGAGCACATGAGCGGTTCTGGCTTCTGTTAATAAACGCACAGATAAAGTACTGTATGTTTTATAAACACAGTGAGAAACTGACAATGGGGTTGCCCTAAAATAGCAACAGCATACCAGTTTTACTGAACATCCCAAAAAGGACAGATGACATTAAATGTTCTTAATTAGAGAAGGTTAAAAATAAAATATTACCATTTTTTAAAAGACATTTTTAATCCGAGAGATACCACTCAAAGATGACATCTGCAAAGTAATCTATAAATAATTTTATAAGGAGTGGCAGAAGAGTAGAACAATGTGAGCCCACAACCAGAAAAATAATTGAAAAATAAGCACAGCCACGTTCCAGAGACCTAGCGTCACTGGCACTGCGATGCGGTAGGTATGACTACTGTTCATTGGCCTAAGACTATGTTCAGAATGTTGCATTAAGATTTTAATACCTCTACGTCACTAAGAAATAGATAAACTACGGAGCAAGCTTTGCTGAACCATAATGCCAAGGTGGGTATGTAGATAAAGAGAATTGGAGATACTCAGCTGAAAAAAAAGACACTGACTCAAAAGAAGTTTGCTTAGAGTTTTATCCTTGGAACGGCTACAGAGGAAAGAAAGGAAAGACAGGTGGGGGGTTTGATGGAAAAGGCTTTAAGATGTGTGTTCAGGCTGTTCGAGGGAGGAGTGAGAATTAAAGACCTTTCTAAATCTGTGACTCTTAAATGGTGTGATGCTAAAAAAAAAAAAAAAAATAACACACCTAATATGATTTGCATGGACTAGTCCTTAAGCTGTGTTTCTTAAACTTTGATTTTATGAAACACAGATATGAATTAGCTCAAGTTAATGTTATTTTGTTAGGATTGAATTATTTTAATTAGTTGCTTTATCTTTAAAATTTTTGACCAATCCATATAATGTTGGTTAAGATTACCAGTCCTCAGGTCCGATATGAATAGCTCTGCTCTCTGCTACACTTTTAAGCCTCAGGTCAGTTTCCTGTTGACAGCACACAAGAGTCTAAGAGGGAGTGGTCAATGCGGGGGGGAGGGGGGGTGAGACCCATGTAATACTTTAAACTATAAAGAATTTAATTTTTTTTTAAAAGAGTCTAAGGGCAAAATTCAGAACCTCAGATAGGCTCCTGTAAAGATTTATTTCAAGTTACAGAGAAGCATCCGTAAGTGAAAAAAGCAGAAAGAAATAAAAGCAAGTATTTGATGTGGAAGTTTTGACAATGTAATAAGAACTTTCTGCTATACTTTGGTAAAATGTATTCAATAACTTATGCCACAAATACTTTCATCTCTACCCATATCTAAACCCCATTCCTTAATTTCCCCATTAAGACAGAGAGTAAGTTTTTGAAATGAAGTGAGGTTCAAAGATTGGGTAGTGACCGGTCAGGATGAGGGCTGGGGATCAGATGAAACTATACTTGAGGATGGGAGAAGAGACTGTGTGGCTCAGGCAAACTTAGGAATAAAGGTCAGGGATGGGCTGAGAGTCAGAAAGGGGTAAGCTAACATGCATGTCAACCTACATTACCCACATGCTTCAGTTGAGTACAGTGTTATAGTCAAAGGAGAAGAGAAAAATAAGAATTCTGATTTTTATTTATGTTGTCCCACAAAACACAAGAGGAATTCCAGATTCTGCATAACAATCTTTAGATATTGAGTGGATAGGACAGAATCTTTTGTAGTGTGCGTGAAAAGGAGAAAGCCTAAGAATAGTCACATATTAATAATTTTTGTCTAGTTACCCATACATTGCATGGTAACTTTTAAGAGATAAATATCTAAGTTTTACAGTTATAAAATAGGTATGAAAATCTGTATGCCCATGAGAACTAAGTAATGGTCAAGAGAAGAGGGTGAGAGTACAAACTCATTAGAAAAATTATAATAAACTGCTCTCTTTAGGCCACTTAAGAATACCTAAAACTACTGACATAGGGAGAGGGCTGTAAAGATGTTTAATCTTGTTATAAAAGCATTATGTTGTGTCCAAAACTTAGTAATGTGATCAATTTGAATCAGGTACTCCCTCATTTAAGTACTTGGTAACAGTACTTCAAGTACTACCAAATTATACATTAATCAGCTTGGCTGAAGTGACAACTCAAAAGTCTTAGTGGCTCAAAACAAATATCAAATTTTCCTCATATTGCATATCAACCACTGTGGCCCTAGCCACATATTTTCCTCTCACAGGCCCAGGATTAAGGAGCAGTCTCTGGGACATGCATTCTTTTTTTTCTTTTATTTATATGAAGAGTTCTAGGCATATAAAATATACTTAAGGAATTTTAACTCCTCCTCAGCCCTATATCTATGTAAACTTTAACATAACCTAAATTTTATATAAAAGTTCTTGATAAACATGATTAACATTTCAGTTTTTTCGATATTAGTTTATATATTTTTTCTTTTTTATTGTTTAATGTATTACATATAGTATTACATGTATTCTTGTGGTAGGAAGTGCTAATAAGCCTCATTTATGTTTTGATACTCAACTCCAGCATTCTCTCTCTAGAAAGCTCTCTCCAGCGCCCTCTATGGGTTGACATCCTCTTCTATGAGAGTCCTGGCATAGTTCCACCATGGCATATTGTCATTGTCAGTTTGCTAGCTCTTCTCTAGAAACAAAGTTCCTTTAGGCAAGAGACAATGAGTTGTGTTTGTATGCATAAAAACAAAATCACATCTAGCTATGGGCTATATTTTTAAATGGAACAAGAATGAGTTAGTGAGAGACAGGTGGGATTCCTTTGAATCAGGAGATAAGTTTGGAGACTGAGAAAAGAGTTTAGGAATCTTATCTCTGATGTTTTTTTCCAGAAAAGCTTTAAGCTATAGTATCTGCTACAAAGGAAGGTGGTAAAAATGGGATAAGGAGTGTGAGAATTGTTTAAGTTCTCAAAAAACTTGCTATGGAGAGAATCAAATAAGAATGAACTGTAGCAATATTTTTTCAACATAATCTAGGGCACCTTATGAAAACTTTTAAATTGTGAATTTTCATAATCATCCAAAATATAATTTTAGTCTAAATTTTATGACTGCCCTCCTTATCACCAGGTGTCCCACATGATTTTATTGCCCATAGTTTTTATTGTTTGTTTGGTTAATCCTCACCTGAGGACATTTTTCTATTGATTTTAAGAGTGAGTTAAAGGGAGGAGGAGAGAGAGAGAGTGAGAGAGTATGAGAGAGAGAAGCATCAATGTGAGAGAGAGACACTGATTGCTTGCCTCCCCTGACCAGTGGGGCTGGGAATCGAGCCTGCAACTGAGGTACATGCCCTTGACCAGAATCGAACCTGGGACCCATCAGTCCACGGGCTGACCCTCTATCCACTGAGCCAAACCAGCTGGGGCTTGCCCATGTCTTCATTTGTATTTATGATCATGTTGTGAGATGGAACTATTTTAATTATCCCTGGCATTTGACCAGAGAATCATGACTATTAGGGATCTATCTATTCTCTATTTATCTATCTATTGGTCTATCTTTTTACAGAGATTTGACCTTATACACTTGAGGGAGCTGGTTATGAAGCAGTCTCTGTAAGTTTCTTGTCTTTCCAGTGGATGCTGGAGCTTAAAATCCATGAGGCAGGCGGTAAGAGAGAAAAGGTGAATCTATCATCAGGGAGACCAAGAATAAGCTTATGGGAGAGAACCCCTAAGCACAAGCTAGAAGCTTCAAGCAAGGGTTAGTTCTTATTGCCTCTGCCCTGAGCCATGTGAGTGTCCTGGAGTAGCCAGCAGCTTCATCCTGGAACTAAACAAATACACCTGTCCCCGGAATCACAGAAGCCGTGGGAGCATCCAAGAGAAGGTGGAGAAGTTGTAGGCCTGACCACTGACTTACACAAATTGGGTGAACCAGAATATAACCGATAATGTGTGAGCTACAAAATAATTGCTGCTTCACTTCTGCCTTCCAAATATTGCACAAGAATATCTCTTCTGCCTTATCCTAACTAGAAACATACAAGAAGGGCCCTTCTGGGAAATGTGGTTCAGGCTAGCCAAGTTGAAACATTGCAAAGCCACCAACCCTGGTTTATGAAAATTAAATTGTATGTGCATGCCAAATGACATCACAGCCTAGGGTATAAATAATAACAGTCACAATGTATTGAATATTTCCTATTCTATTCTCCAAGCTTATTAACTCATCGAACCATCACAACCCAACCCTGTAGGGACTATTATTGTTCCCATTTTCCAGCCATGGAACTGCATCACAAAATGGTCAAGTAACTTGACTAAGGTCATAAAACCAATAAGTAGAAGGAGAAGCAGAAGTTAAGCCACACAGACAGTCTAGCTCTAGTGGCTCTACCCTTACTCATTACGCTCTGCTACCTTCCTGTGAGACAATGTGAGAAAATATTGAGTAGAAGTGAGTCAACAGATGGAGCAAGGTCGTCTACTAATAAGCTTGTCAAGTGCAAAAGGACCTGGACCATAGCAGTCAACACCGATTTCCCATTGCGAGCAGCATAACATTGCTCACCTAACTACATTAATAATATAAATGTTGCTTGAATTTGCTTTGTATAGAATTATTTTGGTTTTATGTCGTCTGAAAGCTATAAGGAAACATGAAGAATTGACACAGCATGCATATATATATATATATATATTGACTTCAGAGAGGAAAGGAGAGATAGAAACATCAATAATGAGAGGGAATCACTGATCAGCTACCTCCTGCACGCACCCTACTGGGGATCAAGCCCACAAGCTGGGCATGTGCCCTGACCGGGAACTGAACTTGGACCTCCCGGGTCATGCACGGGTCGACACACAACCACTGAACCACACTGGCTGGGCACATGCATAATTTCTATAATGGAAATAAAATCAGTACACTCTCAAATAGTGAACGGCTTAACTCATATTGGGGCAAGCTGGGCTGTTTCTGACTGAGAAAAGGGATGTGAGGAGCCAACACCTCTGAGCACATCAATAAACTAAAGGATGAACAAGTTTTCTAATAATAAGTGAATGAATCATTAGTTAAGCCCATGGAAAAATGTTCTTCAAAATTCCTCAATCCCTACTAAATGAGAGATGCTTTTGCCAGCTGATATTAATTTCTTGAAATAAAATGTTCATGCAGTTTTCCTGGTCTCTTCACAAAAAGCCAGATTTTCACAACAAAACACTTTCTCTTTGTCCCTGGGAGCAAAATGGCCAAAACCATACTCTTGGAAACAAAAGCAGGGGATTCAAGGTACGTCAGGATGATTATGGCTGTCTGGCTGAAACCCTTCTGAGACTGCTCTTGCACAATCCTATGTGTAACTCGGCATTTGAAAATTAAAATGCATTGGGAGTTTTCTGTGACAATGGCTTTGTATTGCACAAGTCATGAAGTGCTTTCAATCACTTCACCACTTCCCCCATCCACAAACTGCCTACATTTCCTTTATAACTAATGATGGCTGGAAAAGACATCTTATCTATACTGCATGTGTATCACCTGCCAGACACTAAATAAGCACATTTGGCACCAAGTATGTTCCTAACAGACTCATGGCAGCTCCACTGAAAATCTACTTTGTAAAAAATACTAAAACTATATTCAATTTTATAAAAGTCCATTTCCCCCCAAATGGATTATGAAAAGCCTTGCCTGGAGATTATCTGTCTGCCCTGGCCCTGCAGTATCTTCCCATCTGAACTGGACTCTGATGATCACACACACCATGGGTCCTGCCAAGTCCAACTCTTTCTCACTTGATGTTTGGAATCCTCTCTCACCCCTTAATCATCCCTACTGACTCCACACAAACTTGCCCAAACATCAAATCAGCTCCCTCTTCTTCCCAAACCCTGACAAGCCCCATCCACTGCACCCTATCCTATTTCACAGTGCTGTAAGTGCCTGACTGGGGCATGGGTTGCAGGCTCGATCCCCAGTCGGGGGCATGCAGGAAGCAGCTGATCAATGATCTCTCCCTTTCTCTTCCTCTCTGAAATCAACAAAAATATTTAAACAACAAAAAGAACCTACTATGGGCATGAGTGCACTTTTTTTTTTAATGAACTTTCTTAGTCTTCTTTTTAGTCTCAGGGAAAATTACTGGTCAGCCAAAATTAATCCTTTCCTCACTTCACCAGGCAATTCATTGTTTTTCCTTTAATGCTTCCACAATATGGTTAAGACTTTTTTCTTTCATTTTCTTCCTTTATTTCTTCTTTTTATTTTTTTAAAACTTAACATAAGTTATTACTATTGCCTCTTGTGAAATATTAAACTCCTGGGTTACAATCCTGCTTCCTCCTGTAATATGGACTAAGCAAGTGGATGTCATATTATTAAAATTCTTTGTATGTCACATATATATTAGAAAGGCAATGGAGAGCTATTGAAACATCTTAAGCAGAGGACTAATTATCAACAGTTTGTGTAGTAGAAAGACAATCCTGGAAGCACTGGTGTGAAATTGAGCTAGGAGTAGTGTACAGGAGGATGGTTTCTAGATGAATAGTATCACTGCACTAGACGAAGTTAATGAATTCAGCATTTAGTCATGAGAACCTGAATTAAGGCACTGGTATGAGAAACAGAAAGCTGGAGCATATCTGGGAAAAAATTAGATACATAAATATATAATTATTTTATTAGAATCTACATGCATAGTTACTTTCATTTAAAAAACTGATAACTAGCCACACAACCTCTAATTCTCTTTCTTTATTATACCCCCAGTTTTGATTCCTCTCTGTCACTTACCGAGCACTCTCTTTTTTGACATTTCTGGTTTCTAATTCCTGTAGCCACCATGACATAGAAAAACTATAAGCTTTTAGAGGAAAAGAGCCAAGTTTTGCCTGTTCACCATCCAAATGTCTACTACTATGTCTCTAGAACACAATAAGTACTCCATATTTTTGTGTTGAATAAATAAATAGTCGTCTTCCCTTTGATCACATTTGGAAGGTCTACTGTAGGTATCAGCTGCAGTCCTTTGTTGCTAAGTACAGAAACCATCCCTGAAGAGACAGTGAGGAATCAAGACTGTGGAGTTATAATAAGGAAAGAGGGTAAAAATCCCAGGCTTGATTGGCAGATTTTTAAAAACTAAGAAATCAGAGTATATCGAAAGGCCAATTGCAGATTTAAAAAACAGAAACAAAACAACAACCCATAGGAAGGCTAAGGAAAACTCAAGAACCAAAGCAAATCTTTACAGCAGTTTCTGTAGGAAATACAGAAACTTTCTGGAAGCATGAAGGCATCAGCAATGGAATGAATAAAGTCCAGTTCTTTACACCTCATTCAAGATCAACTGAGAAAGTAATAGCATGAAATGGTGCAATTTGTGTGAAAAGCCTAATTTTAATCAAGGCTAAAAAAATCTAAGCCTAGGTACCTAGAGCATAGCCCAATCAGAGTAGAATCTCTTCAAGTACTTGTTCAGTGTTCAAACGATGCTCAACTTTTGGCTGAGGAGGGCAAAGCTGATTGATTACTGTCCAGTTAGATTATATCCAAAGAGGAAAAGGTTAATTCCCTAAATCTCTTGTTAGAAGTAGAAGATTTCAAGCAGCCACAAACCAATAAATATTGTCTATACCTAAAACAAATGCTAAGAATATAGTAATTTTCATTATGTTCAGAGTACTCAGGAAGTCTTGTAACCAATGCTAGGAAATAGCATTTTTTTTTTTTACAAAGGAAATTGCTAAGATTAAATTCTCTTTATAAAACTACAATAAGCAATCATAATTTCCATTCAATTTCATTGTTTCCTTATGTTTTTAATTTCTTAATTTATTGATTTTAGGAAGACAGAGACAAAGAGAGACAGAGAGATATGTTGATTTGTTGTTCCACTTATTTATGCATTCATTGGTTGATTCTTGTATGTGTCCTAACTAGGGATAAAACCCACACATTTGGCATATCAGGATGGATGCTCTAACCAACCCAGAGCTATTACCATATTTTTTTTCATTTTCCCCTATTTTGTGCAAATTAATGTGGCTTCTGAGGTAGTATTCACATGCCTTGCTTTGTTATTACAAATTTCAGCTGTTCATGCACTCCTTTTGGTCCCTATATTCCTTCCTCCTTAGAGGAGTAGGAAAGAGATTATTTTCTAATCTGATACTAATCTTGTTCATGCCATTCTTTCTCTATTTCCTTGCTTCACTCTGGAATTTATCTCTTCCTCCTGATCTAACCCAGACCCAGTTTATTAAATTTCAGAGTCTGGTGTAATAGTAAACATTTCCCCAACTGAGTCACATAAATTTGGGTAGCTGTCCTTATTGAAGTATAACAATTTGCTAGTTTGAAATATTTTCCCTTTTCTAGATCCACATTAAATGGGATGCGACAAGATAAGGTGATGAGTAAAATTCACTTTTTACAGAAATAAAAATGCATTATATTATGTTAATGTATTATCTGTATGGTGTTGGAATGATAGCCCTGAGATCTATGCAAAGCCTGGCAATTACAGATCATTATAATGTTACCTCTAATGTGTTAAATAGTAACAGATAGTGTGATTTAACACTAAAGACCATCAAGGACCTGCTAAATGGGAAGATAAAACTTCCAACTATGCAACAACGAAATGAAGTACATGAAAAAGACAGCATTTTTTTTTTTTTTACTATAGTGTAACTTGTTTAGAATTTCTAGAAAATACATGAGCTGACTCTCATGAATCTCTCCTGATTTGGGTGAAGGAAAAGTGCTAGAAATCTCTTTTTCTTATTTAAGTTGGTTATATGAAAAATAATTATACACCTCCCTTTTAAAACAGGGCAAGTAGAGCATTTCCATTAAACAAGAAGAAAATCAATAAAAATAGTTTTTCTGCCTCTGTCTCTCAGCCACAAAAGTAGGGGCTCCAGGTTTCCCATCTCAGCCTTGGAAGCACCTGCGTTTATCATGTTCCTGCTTCACAGCACACAAACCGCAGGGCTCCTCCCCTCTGCTCTGGCTCCTGTTGTGCCCTCTCTGACTGACATTCTCTCCTGCTTCTCCTCTTTCCCAGGTATTGTGCCTGGACCATAACTCGACCTGCTTCAAAAGCAGCCTCACATAGAGAAATTTCCCTTAACCCACAGCTGTGCTACACTCTATCGTAAAGGATACAAGGAAGTGTTGCTTTGTCCCCTCAAGTTTTAAAATACATCTTTTTTATTTTAAAAAAATAAATCATCTCCTCTTTTGGGGTTCTTGCACAAGTGTGTTGGGACACGTATAAAATAAAGGGACAAGCTCAAAAGCACATCCACAGCTTTAGTCAGAATTACCCTTCCATCGTGACACTGACCCTTTGACTTCTGGCTGACTCACTCTTTTGTAGAATGAACACTGTTACTGGTGGTCCCTCAGTCATTTATGCAAATAGACTCCTTTTGGGTATTTCCAAACCAGTCTTGCTGACAACCTCAATAACACGTTTGAATCCTCTGGGGGAATCCAAGAGATAGACAGTCTTCCAAAAACTAAGATTTGTTTTGTTTGTTTGTTTCACAGAAAAGAGAAAACCCTCCATAGACTACTCTGATGCTAGCACAGTAGGTCTGGTGTGTCCTCCTTCACCCTGCATTTGCTTATACTGAGGAGGTCTCATTGCCTCATTCACTGTCGCTTTTCAACTTTCATTTTGCTTGACCTTGAAGTTGTATCTTTGGGACCGTCTCATTGAAAGTCTGTTTCCCTTGTCTTTGCTAGTCATTCTGTCCTGGTTTTCTTTCTGCTGTGTTCCTCAGATAAGGGGAATGATTTCCATGTCTCTAATTCTAACCCCCTTCACTTTTATAACAAGGAGAGTATTTATTACTATGGTATATATCTAACTGCTTATTGTATATGTAAACCTGGATTATTCCAAAGCATCTCAATCTGATATGTTCAAAACCAGCTTCTATTTCCTTATTCATTCAGTTCTCATTATGCTTCTGTTAATATCACCATCTATTTACTTGGCTGTTTAAGGACTTCAGACAATGTCAACTTTTCTTTCATTTTCAAACTTCCAACATCAGTTATTACACTATGCCCTGAAATACAACCCTTCTCATGAATGCCATCATTGTAGCCCTAGTTTGATCATTCATCGTGTCTTCAATTATCAAATACATTCTGTCCAGTATCTTCCCATCTGCATCCTTCATGATAACCCAAAAAAATTTTAAGGATTAAAACACACACACACACACACACACACACACACACACACCAAAAAAAAAAAAATTGCATCCCTCTACTGGTTCAAAATCTATTTATATCCATTACCCATTTTCATTTTACAATCTGTTTCCAACCAATCTTTCCACTTTCATACTTTTTCAAATTTCTTATATACTAATCAAAAGAGTCCATCCACCATTTCTGAAACATGCTATTCCCTTTCATCTCTCTGCCTTTCTCCATGCTGGTAACTCTCCTGGAATGCCCCTTCCCTTTTTCTATTGAGCATCGTTCAAGTTTGTGTTTGAATCCCACCTTCTTTCTAAAGGCTTCTGCCATTGTGCTTCAAAAATCTCTTCTTCTCAGAGATTTACATTACCTGATGCAGCAAATCATTCTTATATATTGTTACTTCATTATCTTTACCTAGAATGCAACAGCATCTTATTCTTATTGCCTGGCACACATAAGGATAAAAGAAAGGTAGCAAAAGTTGACTAAATTAAAGATTAGGGTTTTAAAATAAAAGTATATACTCAATATTTTTCTTAATTGATTAAAGATTCATTTCCTCCTAATAATAGTTCATCTAGGATTTTCTGCAAACTGTACCTATTACAAGGATCTCGCTTCAAATATTAAATGTTATTTGAAAAAATAAAATCTGAATTTCCTATGGATATCATGATCACCATAAGTTAGATGCAATGGCTCTGATTTTACTCAATATTTCAATTGTTTATGCTTAGATATAGTAATTATAATTCTTCTGGTTATAAGTAAGTAAAATGGACTTTAGCTAGTTAAGCAAAAAGGGGACTGCCTTATTTTCTCACAGAACATAAGGACAGGCTATGGCTGCCTCAAGCACAACTGAAATGGGAATTTAACTCGGAGTCTCTCCCAAGGTTCATCTTCGCTTATCTCTGAAATTGCTTCATTGTTCTTCTTCTCTCCCCCACATCCTCTAATTCTTCTCTATCTATCTATCTATCTATCTATCTATCTATCTACCTATCTATCTATTTCTGCCTGAGTCCCCCCTCCGTCCTCCACCTCTTCTTCTTCTTTCCTACCTCCTGCTTACTTTTCTTGTTTCCAAGTGTACTAGTATATGACAGAACATTACTGTCAACAGAGCCCGAGGTTGAAGTTTATTCATTCATTCAGTAACTGTTCTCTTTTCCTCATTTATCTATTTTTTTAACCTAAAACCTCACAATTCTAGCCACGAGGTAGGATCTCACTGTAGGAACAGCACAGTTCCCATGTGGTAGTGGAGAAGGGAGGGCAATTCCCAGAAAGAAGAGAGTGAAAGTTTGCTCAAAATGGGAGGGTGCAGTTTCTGAACAGCCTATCAACCAAGTGTCCAATTCACCCAGTCAAAAAAATCAAAAAAATCAAACAAACCAGAAGCTAGAGTTAGAAATAATTAGCAAAATAAACTGTTTCAAATTGTATTTCTTCTTTGGCTGTTGTTTAATTTAAATAACTTGTTGGCACCAGTAGTAATATGAAATAGATGGTGATCAAAGAGAAAAAAATCTTAAAAATTGGCCAATCAATATCTGAATAAGAAAAGATTGACAGCACATTAGAATTTAATAAAGTCTAGCATGTCTGGCACTATTCTCATCAAATGTCCCAAGACAAAATTATTCCATGGTCCATTACATTTAGAAAAATCAGCACATTACAGTCCTTACTTGGAGAGTCAAAATACATAATTTTAGGAAATTTTTAACATTCTAAACTTATTCTTTTTTAATGATTTTTAATTTATTGTTTTTCTAGTCATCATTTTATGATATCTTTATTACTATGTCTGTGAAGCCACAAATCCTTTTATGCTGTTAAGTCCCTGGATATTCCCCAAACTTAAAATAGCTAAGAGACAATTTCCAACAGTCTGGGAAGTTCAGTGTATTCATTCAGAGAAGTTTAAAGTGTCCTCTCAGGTCAGTGCATTTCTCTTCAATTAACCTTTTGTCAGACTCTTTACCAAACCTACCTTATATGAAGTTCTGGATATTTTCTTATCCTTAGTTTACTCTGAGAGAACTAGAATTCTGGAGAAATTTGATGCAATTTAAGAAGATTAAGCAAGTGCTTAAGAGTTAAAAACTCATCTTGGTAAATTTTTTTGTACAAATGCTAAGTTCACTTTTATTGTGGACCAATATTTTATTGTTCAAATTTTGGAACTTTAGTAAATAATCTTCAATATGTTGATTTATGATAAGGAAGATAAATTCATGGCATAAATTATTTTTATAGGACAAGTGAGGGGCAATAGACTCATCCACTACATTTTGAATTCCTCATTAAACTCCAAATCTAATGGGGATTTCCAACTCTGCACACTCCCTATAAAACTTGTTTAAAAAAAAAACTTAAATAGTTAACATGCAAGGTAACTTCTGTTAAAGAGTTAGGCATACATTGTATTGCAACATATATTAAGTCATCATATTCTAAAGCATGTTGACACAAAGTCTAGTGTTATAGGAGACTAAGAATTAATGTATTTTGTATGAACAGGAAATTGGAATTTTGCCAATACAGCTACAGTTGCAAGACAATTTTATAGTTAGGTTGGGTAGCTTCTGCTTTACTGGGTGTTTGGGTGGAAATGTTACTTGTGAGTCACCAAGCATGGAGGAAGATTATAGTGACCCTGACAATACTCCTTGCCAGGTGTTTTCTAGTATGTCATTTATAGAAAGGGGTCATGGGGCCATCCCACAATGTAATTATTTAATTATGAGAAATTTAAAGGGAAATATTTGAAGACTAAAGATTGGAAAATCCCAAATGCTTCAATTGTGGTGGAAAAATCCCATGTAGCTGGACAAATAAATAAAGAGTATATCCAAATAAAAGTCACAAATAAGTCACAGTGTAATCATAGGTATAAATCATGCCCATGTTACTACTGTAAGACAAAGAAACCCCTGGTGGAGGTCAGGGAAGTATTTCTAAATATAAATATATTTGCAATTAATAAAGACGAAGGAGACTTTTGCTGTAATCTGTGCATGTGGCTCTAAAATTAAAAAGTATAGAAGTAACTGCAAAAAAGATATTTCAGAGTAAATATTAGGATTCCTGTGGGATCTGTGACCTCCGAACACATTTGGAAATATGTTGTAGGGGTTATATTTTTCCAACTCTTATAACTATTTTGTGAAAACTTTATAATCTAGCTGTATTCTTTTCGAAACTCAAAAGTTCTTTGGTTAAATTTCAGAAATTACTTAAATTTCATCTGCATTTGAATATAGCAATTTTTTATATTCAAGTTCCTTATAATGTGAGGTTTTGAAGGTAGGGAAAGCAATCTCCTAATATTTATACATTCAGATAAAGAAATATTTGTTGAGTCTCTACCTTATTCTCTACCAGTCAAGATTCTTGGTCCCCAGGAAATGAAGGACAAGTTTCTTTTCCTCATAGGACTCACTTTCTACTGGGGAGACAAAGCAAGTAATACACAAGAAGTAAATTTAAGCAAGTAAACTAAACTGTGATAAGAGCTGAGAAAGAAACAGGGTAATACAATATCAAGCAATGTCTCTGAAAGGTGATGTTTAAATTGAGACACAGCTCCAGCCATGTGAAAAAGCCCGATCAATGATTTTCCTATACTAGTACAGGGAACAGCTACGACCTGGAGAAGCAAAAGAGTTTGAGTTTATTTGAGGAACAGAACATAGTCCAGAGTATCTGTAGCACTAGGAACAAGGAGAGAGGTATGAACTGTGTCTGATGAAGAAGGCAGAGCCCAGGGTATTGTAAGGAGTTTTAATTTTACTGAAAATGGGATGGTACACCGACAACAATGTGGGGAAGGCCAGTGGTGGGAAGGAAGGGCTGGGGCTGGGTGGAGGAGGGACAAAGAATGGAGAAATAGAGGACATCTGCAATAGTGTCAACTATTTTTTTAAAAAAGAAAGCATGATGGTAAACCATTAAACTTTCTGGTTAGACTCAGTGGTTAATATAATAACTATTTCAAGATGTCAACTAACACTTAAAAAGATTTTAATTACTTTTAGAAGACTTTTTTATTATGAAACCCAATGTCTTTTTTTCCAGATGCTATTCCATTACTAAGGCTATGAGACCTTAGTTATGAAGTTAAGCATAACTCTTATTTTAAAGTAAGAGTTTGGAAAAGTAAGAGTTTACATTTTGAAAAGACTAATTTTTATAGATCATGAATAAAAATAATCTGTGGAAGAAGTGGTTGTGGAGTAAGAAGGTGAAAGTTTTAAGAAGTTAATTAATTTTTATAGCTTTGAGATGAAATAAGGAAGGTTTTCTGAAATAGTAGTAATATTAATTATTTTATTCTGATAAAAATGCATCAGATACTAATTTTAATTAATTTTGCAAATACAGAAAGGTAAAAATTCTATCTAATAAAGAGGGAATGTAATATGTTAATTGACCATCACACCCTCACAAAGATGGTGGTGCCCACAGACAATATGGAGGGTATATGCCGCTCTGCACCTCTGCCTCCAGAGTCCCCCAGGCCCCTCAATCCCCCTGCCACCCAGGGCTGGCCCGAGGCACAGGCAAGCCTTGGTTGTCAGCTGCCCAGCTGCCCAGAGCAACCCGAGGCTCAGATAACCAGGGCCAGCCGAGGCTTGCACTGCCAGCAGTGGCAACAGCAGAGGTGTGATGGGGGGTGGCACCTTCCCCTGATCGAGTTGTCTCCTGCCCCTGAGGGCTCCCAGACTGTGAGAGAGGGCAAGTGGGGTTGAGAAATCACTCCCCTCCAGTGCATGAATTTTCATGCCCAGGCCTCTAGTAAAAAAATAATAATCATTTAAAATAACATTACTTTCTAGTCTTTCTTAATCATTCTGATATATGTATATTTGACAAAGCTGAAATTTTATAGGATATGAAAATTTTCAACCAAATTATTTTTATTTACTATTACCTTTTGGACAATTTTTCATGTCAATGAATAGGCTTTGACAACACCATGTTAATATTTGCACAATATGCCCTAGCCAGTTTGACTCAATGGATAGAGCGTCGGCCTGTGGACTGAAAGGTCCCAGGTTCGATTCCAGTCAAAGGCACATACCCGGGTTGTGGGTTTGATCCCCAGTAGGAGCGTGCAGAAGGCAGCCAATCAATGATGCTCTATCATCATTGGTGTTTCTATCTCTTCCTCTCCCTTCCTCTCTGAAATCAATAAAAATATATTTAAAAAGTATATATTTGCACAATAATCCTTCTTGTTAATATATGATTAATTTTTTCATTTATATGTTTTGGTTTCTTTTTTTCTCCATTATCTTAGAAAGGGTTTATGAGAAACTGTTACTCATGGCAGTTTTTTATTTTAAAATTTGTCTCACTACATTAGGAAACACAGGACCAAATCCTTGGCAAGCAATATAGGATTTGTTGGTAATAGAATACATATCTTTCAGTTAAATTACTAAGTACCACAGTGACTAATAACCCAAACTCAACAATGACAGCAAAAAATATCAAAGGCCCAAATATTGGAATGTACTTTATATGTTTATGTAAACAAATACATTTTTCTAGGGCTCTGGCCTACATCGCTCAGTGCTGAGGTGTCAGCCTGTGCACTGAAGGGTCTCAGGTTTGATTGCTGGTCAGGGACGTGGATATTCAGTACTAATAGAAAGTGTAACAACGGACATGTCTTAGGTTGGGGAGGGTCAGGAAGTCTTCGCTAAAGAAGTGTTTTCTGAGCTGAGATCTGAAAGAGAAACACAGGTTAACTAAATGCACAGGAAGACCTTCCAGACAGGAAGGACAATGAGTGAAAGGCTCACTGCATAAATCATGACTGCTATGAGTCCTTGGAAGAAAAGTGTTTTAACCAGTTCAAACTACTAATTAAGCTTTCACTCTAGCCTAGGCAGCTTATTAGTCATATTTTAAGCATTTATATTAAATGGCAATGTAGTTTACTAGGCAACCATCACTGACTCCAAACAGCGACATATAAACATTAAAAGAGTATAAGAAACAGCATGATTTCAATGCTGTCTTATTTGAAGCATTTGAACCAGAGCCTAAAATATAAATAAAACATGGCTGGACTTTACTAAGATTTAACAAGTATAGCATGCATGTTTACAAATTAAAATAGTTTAGTGTACAACATTTTTAATGATTACATATTATTTTGATTCTTTCTTAGTAAGTCCCTTATAAGATAAATCCATATTTGTTGATGTCACTAGCAAATTTAGTTTGGGCAACATTCAGGTGTTATATAATGACAAACACAAAAAAAAAATACCTCCTAGGATGTTAATAAAATAAAAATGGATGTTTTGGTCAGTTAAAGGGGAAAAAAAGGATAAAAACCCATGCTTTGTACCATATTACTTATCATTAGAGCATACAGCAATAATTGTGGGAAATGGAAAAATACAAACACAGAATCTCTGCTTAAAATAATTTTTAGCTACAAAGACAGGCATTTTAGTTTTCTACTAACAGTTTTTCACATCAATTAGAAAGAAGAGAAAATGACAAGTCTTCGTCATGGGTAAGTAGCATCTATAAATATGCTCATGGTCATCATCAAAATAAAAAATCCTTCAGTATACATTTTAACCAAAGAATCCAAAACTGCCAATAAGTAGTAGTAGTAGGGTTAATAGTAGCAATAACAGTATTAGTTGTAGTAGTTATTGAGTTTACCATGAACTTACCACTCTAGTGCTTTATTGCTATTATTTATAATTGCTGTTCAAGACAGGTATAATGATCTTTGCTTTATAAAAGATATAGTTTAAGTTCAGAGAGGTTAAGTGAGCCATTCACAGTCACAGGGGGATCAGCTCCGATCTCTCTGTTTCTCTGTCTCTCTGTTCCAGATAATGTTGCTTGGACCCAGAGAACTTTCCTGGTTCTGGTTCTAAAAATACAGTTTCTTTTAGGTTAATGTTCTGATGATTTTCATAGCTGTGAGATAGTGATTCCCCATTTACATTTCATATATCTCAGACATTGGAAAAATAATAGACAAATAGGTCAATAGAACAGAACAGAGAGCCCAAAATAGACCCACACAAAAGAGTCAACTGATCTTTGACAAAGAAGTGAAGGCAATACAAAAAGGAAAGAAAGTCTCTTCAACAAATAATGCTAAGACAACTGTACATCCACATGCAAAAAGAAGAAAGAAAAAAAGAATCTAGACACAAATCTTATATTCTTCACAAAAATTAAATCAAATGGATCATATACCTAAATGTAAAACACAAAACTATAAATTTCCTAGAGGATAACATAGGAGAAAAATCTATATGACTAGGATATAGTGACGCCTTTTTAAACATAATACCAAAGACACAATCCATGAAAGAAATTGAAGACTTTGTTGAAATTAAGCCTTCTACTCTGCAAAAGACAGTATCAAGAGAATGAGAAGACAAGCCACAGACTGAGAGAAAATAGTTACCCCCCTCAAAAAAAAAAAAACAACCCATCTGATAAAAGACTGTTACACAAATTGTGTGATTCCAACTAGATAATATTGTGGAAAACGCAAAACTACGGACACAGTGAAAAGAACAATGGCTGCCAGGGAGGCAGTGAGAGAGTGAGGGGAGAGATCAATAGACAAAGCACAGAGGATTTTGGTGTAATTTGTCCAAACCCATAGATTTTTCCATTTGAAATGTCCCAAAGTGCCCACTCAAGCAATGAAGTGATCGGTCAAGCACTCCCTGATCTTGCCCCAAACCTGTATGCCCCTCTGCTTCTGAATCATCTCTTCCATCTTCCCTTCTGCTGCAAGGTAGGATGTGTCCAGCCCCCTCTCAAAGCTAATTTCTCACTTGCAGCCTGGGTCTGAGAACTCACATCTGCTCAGAGCCTTTGCTCCCTTATTTAGCCCTTTTCCCTCCAGCTGCATCATTTCCATCAACGGACAATTATCTTTTAGAATTCTTACCCTAAGGCAACAACAAAATCTTCCTATTATTTCATTCTATCTTAATTCCTCTCTGATTTCTCAGCTCTCTTTGAAAGATTTCCTTTGTTGTAGAGATTTTTAAAATATGGATATTTCTTTCCTCTCTAGAATGTTTTTTTTAATTGTCTACTTATAATGCCTGCAGTTCCCCATTTACCATTCACTCATCAGCCCACTTCTATGTGAATTCCATACACAGAAGTCCCCTAGCCCTGCTTTAGTTAAAGACATCCAAAGCTGGATACTGTTAAACTCAATGGATTTGGTATTCACCTTACCCAGTCTCTCCATTCCTTTCCTCTCCCAATTACACAAGCTTCTTACTTTTTTCTGACCTCATTACCTTCTCCTTCTCAGTCTCCATTGCTGAGCTCTGATCCTTACTAAACTCCTAGAAGGTAGGTTTTTTCAGATTTTGCAGTCTCCCTTTCCATGCTCTCCCCAGCTTATCCAATAGTTCCCTGGATATAACTGCTACAGTTGTGTTGTTAAATCCCATATCTGTATTTCTGAAGACTTCTCCATTAAGCTCCAGATATGCACACTCAATTTTTTCCCTGGTATTTCAATTTGTGTATCTTACCAACTTTTCAAATTTAAAATATTCAAAATATAAAATAAAACCTGGTTCATACCTCCACCACAAGCTTTCCTATCTCAGTAGAAAAACAAAACAAAACACAAGCTCATACCAAAAACTCTATGAGTCTTAATTGATTTCTCCATTCTCCATATTCTCTATATCCAAACTATCAGAAAACCTTGTTGATTGTTTCTCTAAGATATATCTTCACTCTCCTACTCTCATCATCTCCTCTATTACAAATGATCAATTATAGTGACAGGGTATTATTGTTTCCTTCAGTTACACTGTACTTCTTATAAACATAGTACCATCTAATCATACCATGTGCACTAGAGAGAAAAATGGACTCTTACTTAAGATAATTAATTTGACCAAGTTAGCATTACCTGCTATATTACCTGTCTCATTTAATCTTCATAGCAAGGAAGTATAATTATTATCATATTACAGATAAAACTCGGAGGTATTAATTAGGTCAGTTATCCAAAATTAGAGTTCTCTTTGCTCCCAGTTTCAACTTCCTACTTTCCATTCTTCCCTATATTACCATAAATATTAGTCAAAATATAATATTTATCATGTTATTTCTCCACTTTAAAATCCTTTAATGGTTCAGAATTAACTATTGGCTCAGAAAATCCTTTCATGGGTACAGAATAGCGTGTCTTATCATTACCTTCTAGATGCTTTTATGAGCTGGCCCCTGTCTTCCTTCCCAATTTCATATGCTCCACTTCCCACTACGCCTTCACAGTTCTAGTCACATCAATTTTAGAGATTCAGTTTAAACAAGCTCTGCTCTTTTTTTTCTTAATCCTCCCCCAAAGATATGCTTATCAATTTGAGAGAGAGAGAGAGAGAGAGAGAGAGAGAGAGAGAGAGAGAGAGAAAACTCAATGTGAGAGAGAACATCGATTAGTTGTCTTCCATACGTGCCCCAACCAGGATCGCACCTGCCACCTTAGTATGTGCCCTGACCAGGAATAGAACTCATAGCCTTTCGGTATATGGGACGACACTGCAACCAGCTAAGCCATACCGGCCAGGGCCAGGGTGTGCTCTTTCTTTCCCTTGCCGCTTTATGCAAGCTGTTTCTTCTGTCCTGAATTTTTGTTCCACATATAGTGGACATTTTGATTGCCTAGCTACCATCTATTTTTTTTTTCAATAGCTATCCCCATTTTTGTTTAAATATCCACACTTTCCTGGTGCTACAGTTTGAATTTGGCTCAACTCTAGCTAATTAGCATGTGTACAGTTTTTTATTTAGATGACCCAGTTGGTAACAGTGAGACATAAGGTGAGGTATATATGAAAAGTATTTCCTGACTCCTTTGAGGGGATTCCGGAATTGGCATTCGTTTCCTCTCTTGCAATTGCTGTGTACTTGGCACCCATTTTATAAGCATGAAGGAGATGAATCTTAAACTGAAATAGAGTTTAAGAAGGCAGAGGGGATCCCTGGTCAGTGTTGCTCAATTGGTTGGAACATCATCTTGTACACTGAAAGGCTGCGAGTTCAAATCCTGATCAGGACACATAACCAAGTTGCGGGTTCCATCCCAGATTGGGATGCCTGTGGGAAGCAATCTAGATGTTTCTCTCTCTCCCTCTCTCTCTCCCTCTCCCTTCTTCTCTGTCTAAAATAAATAATTTTTAAAAACCCACATATCTGCTTTAAAAAACAAAGGCCAAGGAGAGAAAGGATTAGCTCTTCCTTAATGACATCACTGAGCTGCTGAAACAAACCAACACTGAAGCTCACATTACCACTGGTCTGTCCAGTTATGTGAATTAACTTTATTGACATATTTTCTCTACTTGCAACTGAAAGCAGCTAAAAGTTAAACCACATTTTGTCATGTAAATAATGTCAAGTAGTAGTAGACCTTCCAAGTTAAGTTTTTTTTCTTTCTTTTTTTTTTTCTTCAGTGAAAGTTCCTTGTGTATACCTCTATAAAACCCATAACTACATCGGTTTCATTATTAGTCTGTTTCCCAGGAGACTTGGACACCTTTAGAAAAAGAGTTCATGTTATTTGCTGCTCTGTGAGTTTGTTATAAGACTAAATGTGCTTAGAAGCAGCCTACCATCCCTCCCCAAAACACATTTATTTAATTCAGCGTTTCTCAACCTCAGCACTATTAATATCTGGAGCCAGATAAATTTTTGTTGGTAGAGGGTTAATCTGTGCAATGTAGAATATTGAGCAGTATCCTTAGCCTCTACTTACTAGATGCTGATAATATCACCCCTAATTTTTAAAAAATATTTTGTATTGGTTTCAAAGAAGAAGGGAAAGGGCGAGTGAAAGAGAGAGACGTCAGTGATGAGGATCGCTGATCGGCTGCCTCCTGCACGCCCCGCACTGGGGATGAGCCCTCAACCTGGACATGTGCCCTGACTCAGAGTCAAACTGTGACCTCCTGGTTCATAGGTCGATGCTCAACTACTGACTACTGACTCATGCTGGCCAGGCCCCGCCCTCATTTTTTTACACCAAAAAGTGTTCCGGAGAATTGGAGGTGAAATTATCCCCAGTTGAGATCGGCTGGCCTAACATAATGACCAAGAGTTTAGATTTTATTACAAATATCTTCTTAGGTCTTTAAGCCAAAAGCAATTTCTAGAAGTGAATTCCCACAGGATGGCATTATATCCATCCTTGGATATAGACAGAAGGGACTGAGGGTCCCACAAAGGGCAGAGTATATTGGTTTCACTTGAAACTCTTGGTCTGGTGTGTAATAAAGGTGTGTTAGGGCAAACTCTACCTTTACTGGGCACAGGGTGTGATCTCACACACATCTAGCCTGCTTTTCCCATCAGCCAACTCCTCTCCACAAATTTCGGATGGGTCACTTTCATCATTAGAAAAGGAAGGACCAAAAAGGGGAAATTTTCTTGCATGTGAAGAATATCTTATTAGGTGCCTGTTACAGAGCTTGACACCAAACTTCTTTCATCACCTCCTTGTTTCTTACACATGCCCAACCTAATCCCTAAATAGTTTCTCCCACTGACAGTGAGATCTGTTCAAACTGTTACTAATTATAAACTCCTTTAGAGGCAAGATGATTTCACTGAGAGTGAACATGCAGGTACTTGAGCCCACACAACCTCCTCGGCCTCAGGGCCAACACTTCTGAGATGCCTTTTCTAATACACGGGATGATGAAAACGGAAGCCATAGAACTGAGTGAACCAAGCTCAAAACCTTGTTAGGCTGATTAAGTGTTTTCTAATATATAAAGAATTCAGAGAAATGGTGCAAAATGAATGTCCCTCAGTTTGATCTGACATAATAATCTATTCTCAGTAATTTATAATTTCTGATTGTTTAACTTTAGCTGAGAATATTTTTTGCCACTTAACACTTCTAATTAGACTCATTTGTAATTTGAAGTATCTGATAATATAATTACATTGTTCATTATCTAAAAATAAAATAAAAGATTAAATGTATGTGCAGAGTTGTTCATCACATCATGATGTATTTATTTTACAAATCTGAATATAATTTTAAAGACTAAAAAGTAAATATTATAATTAGGTTGAATGTAATATAAAATTGATGACTATAGCAATATAAAAATGCTTGTGTGCATTAAATTGTTAAAAGAAGAATATAAAATTGTATTTATCTTTATTATGATTATAAATATGTAAAAATAAGATTATCTAGAGGTGAATGGTTGGGGAACTTTAAAGAAGAGACTCCAAAATGTTAGCAATGGTTGTATTCAATATGTGGATTTGGGGAGATGATTTTTCTCCCTTCATTTCCCAAATTCTCTATAGGGTTGTTTCATTATTTTTTAATTTATAATTTAAAATACCAATTGTAATAATATATACTCAGTAAACTATTCAAAAAAAATCTATTTGGAACCTGAATTTACCAATTAATTTATTACTTTGTGTTACTTAAAGTAACCTATAATTATACTATTCTATAATATTTATAAAGATTCAGGTACAGTACTGTCAACTCACATATTTTCATTTTATTTGCAAAAAAAGAGTAGACCATGGCTATGCTTCTTCTTACACTTCCTATTAGACTTATTCTTCGATTTTAATGGCTTAAAGGATTTCATAATTTTATTGTCTTTTTATCTAACACCTATAAAATAACTAAATATACAAACATGTAAAACATAGAAAATTTATTTTTAAACAATAAAAAATATTCAAAATATTATTCCTCAGCTATAACAAATTTTGGAGTAGTTATTGTAGCCTATTGTTTTCACTTTTTTAAACATTGTGATTACATTTATTATAAAGACTTGAATTTTTTCCTTTTTTAACCTTATGCAGTGACCATTTGCTTACATAATTCAATATTTTTAAAAAGTCATTAATAGTTTTATGATATCCTATTGTTGGGATATGCCATAATGTATAAAACAATTTATCTAATTGGGATATGTTTACTTCCTTAAGAGAGATTACTAGAAATAGCATTATTCATTCAAAGAATATAAGCTTTTTTATGATCTTGAAAAGGAGCAACAAATTTCCCTCTTGAAATTTGGCCCCTTCTGATTATTAATTTAAAGTAGAACCAAAAAATAACCAGTTATTGCCTATTATTTTCTTACTAGTGGCCTGGTACACAAAATTCATGCACAGGGGGTGGGGGAGGTTGGGAGGATGGGGGAGGTAGGGGGTGGGGGTGTGTCCCTCAGCCCAGCCTGCACCCTCTTCAATCTGGACCACTCTGGGAATGCCCAGCAGTCAGACATCCCTCTCACAATAAGGACTGCTGATTCCTAACTGCTCACCTACCTGCCTGCCTGCCTGATTGTCCCTAACCACCCTGCCTGCCAGCCTGCTTGCCCCCAACTGCCCCCACCTGCCAGCCTGATCACCCCCAACTTCCCCCCTGCCAGCCTGCTCACCACCAACTGCCCCCCTGCTGACCTGATTCCCCCAACTGACCCCATTGATGGCCTGCTCACCCCCAACTGGCCCACTGTTGGCCTGATCACCACCCCCAATGCCTGATCACCTCCCTGGCCTGATCACTCACAACTTCCCTCCCCTCTTGGCCCCTAAGCGCCTCTACCTCGGCCCCACCACCATAGCTTTGTCCCACTAATTTGCATATTCTATCCTGACTGGCTGTGAGTATTGTGGAGTGATGGTAAATTACCATATTACTCTTTTATTAGATAGGACTAGTAGCCCTGCACACAAATCCATGAGCAAGTAGCTCACTGCCACTTACCTCAGTTGGTGGCCCAGTCATCATAGCTCTCTGATGAAAGTATTTGCTGCTCTGCCCTCCTGCTGTTGGTCCTATGTGTCACAGCATAATGACTATTTGCATAATACCTATTTATAATATAGGGTAATTTATTTATATAAGTAATTCTGTAACTTGTTTTGTTTCTTCCATTTCCTATGTTTTATTTTTACTCATCCTCTTCTTCCATCTTCCCAGCATATTCATAGATGCCAGCATAATTGTATGGGGATAAGTAAAAACTAGACTTTTTAAAAGAAAATCAAGATTTACTCTCATCTTCTATAACAAAGAAACATGATTCAGAATAATGCATAGATGGATTAGGCAATTAATCATTACTGTAACCTAATTAAACAGTAACTGTTCATAAAAGTATTAAATCTAGAATAAAAATAAGTAATATTATTTTCCAAATTGAACACATTCTTTGTGTCCATTAGCAATGCTATTTGTTTTTGCTTTCCTAGATTTTTTTAAACTCACTCTGTCTATATAACAAATATTTAAACACATGTTCAGAATTCATTTTAAACAAGTTATAGTGGTCAAAGGTTTTACACTTCCAATTTTTAGAACTGATTTTAGAGAGAGGGGAAGAGAGAGGAATGGAGAGACAGCAACATCCACTGGATGCTTCCTGAATGCCCCCTACTGGGTGGGGATAGAGCCTGCAATCTGGGCATGTGTCTTGACCAAGAATCGAGCCAGTTCACCTCTTAGTGCATGGGTTGACAATCAACCACTGACCCACCCTGGCTGGGCTAGACTTCCAATATTATGAAAATCCAAGGATTACTAAGGAAAATAGCATGACCCAGTGGCAAGAACTATGATCTCTGATTCAGAAGCTGGATATATTACTAAGGGCTGAATAACCTTAAAAAGGTCATTTTAAGTCTGCAGTGTTATAATTTCTCAATCTATAATATGGGGATAATATAATATGAGGGATATATATATATATATATATATATATATATATATATAATATCCTATATTATAATCCATTTCAATTAGATTCACAAAAATTCATTCAGTGGTCTTTTTATCCCAAGCATGTTTTTCTGGATACAATAAATAACAAGTACACATGATCTCTAACCTCATGAAATGTATAAGTCTATTGAGGATGATGACTTAAAAAGTATGACGCCTGTTACAAAAGGCACTGCATGGGCTGCTAGGAGAGCTGCAGAACAAGGGAATGTAACAATGGAAGGCATCTCCTGAGAAGGTGAGAGGCTAAAGCCTGAGGAGAGGACAGGGTGTAACGAAAAGAAGAACTAGTATGCATTTGATGGTTAGCAATGTGTCTGGCTACAGGAATAAATATATAACCAAAACATGATCTACTGACTTTCAGAGTGCTTTAAAAACTAGTTACTAACATTTAAGAACTTCCAGGTTACAGGTTAAAAAACAACAACAGATTTCCAGATTCCTTAAAGAATGAGAAGCTCTACCACACGGCACCAATCCTGAGACCAGTGCTTTCATCAGAGCATGGGTGTGCCAGTTTGCCACAGATACCAACCGCTCCCTGACCTGTTTCACTTTACATTCATCGGCCTCAGCCTGTAGTGGGGTTTTTAATATCTGCACTAAAGGAAGATTGTACATCGAAGACCAGAAGGAAGTCTTGTGTGTAAAGAGGAATCATATTGGGAGCTGATGCTGAAGTGGGAGTATGTGCAGATCGGGGGCGGGCTGGGTACGTTTCAGGTGTATGGGTACCACTGAAGAATCTTAAGCAGGAAAAGTACATGCTCATATTCGAGTTTTAAAACTGTTCCTGGGTGCAGAGTGAAAAGGGAATTGCAAAAAGTATTTTGAAAGCTGAAAGCTAGAAGTATCAATTTGATTTATTTTTCTTTCTTTTTTTATTGAATTTATTGGGGTGACATTAGTTAATATAATTATATAGGTCTCAGATGTACAATTCTAGAATACATTATCTGTATATTGTATTGTGTGTTTACCACCTTTGACTTACTTTCAAGGTTCAGATGAAAACCAAGAATGACTTTTAAATTTTGTGCAGTCGGTTCTATTTGATTTTTTTAAGCCACTGTGATTATTTAACTTTTTTCTTAAAGACAACAAAATAAAAGTCAATCATATCTTGAAAAAACACTAACCAAAATTAGCCTAAAGTGAAGGGGAAAATACTTGTATAAAAAGTGAAAAAATAGACGGTAAAAACTTGAGTGATAAAAGAAAACTTTCCCGTATGTTACAGAAAAGTCATCCCCTTGCTCAATACAGTTCATTCTAGTATTATTCAAATAAACTTAAACTCATGCAGACACACTGAAAAAGTTATAACTCAGAATGACCCACGGAGCTTATTTCCTGTTAGATTCTAGCCTGGGTTCTGCTCCCTAATTCTGTTTGAATACATTTCAGCAATGAGTCATTTTGTCAGTCTGCCAGTAGTCTTTCCCACTGAGCAAGTGGCATGCACTTCACGTACTTTAGCAGGAACACAATTGAGAACTTTGCTCAGGTTGGCCCCAATTTCCTTATTTGCTATTCAGAAATAAGTCACACTTCTTGTTTTTTTTTTTTTATCAGTAATATGCCTCTCTAAGATTAAATATCACATGGCAAACAGTGGGAGTTAATTTAAAACACCAAGGGAACATTATCCAGGGATGACTTTGATCTGCATTTGGGGACCCTGGCCTCCTTCAGAGGCCCACTTCCTGGGATCTGCATGGAGCCAGCCACTGGTGTTTGGGATGAGGGGGTACCATGGCATGTCTGAGAGCACCACACATTCCTTTATTTTTATTTTTATTTTATTTTTGGGGGGTGATTTTTGTGCCCTAATATATTAGCAAGGTTTAGGTCAAGGCCATTATTTTATTATTATATTTTCACTTACTTTTTGCCACCTGTTTCTCCACCTCAAGACTCAAGTCTGAATTCCATGAAGAGTGCACTCTTCATATAATAATATTGATAATAATAATAATAATAATAATAATAATAATAAATAGCTAATATGTATTGAGTTATTATGTGTCAGAGATTGTTCAAAGTATTTTTGCATATATTAATTCATTTAATCCTCACAATAACCATATCAGATAAGTAAAGCAGTTACTCTTTTCACAAATAAGGAAACTGGGCCATGTAGCAGGGGAGTTGAGTGAACTCTTACTAATAAGCATCCCACTACAGCACTAGAGCACAGGCTTTTAGCCTCTACATTGCAAAAATTCTGCTGTGCTCTGAGTCACCTTTTCTTCACACTAATGAAGACTATATTGGATGTGCTCTTTCCTAGGAGACTTCTAGGCTCTTTATGGACACAGCCTATCAGTTTAGGTGTTCCACTGGATACACTCGGTAGCAGTGCCCCGACTTAGGCTTAAGATGGGATCCCTACTTTTCCCAACTCCTGGATAATAATGACCTGCAGACTTTCATTCTCCCTTCCTTCATTTCCATCAACTCATACTGACCACTTGATTTTTTTGCTTCCACTTCATGCCCATATTGAAGAGAACATTCCCTCCTCACTTGAGGATGTACAAATAAAGAATTCTTTCTCTTCACTGAGCCAAACACAAGAAACTAAAGGAGATCCTATACTCCACATAAGTATCTTATGGAAGCATGGTGGGCAGCAAGGACTAGGTATTCCTAAGATCCAAGTTTTCTAGCTGCAACCATTTCCCCAGAAAAAAAGCTGATTAAGGCAAATCCATGGAGTTATCTTTTAACAGCCCTTCTTAAATCTCTCACTTCCACACCAGCAGCACAAATGAATTGTTGTTGAATCCATCCATTTCCCTCCATACTCATCTTCATTAATCTTGAGAAGGCAAAATCATCTCTCAACTGGATTAGTGAAAATATGTTACCTGGTTTCCTAGACTCCTCACTATTCCATTTTATTTTTTACACTCTAGCCAAAGAATCTTTGCAAAATGGAAACCTAGTCAAGTTATGACTTCCTTGCATAAAATTCATCAATGAGCCTGGCTGGTGTGGCTCAGTGGTTATTAGTCAGGAAGTCATGCCTTGATTCCCAGTCAGGGAACATGTGTAGATTGCAGGATTAGTCCAGTGTTGAGCATGTTGGAGGCAGCTGACCAATGATTCTCTATCACTATTTATGCCAATTTAATTATAATGTGCCTCGGCGAAGGTCTTCTGGGGTTCATTTTGCTTGGGACTCTGTGAGCTTCTTGGATTTGTGTGGGTTTTTTCTTTCCTATATCAGGGAAGTTTTCTGTCATTATTTCTTCCAACGGGTTTTCTATTCCTTGCTCAGTTTCCTGTCCTTCTGGAAGCCCAATTATACAGATGTTGTTTTGTTTCATGTTGTTCCAAAGTTCCCTTAGGCTCTTCTCCTGCTTTTTAATTTTTTTTCTAGAAGCTGCTCTACTTGGTTATTTTTTCCTACCTGGTCTTCTAGCTCACTGATATGCTCCTCTGCTTCTTCTAGTCTACTCTTAATACTTTCTATTGAGTTCTTTACTTCAGCAATGTCATTTTTCATTTCTTCTTGTCTCTTCTTCATTTCTTCTTGGCTCTTCTTCATTTCTTCCTGGGTCTTCCTCATTTCCTCTTGGTTCTTCTTCAATTCCTCTTGGTTCTTACTCATATTGTCAAATTTGTCTTCCATTCTTTTCAGCCACCTTATGACCATTTCTCTGAATTCTTTCTCTGACAGGCTGTTAACTTCCATTTCGTTTACCTCCTTTTCTGGTGAGGTTTGTTTTTCTTTCATATGTGGGCTGTTTCTTTGTCTCCCCATGGTCTCTCTTCTCTGTGTATCTGGTTATGTAGTTCTCACTCTTCTGCGTTGAATTAAAGGCATAAAATACAACACAACCAGGTGCAATACACCAGGCACTGAACCGGAATGTAGTCACAGTAATGGTAGTTCCAAATAAAGGTGATCGCCAGAGAAAGGCAAATTTGGTGATAGGTGAGAAAAAAGAAAGAGACCCCCCTCTCCCCACACACACACTCACAAAAAGAAAGACAGGAATGCCAAAATGATAATGGAAAAAGGGGAAGAAGTAAACAAAAAAAATGGAGTAAACTATAAATGTGGGGTGAAAACTCCTATAGGACAGCCCCTAATCTGAACCAAAACCAGCAACAAGTACCTGGAGATTGATACAAACTACATACAACTACTAATATCAAGGGTGGTGAGGGAACACAGAAGCAAAAATCTATCTAAAAAACAATGCAAATGAGGACAACCAAACAAGAAACAACACACACACACACACACACACACACACACACACATACACACACACACACAAAACACACCCTACAAAACAAACCAAAATAAAAGAATAAGCAAATCAATCTCATAAACCTGCATAAAAATCTATATAATCAACAGTCAAGTAAACAACAACAACAGGACAGGGATAAAAACAATTTAAGATAGTGAAGTCTGAGCAGCTCGAGGTATATATGAACTTAGAGTAGGTGGTTGGAGGTTAGATATATAAGTGGGGTGAGATTTTAACAGGGGATAAAAAAAAGAATTAAGGTAAATCTAACGCAGGAAAAGTGTAAGGGAAACAAGGCATTAAATAGGGAAAGGTTAGCAAGAGAGTGGTGGTATAAAGGTGAAGTTGAGGTAGAGTAAAAGATACTAAAGAGTAGATGAAAATAGACTGTATTCCCAAAGTTGAATAAAGAGAAAATAAAGTCAATTTCTTGTGTTACACAAGAGTCAATTTGTGATTCGGCCCCTGGGTGGCAGTGTTTCTAGATTGACCTCTGGGTCTATTGGTCCTCTCTAGCCTGAACTAAAATCTCGCTGTCCCTGTCGTATTCAATACTGCCTCTCTAATGGTGACTGCTGTTTTAGCAGCCAGGACCCTCCCAAAATCTTCTGGGTTTCCCTCCTCTGTCAGGTCCAAATTGGTTGCGCTCCAGGGATTCACTGTGCCACCAGCTCCAAGGGCCCTCTCCCACGTTTACCAGCTCCAATAGCCACAGAAATTTATTTCAGGCGCAGATCTCCTGGCTTTGAGTTCCAAGGAGCAGATGTCCCAGTCTGCCAGCCCCCTCAGTTTCCCGCACCTCTGTCACTATTTATGTTTCTAGCTCTCTCTCTCTTTCCCTTCTTCTCTGAAATAAATTTAAAAAATATTTTTTAAAAATTCCTTCAATGGCTCTCCATTGCTATTAGGATAAAACAAAAAAAAATTTCAACATTGCTTTCCATTTATCTAATCTTAGTTTATCTCTCCAGACTCTCATCTTTCATCATTCCTCCGAAAAGCGGCCCTACTCTCTCTTCTATCCCATCACTAGTAACTTCTGTTTCACTAAGTAATATAGAGGTGGACAAAAGTAGGTTAATAATACTAATAATAATGATGATGATGATTACAATAATTAATCAATAAATGACAATACAAGAATAAACTCTGTATTTCATGTACTCTCAACTGTAACCTATTTTTGCCCCACCCCTGTCTATTTTTTCTTGCCTTCTGGTGTTTGCACATCTTTTCTCCCACAATTCATTCTGCCCCTTCTCCTTGATCAGGCTAACCTCTTCATGTTTTGTGTACTCCCATGTGCTTCTCCCTGTACTTACTCATTGTTTTCATGGATAGCTACATTTTCATTGCTTTGCTTACATAGTTTATATCTCTGGCTAAACTGTAAGCCATACAGGAACAGGAACAGCTTACTTTGATTACTATTGTGTCCCCAATACTTATTACAGTGCCTGGCCAATAATAGGCACTTGCTAATCACTTATTGAAAGAAAGAGCACATAAGTAATCTGCTACATTACAAGTTAAATAGGTTTCCATGGGTCTATATTAAAGCTAAACTTTCAAATTAACATCTGAAGTAGTTTGTGAATAATTTGGGATTTTACTCCATTATGTCCCATTGATTTACTTAGAAATAGAATGTATTTTTATGTAATAATCTCTCCTCTTCTTCCCCAATGACTGCTTCTAAATGTCAAATATGTGTTATTTGATCAGACAAGAATATAGAGTAAAACAACGATCCAAGGTAGAGAAGTTAGAAATGGCAATAAGAGAGCTAGAAAGAATGGAAAACAGGAAAAAAAATTAACTTATTTATAAAATATTATGTTAACCTCTGACCAAGATGGCCTTAATGTTCTCCTCACCTAATAAAACTTCAGACAGGTTTCTTCCAGTCTATAGGTCTCTGACCTTCCTTTTCTTACTGCATTCACTTTAGAAAAGTTGCCATTCTAAATTTCTCCTTTGCTCTTTGGAAATGTAAGTCTTCTACAACCCAGAAATGTCTTTCTCTAGAACAAGCATGTGAAACTCACTTGTTGACCACAGTTTGACATGTTTGCTGTAGAACCTAGGGATAATTCTTTTGAAATACAATCACTAAGAAAGATTGGATTGTAAAGGACAAAATGAAACTCATTTATTCACAGATATTATTGTTGATTATGTAGAAAATATAACAGAATTTGTGAGAAAACCATGCAAATTGGTAAGAGAATCTAGCAAGGCAACTAAATGCCAATCTATACCAAAAAAATCTATTGAGCTTTTATGCAGCATGACCCAACTATCACAAAATTAAATTTTAAAAAGATATAGCTTTCAATAGCATTAAAACTTTAATAATCAAAATATTTAATTTCAGAATATATAAAAACTACTCCTACTAATCAATAAGAACAAGGTAGACAATCCAATAATAAAGTAGATAAAAGGCAAGAATGATCAGTTAGCTAAAGAGGAAATTTAAGTGGCCAGTTAAAATATGAAATTTAAGTGGCCAGTTAATCTTTTTATAGCATTTTAAAATCATAATGAGGTACCACCACACAATCTCCAGATTGTCAATAATTTTATGTAATTTTACTCATACTACCATGTTGAATATGTGAGGTCATAAGAATTCTTAATACACAGCAGATGGGAGTATAAATTGGATTAACTAGTTTGGAAAACTGGCATTATCCACTATAGTTGATGTCATATTTGGCTTGAGCATAGTAATTCTATTGTTAGACAGAAATTCAAGCATATGGTGCATTAGCATATATATGCAATAATGTTCTTAGTTACATTATTCCATTTTCAAAACTAGGATTACCTCAAATGGCCATCAACAGTTGACTGGATAAACAAATAGTGACATAATCATACAGTGGAATGCTATACAGGAATGAAAATGAACCATCCAACCATGTAGTTGGAGCTACCTACAAAAATATGGATGAATTCCAAAAAGAGTAAAATTAAACTTAAAGATAAGGGTTACTTCTAACTAAAAAGGAGGAATTTATGATTGGGATGAAAAGACAATAAGTTTCTGAGGGTGCTGATTATGGTTTTTAATTTGAGTTGTGGACAGGTATTTGTTTTATAACTGTTCATTAAATTGTGCCCTAAATTTTGCACTTTTCCATATGTATTATACTTCACACCTTCAAATTTTATTGTAAGAAAATATTGTGCAATTTAGACTGGCAAAATTTTTTGTATAATGACAAAAGTGTTTTAAGAAAATGTTAAAGAAAAACAAAAAGAAAACTTGACAGATATGGTAGAATTAGGTCCAAATATATGACAATAAAACAAACCTAAAGGAATTTACCTGGAAATCATCAGTTAAAAGATAGGCATGGTAAGATTGGATTAACAACAAAAATAAGAACGTGATGCTACTATGTGTAGTGTATAAGAGAGTAGGTGAAAGTAAAAGAATAGAAAAAGATGCACGAGGCAAATGCTAATCACAAGGAAATGGAGATAGACATATTAATAGAAGATGATAAAATCTGCTATAAAACAAGAAATGTTAAAGATAGACAATTTGAATAGCAATGGACCTCACGCTGAGTCTAAAAGGTTTTTTCTTCTGCAAGTCAGCATAGCAGGCCCAATATCTCAGACTTTCTCTCTTTTTCAATGAAGATGGCTATCTTAATAAAAAAGCCATTGAGATTATCTCTCTCTCCTCCTTCATTGCTTGCTCAGTCTTTTGACTTGACTAATGTGGGAGTTCTCACTTCTAGGAAGCATAGAGTTTCCTGAAGAGCTTCTTTCGAGTTTCAAGATTATGATTCATTGGTTCCCAGGTTGGAGCACAGTCATCAAGATTTTCATAATAGACTTCAGGGAATTCTACTGTGCATCCCCGATTCAGAACCACTAGTCTGAAGTCTTCTGCTCCTCTGAGCCTCAAGGATGGAACACTTCCTGATGTACTTTGAACCAGTGAGTTTTGTCGTTTCCGAGTTTCTCGTGACACACCCTCATGTTTAATCCCACCAACCTATACTGGAGAAACCTGTGGGGTTCTGTAGGTGAGCCCTAACTTCAAATTAAGTGAATTGAAAGGTTGGCCTAACTGTTCTCTTGCTTTATGCATCACAGCCAGAGTGAACTTTCTGAACTCAACCCAGTGTCGATTCTGCCCACTAGCCCACATGAATCCTTCAGTGGTCTCCCACTGCCTTTAAGTAATGGGCAAGCATTTTGACTTGGCTTCCAAGGCCCTCCTTTACGTGGGCCCTGCTTTCTTATCCAATCTTAGCTCTTGGTATCTATTCCCTCTAAAGTGACATGCCAGCAATACTGATGTTTGTCTTTACACTCACACTCTCTAGTCTCCTGTCTTACATGTGTCATCAACTCTCCTCCAAACTCCTATTTTCTTTCATGCCTCTACCCCCTCCAAGGTTTTATTATGTGTTTCCCTTCCTCCTGATGGCCCTGAACCCCTAGGATAGATCTCAATGTTGTGAAGTAACCTGGTATTTGTATTTTCAAACAGTAATTTGACAGAATTTAAACAGAATTTAAATTATTGTGAAGTACTATTTGTCTGTCTCCCTTCCCAAATCCCAAGTTCCAGGAATGAATGTGACTTATTTACTACTGTCTTTCCAGCCACGAGCACAGCACTTGGAATAAGAGGAATGCTTCATAAGTACTGACTGAACGAATAAATGAAGACATGACAGGCAATGATTCCCCCCGTTGTTATCCATTCAGTCCCCCTGCCTCGTTCCCAGATCCTACAAACACTGAAGCTAAGGTAATAAAATGGAGAGAATTTACAATATGACTCAGATTTGTAGGGACTTTCGGCAAAAAAAAAAAAAAAAAAAAAAAAAGACACTTGAAAAATGCTAACATGAAGGTAATTAAATAAAGTTGATTGTCTTAGATGCTCTGATCTGAGGACTGTCCTTCTCCACCCTCAGGATTTGAAGTCCTATGACTCCCTTTTAACAACTGTTTTCATATTCCATTTATATATTTTTATTTTAATTCTCTAAATCCTTCCTCCTTGTGCCTTTCACATCATTTTATATACTGCCAATAAACCTTTGCAGAGGACAGCATACTACCTGCTGTCCGTCTCACATGGCAAAACTGATCATTGTCTCAATTGTTACGTTTTGTCCTTTTAAACTTATATACCAAGCACATTACACTATCTTTGATTCATTTCTCATGCACTTATTGCCCTTCTCAAAATAGTCCTTAGAAATTCATTCTTCTCATAAGTGAAGAGAAGAATTCCAAGAAGTGAAGGGAAACATAGAGGAGAAAGTCCAAGTGCAGAATGTTCACAGGACACCCACATCAAAAACAGACTATTATGGCCCCAGATACATATAATCAGCGTCTCTTAAAGGCAAAGCACATCAAAGAGCCCAAATTAACTTTCCTTAAAATAATGTCTCAAGAATTTTATTATTTTTACAAAGGAGTATTTCAGTTATAGACCTGGTGAAATTACATGTTAAATTTCATAATAAATATAAAAAAATAGCTCCACTATAAAATGACATTTTTAAAAACCTCTATTATTTCTCTTTTAATGTAAGCATAATGAATATTTAATAAAAAATTACATGATTACCTTAGGTGTAGGATATCACAAATAACTTTTTGAAATATAAAATAAACAATTCTATTTTAAAAATTAAGACAAAAAAGAAGTGTAAAAGTAAATGCCTAATGAGACAAAACTGTATTGTATGACTCAATAAATAATACTTTTAAAACCTAAATTGACAGTGATACATCAGAAAAATACAAACAAGCTCAATTAAAATCTTGAATATAACTAAAGCAATAATAAAAATGGACAGTGAAGAATAGTGAAATATTAAGCTAAAAACATTTATATGTACCTACACCAATGACCTAAACTAATGTTTAGACTATAGTACCCCAAAACAAAGGGATTTCTTTTTCTGAAAATTCATATTTAATAAGAAAATTTGGTGGCTGGAAAGATACCATACTAGAGCAATTCTGTGATCTCAATTTCAATGTGCAGCTGCAGGACTACCAAAGAGTTCAAAGCAGGATATGCAACCTGTGCTTTTAATAAGAATTACTATTTTGTAAAAAAGAAAAACTGCTCTAATTCTGCATTCATCACAAATAAAGATAACTATTTTAGTGAATCCCCAAAATTGGGAACATGCTCTTCTAATATAGGGCACATTCTGCCAATGTTTCCAGAAAAACTACAAGCATATGTAGTTGCTTATAACCATTGATGGCCCATTCATTCTCTCCTTTCACTCTCGGTTCTGTTCCAGCCATGAGCATGGGTTAGTAATAGCTCAATAGCACTTTTTACACTTTAGCCCAAGGCATCCTCTCTTGCTTTGGGCCTCCCTCAAAGCTGGCAGCTTTTCAAGTCATCTGGCAAATGGCCAAAGCAGGTATACACAAAATGGGTATATGTGTTCTTTCCAAGTTGTGCCCAGTATTAGTCTTCTTAAAGATTCTGAATGATACAAGGCCAAAAGCACAAGTTGTTTTCTCTTGGCTGGGGATATCTTGACATCTCCCAGGTGCACACTGAGTGTTAGTTACCTGCAGATCTGTCATCAAGGCTGTCTGGTCTTCCCTTCATTCAAGGGGATCTGACAGTGTAAACAATTAGGTTTGGAAATTGGCTGAGGGATTTAAGCATGTTTGTTGTTGTTGTTTTCTTCTTTTTATGGCTTAAATAAGACCTCTCTCTGTTCACTAGACCTGCAGTTTTTGTTTTGTTTAATATTATGTGCTGGTTGCTCCACTCCCAATTTTTTCCTAGGGAACTCATTCCTAATCAAGTAGGCATAGCCAGATAGCTCATCCAGACAGTCTGAGGATTGTGCCAGTCCCACTACCTAATAAGGTCATGTGTTGTCTCTGCCACCCCCACAGTGCTGCTCACTTCCAACGCAGTATTTCCTACCAGCATTTTTGGCCTAGAGAAAACAGCCATTTTAAACAGATTTTTATTTTTATTTTTTTTTTTTAAATATATATTTTATTGATTTTTACAGAGAGGAAGGGAGAGGGATAGAAAGTCAGAAACATCGATGAGAGAGAAACAGCCATCAGCTGCCTCCTGCACACCCCCCACTGGGGATGTGCCCGCAGCCACGGTACATGCCCTTGACCGGAATCGAACCCGGGACCTTTCAGTCCGCAGGCCGATGCTCTATCCACTGAGTCACACCGGTCTCGGCTTAAACAGATTTTTAAAACAGATGGTATAAGCATCTATCTGTGGCCTTAATATTTCATCCTTCCCTAAGGATCTATGTCTTAAGATTCCTCATTAGAGATGAATGTCCAAAATCAAGATTCTCATGAAATACATTAAGCTATCCTAGCATTCCCTTTTCTCCATATTCTCACCAACTCTTGTCCATTGTTGATTTGTTATGGTAGCTATTCTGCCAATTGTGAGGAGATACCTAATTGTCATTTTAATTTGTATCTCTCTGGTAATTAGTGACTTTGAGCACTTTTTCATATGTCTCTTGGCCATCTGTATGTCCTCTTTGGAGAAGTATCTATTTAGGACCTTCACCCACTTTTTATTTGGATTGTCTTCCTTTTATTAAGTTTGTATGACTTCTTTATATATTTTGGAGGCTTAATATGTGAATTGGTAAATTAATCAAGCAGAGAAAAGAGTAATAATTATACAAAGCCTAATATCTTGAAGCTAAGGGAATCTTAAGAACTACATCATGTTTCTCTAAAGCATTATCTAAGCTTATTACTTCACAATGATCTCTTAAGTTTTGTAAATGTCACACAGGCTAAAAGATTAGATTCCGGAAATTAAAGGATGGCCAAAATCTGAGAAAATACCCTTGGTCTGGATAACTCTACAGTGTTTAAGAAGCAATACAAAGAAAAACACATTATGCTAGTATTAGACTACAATCCCAAGATTATGAGTCTGATTATGGCATTAATCACCTCATTTTCAAATCAGATTATTAGAGACTATTTTCCAAAAAGTTTAATTAATTCATGATATAACAAATTCAAAAGAAGCGTATTTTGATTTAACACAAAAGGTATTTAGCATCTACTACATGCCAGCATAGTGGGAGAAATAAAATTATATAAAAGAGTAAAGCTTTAAGTAATTCACAATGTTTTCTGGGAGGTGGAAATTCCAATTTTAGTAGCAGCCCTATGAAGGTCTGATCTACCAGGTTCCACCAAAGCTAGACATTCCAACACATTTAAGTCATAGCTTTGGAGACTGTATTAAAAATACCTGTGCCAGGAACATGAACACACCTATGAAAGTAGCAAGGGAAGAAGCCATCAAAGAAATCCAGTGGACTCCTTCTTGGGTTCTGTAAATATCTTAAAAAATCAACCACCTTGAGTTCAGGAAGGATAAAAACGAGTATTCTTTCAACCAGTTTGTCTCATCACACTAGTGTTCCAATCCCCAACCTACTCTCACAGCTCTCCTTTCATGGTTTGGGATCCTGGATCACTTAGCCAGGGGTCAGCAAACTCATTAGTCAACAGAATCAAATATCAACAGTATGATTGAAATTTCTTTTGAGAGCCGAAAACCAACTTCTGCACATGAGCCTCGAACTTTCAGTTGCACTGTACATGGGCCCCTACACATGGTATTTTGTGGAAGAGCCACACTCAAGGGGCCAAAGAGCCGCATGTGGCTCGTGAGCCGCGGTTTGCCAACCACTGACAGCCAACACTGCCTCCTTAGAACTCAGTCCTCTTTGGCACAACTAGACTAGCAGTACTTGATTTTGCTACTGTAGGTTTTAAAACATAAAGAGTTATTCAGTAGATCCTTTCCCTTCTTTTATTTAAAAAAAAGCATTTTTATTGATTTCAGAGAGGAAAGAAGAAGGAGAGAGACATAGTAACATCATGGTGAAAAAGAGAATCATTGATCAGCTGCCTCCTGCATGCCCCCCTCTAGGGATCAAGCCCGAAACCCAGGCATGCGCTCTGACTGGGAATTGAACCATGACTTCCCGGTTCATGGATCAATGCTCATTCATACCAGCTGGGCTCCTTTCTCTTCTGATTCCACAGGTTCCCATCACAGCATCTGATTCTGTTTGAATGGGCATAAATTGTAGTAAATTTTATGATGGAGACAAAGAGAGATGGACTGCCACCTGATCAACACAACTATATTGTGCTTCCTGAATAACAGAACAAAACAAATTAAATATTTCATTTTTAATCTTGAGGACTCTAAATATATAGAAGAAGAAAAAATATATACATATATTTCAGAATTAAGGGTAATTAGTGGAACAATAAATAAATTGAATAAAATGTCAGAGGTAAAGGGATGAAAGAATGATCAAAATAGTATGAACTAAATAAATATGAGAAGTCTTCCTAAAGGAAGAGAAGAGCACTTCAGATAAAGGAAATGGGATGGGTAAGGAGGCATGGAAAAAAATTTATTAAGTTCTAGGCAATCTTAATTTTTATATCCTTATAACAAGCATATGGCAATTTTAGAATAAAATAAATTCTGGAAAAGGATATTTATTTATTTATATTCCTCTGATTTGATGAGGAAGAAAAATAGGAATATAGATAGAGAATGTAGATTCAAATAGTAAGTAGTTTTGGTTATGAATTCTAGATTATAAATTAAATCAATATTGACAACATGTAAGTCTAAACTCACAACTGTCACTAAACTTAGAACATTGGCTCAATCTTAATTTGAGAACAATGCTTAGAATTTGCCTTTTGATTAAAAGTAATATTTTCTTCTTCTTCCTTTCATTTTTAATAATACCTTTAAAAATCTAATAAATATTTATACTATGTATTTTAGAAAAAATAGATGGTTAGGTCATGGTTATATCAAGAACACAAATTTCATCTCACTATATGCTTAGGTCAGTCCCAACTGATGTTACACAGCCATGAGGTTAAATAAATCTCTATTATAGAAAATGTTAAAAAATGAATTAGTTAAAAATTATATGAATCAAATGGATTTTTAAGGTCTGTTCTAACCATGATCCCATGGTTCTGACTGGGAGCTCTCCTTTACTCTGCAGAGTCTTCCTTACAGGTAACAGTTCCATTTTACTTCAGCAATGAGCTGCATGATGGTGCCCTTCACAATTTGGTTCTAGAGGCATCTATATCAGTCTCTGGAATCCTCACTAAACTTTTAGATTCCTAGGCCCCACTTCAGACGTACAAAAGAGGAATCCTTACTGGTAAATCCCAGACATCTACATGTTTCACAAGCTTTCCCAGTGACTGAGAGAACACTATAATTTGCGGACACTGTTCTAACCCTTGACATTCCTGCAGACCAGGAGGGGCCGTTTGCAGTTATGACTACAGTGACGGCGTCATCTGTTCCTTAAGGAGTGAGTTAACCTCACGAGCATCTTAAACACCGTCTAAGCACCCCACCACCTCTGGAGGGTAAATTTACAGCATGTAACATCTTCCCGACCTCTTCCTTACAGAGACAATAGTCCATTTTCACTGTCATCACAATTACTAATACTAATCTTTCTCAAAATTCCTTGTCTCACCAAAGAACACTGAGTGAATAAGGCCTCAGTTATCAGCAGTGTCTGGTCAAGATTTAAATCTATAAATACTTCAGCCTTTTTCATTTTCATGTGATATTAGAAAAGAACACAGTATTCAGATCACATCTGCAACTTAAACCACAGAACACAAGTTAAGAAATCCAAGGAAATCAACTCACTGAGCTCCATTTAGTGCAATAAAAATATTAACTATTTGATTACCAAACATAACTTCTTTCATATGGTTTACAATGGCAGAAGCAAAATTGAGGATCCTAGAATCTCATTTACCATTTTTCCATTACAATATTTAAGTACATACCAAAGATTTAATTATGGCATATTGAAAATACAGAATAGTTAAAAACTGACTAAATTATGCTAATTGAAAGAATTCTAGTCCAAACTGATAAAAAGTTTGAGCATTAAGCCTTTTATAAAATATTATTTTCAATAATACATAGGATATACAATTTCAAATGTGAAATGCTGGTAGTAAGCATAAAACCTTTTTAGGGACATGGAAATTATATATATATATATATATATACTAGAGTTCTTTGCAAATTCATTCTATAAATAGACTAGGTCCACAGATAAGTTCCTATGTATGAAAACTCCAGAAAAAACATAGAGGCATACAGAAGAAATTGTTACTAAGTTCTGAGATATAAAAACTGGATTCTAAATAAATTCATGTAATAGAGCATTAGGAACAGTATATAGTCATTAAAAATAACACTTACAAAGAATAATAAACAGCATGGGGAAATGTTAATGATATAATGTAAAGTAAAACAGGAGGAGATAAAACCATAGATTCTATGAAAAAAATGTATTCATAGAAAAGAATATTGGAAGAAAACTCATCAAACTGTACAACAGTACTCGCTTCTTGGGGGGCATTTCAGATTATATTACACAGAGTCTGATTTCTATCATCATGGTCACTCTCCTTCTGATATACTTCTGTTCATTCCTACTTTTAAAAGGATTCTGTTTTGAAGCTCTTAATTGAATATAATATTCCATGGGTGTTTTAATACAACAGGATGATCACTTACTGCGATCTGACTACTCTTTTTTTTAAAGAAACAACATTCTTTTTAAAAAATATATATTTTATTAATTTTTTACAGAGAGGAAGGGAGAGTGATACAGAGTTAGAAATATTGATGAGAGAGAAACATCAATTAGTTGCCTCCTGTACACTCCCCATTGGGGATGTGCCCATAACCAAGGTACATGCCCTTGACCGGAATCAAACCTAGGACCCTTCAGTCTGCAGGCCGATGCTCTATCCACTGAGCCAAACCAGTTAACTAACTAACTAGTAGTCAGTAGTTGCCTGACTACTCCTTAGACAACCAAAGATGCATCTATTTATTGAACATTTATTAAACACTTACTCTGAGCCAAGTCCTAGGACACAAAAATAAGATACAGATTCTGCCTTAAGGAACATAGATAGAGTCTAGTGAAGGACAGAGATAATGAATACTCTGATAAAGACCGGAAAAGCTATTGTAAGGGCACAAATAAGAGCGGTCAATTTTTTTTATTAGACTTAGAATAAATCAGTTGAATTTTGACCTACGAGTCAAAAGGACTTTGATTTCACACCCGTTAGGTGTGATGCATGTGAGATATCCTTATGGAATTGTCCAGTAATCGGAGAGAGTAAAAATCAATAAAGCTCTGGGATGGAAATGAGAATTTCACCAACACATAGGTGACAGTTAAAGTCATGAGAATGCAGGAAGTTGTTAAAAGTGAGCACAAAGGAGGAAGCAGGATTATGATCCAGAAACAAACAAACAAACAAGCACAGAGTCCTCAAAGACAGCATTACTTAAGGGAGGTGCCAAGCAAGAGGGCCCCATAAGTAAAGGCCAAGAAGAAAGGGTCAGAGACGTAAAGCAGAAACCAACACAGTGCTGATGGGGAAGCCCCGTATGGAGTTTTTAAAGAAGGACAGGAGTTGACAGCACTAGAAGTCCAGCAAGGTGAGAAATGAAACTAATTCACTGGAGTTGAAAGTGAGGTTCCTTTGGGTGACATCTGCCAGAGCAACTTCAGTGTGTGTGTGTGTGTGTGTGTGTGTGTGTGTGTGCACGTGTGCATGCATACTTGTGGGGTTGGGAACATAGAGGCTAGAGGCATTAAGTTTAAAAACAAGTGAGAATAAAAAGACAATTTGCAAAGAGAAAATACAAATGAAAAACAAATATATATTTTAAAATTGACCTCTTCAAAATATAAATGCGAATTAAAACCAGATGTCAGTTCTGCTTACCAAATTGACAAAATATTCTAAAAAAATAACACTCATGCTGACAAGGGTGTGGTGAGACAGCACACACTGCTGATAGGAAGATGACATAATTGTCCACTTTTCCTGTAATCTACCCAGCACGACTGATCTCCCCCTTCCTTTGCAGCCCCTGTAATATTTAACTGTACTTATGCTCTTCAGGTACAACTCTCCCTCTGTTTGGTTTATGAGGCCTGTGAGGATAGAGAACTAGTCTGAGAAATCTCTGTTCTCATTAGGTTCTAGCTTCCAGTGCAGTGCCTGACTCCTGGTAATTGTTTAAGAGATTCTTGTTGAATGAATTCATAGGGACCAGAGTTTTTGTTTTGATACATGCTGTGCTAGCTAAAATTTGCAAAATTCATCCCAGGTTTAAATGTTATCATTCAAAGACATTAAGCCAATAAGAAAGGATGAAATAGTGCCACTTGCAACAACATGGATGGACTTTTAGAACATTCCTCTACGTGAAATAAGTCAGTCAGAAAAAGCTAAGAAGCATATGATTTCACTCCTGGGACATAAAACTGAAACTCATGAACATAAATAGCAGTGTTTTGGTTGTCAGAGGGAGGAGGGTGGAGGGGGAATGGGGTCCAATATATGGTGAAAGGAAAAGATCTGACTGTGCGTGGTGGGCACCCAGTGCAATATACGAATCTTGTAAAATAGCAACCCACACCTGAAACCTGTTGGGGTGACATTGGTCAATATGTTCATGTTGATCAATGTCACTCCAACAAATGTATTTTTCCTAAAAAAAAAGACAAATTAAGCCATGAAAAGTAGTTTACTTTATGAAATTCTGCTAATATATGAGTAATCATACACAAAAGTGGGGACATAAATAATATATATCATGCCTATGCACAAATATTTATGCTGTCCTGGCCCTCCTTCCACTTTATCATTTTAATTTTCTTGAGGTAAGTATTTTCCTTGGTTTAAGTCTCTTTATCATCTCATCATTCTTCGAGTATAAATTTTAAAAACTATTCATAGCTTCCTAGTCTAAGACAGTCATACCCTCTACTGGTCAGCAAGCGTCTGACTAAAACTATGTCTAGCAAGTTTACTGAAATTGATGAAAATGGAAAAAGTATAAATTCACTTGGCATTTGAAGTGGGAAAGGAAAATAAGAGTAGCTTTCGTGTGTTTTTAATATGCTTCAATTTTCCCAAACTGTAATTTAATGAATCATCAAAGATTATTGTGTCTGTATGTGCTACTTGGGGGATCTCAGGAAAAACAGTCATTGCTGGAAAAACAGGTATAAAATTTTATGGTACTTCCTGCCTAGAGCTGAAGCCCTCCACCAGCAGCATTACCTAATGCTACTCCTCTAAGACTGATCAATACTGCCTGGAGAGGGAATCACACCAGCTCCTTCAAGGAATTTGGCCATTTTCTTTAAATATGCCAAAAATGCACTATTATTCCTTTGCTTACTTGTGAATATACAGAGTAATGTGATTAGGCATTACTCTCCTCTATGTGCTAAATCAGTGCTGCTCACCAGGGGCAGTTCTGCTCCCCAAGAGACATTGGCAATGTCTGGGAATATTTTTGATTATCACAACTCAGGGTTAGGGGGAGTGGGGGCCATGGATACCAGTAAGAATCCCACAGTGCACAAGGTAGTCCCCACAACACACGATTTATCTAGTTCAAAATGTCAATAGTGCTAAGGCTGACACCCCTTTGCAAACTGATAGAATGTATACAACTTTCAGAGACCCCTATTCATCTTTTGAGTCCCAGCTAAGCTACCACCCCTTTCCACAGGCTTTCTCAGATCACCCCACAATGACATCTTCACAGGTTAAACTTGCCCTAATTCAGGTTTCATTTGATGGTGATTCATCTCAAAGATATTTTGAGGAATCAAATATCCATGTTCATTGCTGATACTTCTCTCTTTTCTTTTCGTAATTTGCCTGTGTTTTAAGACAAAGCAAGAGACTCACTACTTATGTTGCTTTTCCTTTCCAAATTTTCTTTTTAATTTTTTTAGGATCTTTAATGTATTACTGGTTTCATAGAAAATAAGTTTTGAAGTGGGAAAGAGTAACTAATTATTCCATTGTTTTTTCAGCTAAAATGTTTGTGTAATATTTCTAGTAACTTACATTCAGTGTCCTTTGCTTGGCCCATTCTACTAAGCTTAAAAACAAAAAGGCTATTATTTTTGGCCTCTGATCAACCATATAATTCTCCTTCTATTTTAAGTTTGAAGATTTGGCTTGTTCTTTCTAATGTCAGGAATTCATACCCCCATAGGCCAGTAATCGTAGGAATGGAAGACCTGGGGGAAATAAAAAAGCTCTGAATGAAAGCTAACAGTTTAATTTTATTCATTAGTAATACTCTTATGAAACAAGTGGTTTTCTTGAAAAGGAAAGGTTTTTTTAATAAGTCATTGCTATATTGGTCATTTTTTTCTGATTTTTGAGGAAACTTAAATATGTTTGTCACCTACAAACATGGGAACTATAAGTATACACGGAAGACCTCAGCAAGGATATAACTTCTTATACAAAGTGATATGAAGGCTTATAATAATTATGCTTATTTTACCTACCCATTGCTTTTAAAGCTAGTTAGATAGCCAGGTTACTTGGTAGTACATTTCTTAGAAATAGAGAGCCACGATGGAAAGATCTGAATGTTGCCTGAGGCTGAGGAAGATGATAATGTGGTAGAGAAGTCACTAGCAGTGGCTAGCTAGAAGATTTTTAGTTTTCATACTCAACTGAAACATACCTTCCTACTAATTCCATTTACTCCCCTTCTGAAGCAACACTAACCAAGTTCTATCTGTCTTCCTCAGAAAATTCCTTCAGATACGTAAAGACTGCTGCCCTATTTTTCTGAAGTCTTCTCTTTGAACTCATTTTGACACACAAAATATCTAGCCTAACCAAAGACAAGAAAAACTCAGAGAGAAAACACTGCATGATACTGACCTTTGAGTGTAACCCAAGAGTGAACAGACTGTCTTTTGAGATTTAAATACTATTCGACTTGAACTCTATTCTCTATATATTGGAGAGTACCTCTTCCAACTGTCTTTGGGGATTCTTAAATGGGAAGAGCAGCTGAAGACTCACTTTTCTCCTGATTACCCTGGTTCAGAGTTTATGTTTTCAGTGAATATTCAGTCATACTTGGTTATTGCCTTATGTGGATGTTCTTTTTCTCTTCTTGCTTGAGCACTAACTCAAAAGTACAACACAGACTCTTGCCCTGCATTTTCCCCAAACCAATCACATAAGGCATTTGTCTTTGTGTCAAACTTTATAGTAGTTTGTGGGGCAACAGAAGATGCTTCCAATGTAGAAGTGCAAGTGATAAATATTTACAGTAGGCATCCTTGTAAAATATAAGACATCCTTAAAAGTCCTTTGGCCATTCATGTTAGCCCTCTGCCCTTTTAAATAGTCCCACATAGATTCTACCCATTATTTTAGCTCCACCATTTATAATATTCTTAGCCAGTCTCAAGGAGGCTATAGGACAGGGTCTTGATTCAGCATATTTGCATTATCAATAGCACCATGATTACACTGGTAAACCTGGATCAAAACCACATTAGTGCATCCAGGTGTTCCTTTCTTTGCCATCAAGTACTATCTACTTTTACTTTAAATTATAACCTACATGTACCCCACCCCTTCATTTGGCCACACCCTTTCAACATATATATGTGGCTTTTGCTTTCAGTCTTTGTTTGATGAAAGCCTTCATACCACTGCCAGATTCAACTTCAAAAGACAGAGAATTCATAATTCCACTTCTGCCCCACATCTCTGAGCAGACCAGCTGGGTTAAGTCCCACCTTTTCCAGTCAGAATCACATCAACTTTCTTCTCTAAGAAGCCAACTAATGATTTCTCAGTGCCAAACCACTATTTTCTTGTTATTCCTCCTTTAAGGAAACATATTTCTGCTTCCACAACTTATTCATAATTTCCCCCATTGTGGGCTACCACAACCAGTACCACAACAGAAGTGGCTTAGACAAAAAAAAAGATGTACTTTTTTACAATCTTGGAGGCTAGACTCACCTCTTATAAAGACAGCAGTCATATTAAATTAAGACCTAATGACCTCATTTTAACTTTATTTCTTTAAAGTCCCTATCTCCAAATATAGTCGCATTCTGAGGTACTGGAAATCAGGACTTTAACATATGAATTTGGGTGGAGGGAGGTAAAATTCAACCCTAAATTTTCTTCTTCTTCTCTCCAATTCCTAAGGCCATGCACAAATCCTCCTTCCAGTCTACCACCTAATCATTCTACCTCAGTTTTCCCCCTTTTTCTTCTAAGCTCTGACCACATTTGAATTGGCATTTGCATAGTTTCACCTTCCTGGTATAATTCTTCTATCCCCAGAAAGTTTAAGCTCTTTAAGCTCTCTAAATTATTAGTAAGAATTTACGGATATGAATTAGGAATTCAACAAGATTGAATTTCCTCAGACTGAATTGTCTTATTTTGAAAAAACTTTTCATGGTCATATTTACTATAATATGGCTTTCATAGACAATGGCTAAATGCCTACACCAGAAAAAGTCACTACTCTGTTAAAACTAAAAAATAATGGCTTAAGTCTTTGAAAAGTTTCTCTTCTATATAAGCACATGTGAGATCCCTCCTGTAAAACTTTCTAAAAATATATTTTTATTGATTTCAGAGAGAGAAAGGTAGAGGGAGAGAGAGATAGAAACATCAATGATGAGAGAGAATCATCGATTGGCTGCCTCCTGCACACTTCCTACTGGAGATGGAGTTTGCAACTTTGGCATGTCTTCCTAGTTCACAGGCCCACCTCAACCACTAAGCCACACAGGTAGGGCTCTCCCCAAAATATTAAATTTCACAATATTTTCCTCTTTTAAACAACTTCTTTTTTCCAGGATCTTTGTTACTAAATACCATAATTTGAAACTATAACAGTTGACTTAAAAAAAAATCAACATTTACCTTGTAAATAAAATGCAAACCGACATTTATGCTGCACTTATGTATAGAGTATATTCAAATTGGTCTGACCTGTATTATCTCATTTAATCCTTAACAACTTTAGAAACGCATACTATGATTCCTTCCATTGTATATTTGAAAAAACTAAGGCAGAGAAATGTTTAGTAACCTGCTCAAAATATTATGGTGGGTTAAGATAATGTAATCTGACATTAATGCCCAATAGCTTAACAAGAAACAAATCATTCTCTGTCTCTCTGTAGTGTTCTTTAAACCCTAAATTTTAAATTCATAAATTATTTTCCTAATATAAATTACATCCTTTTGATATGGATTTTTGTTGTTGTTGTTAATCCTCACTTGAGAATATTTTTTCATTGACTTTTTAGAAAGAGTGGAAGGGAGAGAGACAAGAGTGAGAGAAACGTTGATATGAGAGAGACACATCTATTGATTGCCTTCCACACACCACCTGACCTAGGGCGGGAGATGAAGCCTGTAAATGAGGTACCTGCCCTTGACTAGAATCAAACCTGAACCCTTTGGTCCAAGGACTAAGGCTCTATCCACTGAGCCAAACCGACTAGGGCAATAAGGATTTTTAATCATAGAAAAATATGTTAAGTATATTTTTAATATTGTCACCTTGTGTTTCAATCCACTGAGCAGTGTGTATGAAAAAAAAAATTACTCCATTTACATGGTCTTGAGCATTGTGGTTTCCTTTGTAACCAAGTTCTCTTGACTTAAGATCAAACCCGACAGAAGGCCTGTATGAGATTATGTTGCCCTCATGTGATAGATATTGTGAACTGCAAGCAGAATGGACTAGCAAAGGCTCTGCAGCCCAGCTCTGAGGAGCTGAGGGTATTACCAGTTCACTGATCATTCTCAAAAGCCAATGCAGTTTTCACAGAAGAAACAAAGTGTGAGACTATCCAGTTAGTGCAGGTATTTATAATACTACGTATTTACAGGCATTACATACATTTACAGTCTGGCAGTAGGCAATATCCAAAATGCTCTCCCTGTGAACTCTTCATGTTAACAGAGAACGTTACTGTATTAAGTGGAAAATTATCTTTTTAAAAAACTACAGAATTCTCAAAATTTCTCCAAAGGGGTATGTAATTTACCCATTTGATTATGCAACCTTACAGGGCTGCTGTTTTAAAATCTGAATCTTGGAAACGTGGACTTTAAAATATGCACTTAAATCCTCTATTCATCATTATGAGTATGGAAAAATCCCATGTTGATCAGAGAAAACAGCAGAGACCCGGCCTTTCAACGAAACCCAAGGCAGATAATTCTCCAAAGGGTCCTCTTTCCTTGGAGAAACAGTCTGTTGGCTTGCAAAAGCTGTGTCCGGCTAGAATTACCCCTGAGTCATAATTTCACATGGTAGTCTCACCAAATGGGGAGTTAAAAACTCAAAACAGAACATCAAAATTCTACCCTAGATGATGCAGGCAGCTGCCTAGAAAATGTGCATCTGAGCCTACGAAAAGGTCTCCAACTTCTCTCTCAGAGGGCCTGCTTCCAGAACCTGTGGTTCCTGCCACAAACATAGTCTTTCCTACTTCAACAGGATGTCTCTGGTAGTTTCTCTGCTAGTTTGATTTTGAAATATCAAAGTTCAACGTTACCTGGAGAGATAAGACACTATAAATCGCAAATTCGTAAGCACAGATTAAATTATCAGCATACTTACGGCCAAAAGAAAAGCAGCAAGTGAGCCTTGTGAGAAGAGGAGCAGCTGTGGGTAGTATTTAATGGACAGGAGGATGGAGCGATGACCCAAAGCTCACGGTAAGGCCGAGGGGAGCAGCCTGTGGGCTGTGGAACTGGGAGCGAGGGAAGGTCACGTAATCAAGAAGAAGCCAAGCACTGGAAAGGAAAGGAGAAAGAGGCTGAAGCAAATTGGACTTCTTGAGAATTTTATGTGGGAATGGCCTTGTTGGCCAAAACTGAACTACAGAAATTACCCAATAAGAAAGGAAATTTTAAAAATCAGAGTTTACAGATTAAAGAAAGCAAACAGAGGATAAAAATGGAAAGAATGGTGACTTTATCACAAATGAATTCCCACTCTTTAGTGATTAAACATTTTGTACATAGAAATACCGAGTGACATGGAAACGCTAACGCCTCAGCTTGGCAGTGAACACACTGTCCTGTCTCCGCTCAGCCAGGAGGAGGGCCCTGACCAGGAATCGGACCGTGACCTCCTGGTTCACAGGTTGATCCTCAATCACTGAGCAACACCAGCCAAGCATCAGAATAACGATAATAATAATAATAATAATAATAATAATAATAATAATGATAATGAGCTGAGTTCCAACACAGGTTCATAATCCACTCAAGAAAAGTGGTTTTCTTCTATACTATGCCTTAAGGTATGAGAAACATGACAAGAATGGAAAAGCCTGTCAAATGCTTTAGGGATTAACCCTGGACTAAAAAGGCAAGAGGCTACATAATCTCTCATATCACCATGACTACACCTTTGTGTCCCACACCTGAAAATGAATGTTATTTATAGATAAAGCCACCCAATTAATTCTCACAAGAGGATTACAAGCCTTCCAGTCAAGAGAAAGGCCCAAGGGGTAGGGTTTATGTGAGCTGATAAACAGGTTCTGTCAAAGCACTTGTAGAAGTGAATTCCAGAATTGCTGACTCCCACACTCTATTCTAATCCAAAAATATATATATATATCCTCCATCTGGGAACAAAAAATAAAAGCCTGGTATTAAACAGATGGATTTCAGCTAAAATACATTGTAGGGTAGTTACACAGAGAATATATGTGTTCTATACATCCAGATTTTGGAAACTGTACTAAGAATTGAAAAGGCTGCTTGATGTTTTTAAATGTATCACAAAGTAAATTAAAAATTATTTGTCAATTATAACAACACTAGAGGCCCAATGCATGAAATTCGTGCAAAAGTAGGCCTTCCTTCCCCTGGCACCCAGGACCTGGGCTTCCCTCGCAGCCCCAGCTTCATCCAGAAGGTTGCCCCAAAGGACATCAGTCTAATTAGCATATTATGCATTTATTATTATAGATTCTTCTACATCCAAACTTGACTCTTCCCTTTAGCGCCAGGCCCAATTTCCTTGGATCACCCAAAGATACTTCATATCATTATGTCCAGGAACATCGCTGTGCCCAAAACTTCATGAATGTTTGTTCTCAGTGAATGGTATCACTATCATTCTAACCACCTGATTAAAACTCTAGATAGCTCTGGTTGCCGTGACTCAGTTGGTTGGGCATCATCCAATGCACCCTAAGGTCACTGGTTCAATTCCCGGTCAGGGCACATGCCCAGGTTTCGGGTTTGATCCCTGGTCAGGGCGCATACATAAGGGCAGCCAGTTGATGTTTCTCTTGCATCAGTGTTTCTCTTTGTCTCCCCCTCTCCTTTCCTCTCTCTCTAAAATCAATTAAAATTTTTTTAAATAAATAAAAATAAACCAACATCTGCATCTTTAAAAAAGACCAAATAAAAACTTTACATCATCATTAATCCCTTCTTCATCCCCACTCCTACCACAGCCATTTATGAACAAAAGCCTTTGGTTTCTACCTCATTCAGTCCTCTGTTTGATTCTTGTCGTCACTGCCCTAGTCCAGGGATTCATCAAATTTCAACTAAATCATCTGTCTTGACTGTTCTGACTGCCTCCCTTTCCAAAGATACTTTCCACAATCCTAATGGAGAGTCCTCTAAGCAGTATGGCAGCAAGATTAAAAGTCCTTAGCAAGGCATTTAATTAGGTTACATCTGCCTATCAGACTTCTTTCTAAATTGATGTCTCTGTAAATTCTACTCTCCAGTCATACCACACACCATTCCTATTCCTTCAACACTATACACCACAGTTCAGGGGTTTCATTCATGCTGTTCCCTGCACCTACAAAGCTCTCTTCTCTCTTCTCCCAACAATAACACGTTATTTTTTATTTGCTATCTCTCAACCAAGTTCAGATACTACTTTTACCACCTTCTCTCATTTGAACTATATCCTAACACTAAGAATTTATCACTATTTCCTGTACCCTAATAAAATCATGTTTGTTTTCCCAAAGTAGCACTTCTTTCACACATGCATGTTGATTTCTCATTAAATTGTAAGGCCAAATGCTCTGAGTATGTGATTCTTAACTCGGTTATTTCCTATGGTCTCTAGCAGTGTGTGTGTGTGTGCGTGTGTGTGTGTGTGTGTGTGTGTGTGTTTATCTATTAGTAGTCCATTGCATGTTTATCAAAAGCAATGACTATAATTAGATAAGTGCTTAGTAAGTGCCAGGCTTTCTATCCATTTTTTTGCTATACTGACTGAGTCACTTAATCCTCAAATCTATGAAGTAGGTATTATCAGCCCCATTGAAGTAATAAAATCTAGAAAAGCAGCTTCCCCAAAGTCAACACTAGTCTGCAATCTGGATTATAACCAGTCTTTCACAATTTACAGCTTTTGCCTTTAATATATAGCTTTGGATAGTTAATAGTCAAACAAAATCCTACAAGAGTAATATCCAAAATAACCATCACTCCACTACACCCACAAGCCATGCCCACCAGCCAATCAGGAGCAAGTATGCAAATTAACCCCAACCAAGATAGCTGCAGCCACAGAGTGAGCAGGAGGCTTGGGTTTCCCCAGCAATGGAGGAAGCCAAGCTTTCCACACACCCTGGCGGGCCCAGGCCTTTACTCAAGACTACAAAGTTTCAATTATAGAAGATAAATAAACTCCAACAGAAATGGCTTCAGCCATGGAGCGAGCAGAAGGCTTGGCTCCGCTCCAGGATACGAAATTTCAATTATAGAAGATAAATAAATCCCAGATCCCAGGGCCTCTGCTTGGGTTGCTGGGGAGCGTGGCCAGCCAGCAAACCACCAAGGGTCCCTCGACCAGGCTGCTCCACGCCCCAAGGGAACCCCTACCCTGATCCAGGATACCCTTCAGCACAAACCAGCTGGCTCCCACCCATGCACCAGGCCTCTATCCTATCTAATAAAAGAGTAATATGCAAATTGACTGTCACTCCAACACACAAGATGACTGCCCCTATATGGTCAAAGATTCTGCCCCTATGTGGACACAAGATGGACACCACAAAATGGCCAACAGGGGAAGGCAGTTGGGAGGGATGAGGCCTGCAAGGAGGCACAGTGGTGGGCAATCAGGCCAGCAGGGGAGGGCAGTTGGGAGGGACCAGACCTGCAAGGGAGGGCAGTTGGGAGAGATCAAGCCTGTAGGGGAGGGCAAGCTGGCAGAGGAGGAAAGTTGGAGGAGACTGGGCCTGCAAGGAAGGTCAGTTGCGGGGGACCTAGGCCTGCAGAGGAGAGCAGTTGGGGGTGACCAGGCCTGTAGGGGAGGACAGTTAGGGGCAAACAGGCTGGCAGAGGAGTGGTCAAGGTGTGAGCAGGCTGGCAGGCAGAAGCTGTTAGGGGCAATTAGGAAGGCAGGCAGGTGAGCAGCTAGGAGCCAGCAGTCCTGGATTGTGAGAGGGATGTCCGACTGTGGGATCAGGCCTAAACAAGAAGTCAGACATCCCTTGAGGGGTCCCAGATTGGAGAAGGTGCAGGTAGGCTGATGGACACCCCTCCCCCAATGCACGAATTTCGTGCACCAGGTCTCTAGTAGATAGATAAAAAGGCTGCCATATGAATACAGACTGAAAACATCGAGAACATTAGTGCCTGACAGGTACCATAAGACAATTTTGAAGATTAAATAAAATAAAGTACATAAAATGCCTAAGGCAATACCTGAAACACAGTAAGAGTTCAAACAAGTTTGGTGGGGATACTTTGTTGATTTTTCAGGAATGAATAGTATAAAAAGTATACTTAAACTGACTCCCTAAATCATAAAATCCTAAGTCAAGGACACTTGCTTTAAATTCATAGTGTCTTGAAAGTCAAATAAGAGAAAATATTATTTTAAATTTAAACATAAATTTATAAAATATTTCTTAGTATATCTGCTAAGAAATTTCTATAAATTTATAGAAAATATAAATGTGTTACCAAAATTGTTTGGTAAAAATTATGATGGTCTCATAGATGATATCACAAAGACATTTACATGCTTAAGCTTTTGAGGCTGATGGCATCTCCCACAATGCATCCCCTGCCACACACACACACACACACCTGCCCCCGCCTTGCTGGGAAGAGAGCACTGGAATCTTTGGAACCTGAACCAGAAAGCTCACCCAGCAACCATAATCATACCAACTGCTATTTATGGAGCAGTTACACAGTGCATATGTACCAACTCTTTTACTTTTCATAAAGCACCTATGAAGTTGGTTTTGCTGCTATTTTTGTTGGTGGTGGTATTATTAGTCAAATGAGAAAACCAAAATGTGAAGAGTTTAAGTAATTTGCCCAAAATTACACTGCTGTGTGTGACATAGCCAGGATTTAAGTGTGCGTCTGTCTGACTGTGGAGCCCAACCTCTTAATCACTCAGTCTGTTTCACTCAATCTGTAATCTACTGTTGCTTTGATTTTTTCCCCCTCTTTTATAAAGGGAAACTTTAGTGTGAATCATTACATTATAAATACTAGCTTCTTTTTAAAACCTCACTCAAGCAAAACACTCATTGTCTAGGAAACCCAATTTCTTTTAATTCAACACAAAGAGCAGACATAAACAAATTATAATTTATGTAGTCTGAATTCCAATACCATAAACCAGAAGGTTCCATGTATGTTTATCTATCCACAGAGTCTTTTCCTAGAATGGTTTGAAACCAGCAATGACATCACCGGGGGCTAGGCTAACTTTGTACCATATGACTGTATGGTGATGTGTTTTGGGTACGTTTTTATCTTGCTTTCTATACAGATCAGGTCCATTATACATCAAATAAGGTGTTTTTGAAAGTTCAGCTTTTCCCAGGTCAGCAACATTGTCCAGTCTTTCCATCTACATATTTGCATTACTGTTTTCATGGTGGTGCTCTTTTTTTTAATTTGATACCAACCACTGCTTTCTCTTTTTTAAAATATAGTTTTATTGATTTTAGAGAGAAACAGAAACATCAATGATGAGAGAGAATCACTGATCGGCTGCCTCCTACGTTCCTCACAGTGGGGATCGAGCCCACAACCCGGGCATGTGCCCTGTCCGGGAATCAAACCATGACCTCCTGGTTCATAGGTGGACAATCAACCACTGGCTACCACAGCTGGGTGAACCATTGCTCTCTTTATCATCTGGGCTTTCACTTTAAAAAATGACCCTGTAAATAACTGTTCATTTGAAAATTCCATCCCTTGTAGGAGAATTTAAGTTTTAAATATTTATGTTGGACCTGCTCCCTGAAATAAAAATGTGTACAATGTAGAGGCCCACTCAGGACTTACCATCGTTATCTCTGAACTCTCCTTTCTCCACCACATAAAGAAGCAAAGATGACAGAGAAGTCAGAGGGTTCAGTGTAACATAACAGTGGTTTCAGGGCCCCAGCATCTGATTATGGTAATTAGAGACTTGTCCTGCCAACTTCAATATTTAGAAGTTGAGACAAAGCTTTCATTTAAACCTTTCACCTACTCATAAAGCTCGAAGTTATTTTCATTGGTTCATCGGGCATCTTAAATGATTATCCTGAAACACCAGAGATACCACTGAAATACACTTTTCTCTTTAAATACTTAGGACTGTTATGCTTTTGTGCCACTAACTCTTCATCATTTTTAGCTTTGTATTTTAGATTCTTTAGCCAGACCTACAGTCATTAAAGTCTAGAGCTATTCCAAAGGGAGTTAAGATTGTAGGCAGGTCACTCTACATGCTCTTTTCATATATTCTGTCCAAAAATGCTTTATTTGAATAAACTATTTAAATTTAAAAATGGTAAGATAGTCCAAAAGGGTGCATATGAAAGAGGAGCAATCCAAGTAGAGCATGCTCTATTCTGGTTTATGAACTCTACCAATGTCTTTGGGGCTTGACAGGGGACCTCAGGCCTCGACCCCCGTCCCGGCACCAGGCCAGACCTGAGGCCATGTCCTCCACCCAGTGGGGCTTGATGGGGGACCTCAAAGTGTACTTCCTGTCCTGGTGCTGGGCTAGGGGACCTCTGGCTGCTCCCCCTGCTGGCAGGGCTTGACAGGGGACCACAGGCCACACCCCCTACCCGGCAGGGCTTGACAGGAAATTTCAAGATGTGCTTCCCTCCCTGGTGCTGGGCTAGGGTACCTCAGCCTGCTCCCCCTGCCCCAGATCCAGGCTGGGGGACCTCAAGCCATGCCTCCCATCTGGTGCGGCTTGACAGGGGACTGCAGGCCACACTCCCAACCTGGCAGAGCTTGACAGAGGACCTCAAGGTGCACTTCCCATCCTGGTGCTGAGTTAGGGGACCTCAGACTGTTCTCTCCACCCAGCAGGGCTTGACAGGGGACCTCAGGCTATGCCCCCCACCCAGCAGGGCTTCACAGGGGACCTGAGCCTGTGCCCCTGTGCCAGTGGGGATTGATGGGGGGCCTGAGGCTGCGTCTCCCTCCTGGTGCTGGGCCGGGGGACCTGAGACTGTGCTCATCTGCCTGGTGGGGCTTGACAGGGGATCTCAGGTCGTGTCTCCCACCTGGTGGGACTTAATGGGGGACCTCAGGCCACACCCCCATCCTGGTGCTGGGCCAGGGGGACCCGAGAATGCCCTCTGCCCTGCGGGGCTTGACAAGGGTGGGATTGGCCGGGTCTGGATCTACACCAATACGGGGGGGGAGGGGGGCGGCTGGGTCTGGGTCTCACATGATTTTGAGGCACATGTGAGTGGGGACTTGACTCTGGGTCCTATGGTGCGCCCCAGACTCTGACAGGAGGAAGGTTTTCATATACATTTTACTAATTTTCTTTAGTCTCTGATACTTCTATTATAGAGAAAGAGCAAACAGCAATATTAAATTATTTCCTCTAATTAATACCCTTTTAATGCGCACGAATTTCATGCACCGGGCCACTAGTATCAATATAATACTATTATCACATCTACAGACCTTATTCATATTTCACCAATTGTCTTCATAATGTTCAGGATCAGAGCCAAGAGTTATTGTAATCCAGGACCCTATAATCTAGGATCACATATTTCATTTAGCTGCCATATCTCTTTCATCGTCTTTGATCTGAAACAATTGTTCATTCTCTGCCTTTCACAACTTCCTCATGACAAGACAGGTAGTTTGTAGATGTCTCTCAGTTTAGGTTTTGTCTGAAATTTCCTCATGAGTAAATCTAGAGTATTCATTTTTGGTTAGAATTCCACAAGCGTGATGCTGGGTCTTTCTCAGCATCAAACACACATGGTGTCAGTTAATCTCATTCCTGGTGATGTTAACTAATGACTTCAATAGGAAATTTTCACAGATTTCTTAACTTCTTACTTTTCACTTTGTAACACATAAATTGTGGGGAGGTACTCCAAGACTTGAATCAAATCTGTTCACTGAACTATTATACATCAAACTGTCACACAATAGTTTTAGCAACCACTTAAAATTCTCACCTGAATAAAATGTTACCATGGTAGTTCTTAAAACATACTAGTTTGAGGCGGAAAAAAAAGAAAGGAAGGAAGGAAGGAAGGAAGGAAGGAAGGAAGGAAGGAAGGAAGGAAGGAAGGAAGGAAGGAAATCCAGACCTTGATTTGTTATTCATGTATAAAGGTTGGGTTTTAAAACACTTGAATAAAAAAATAGATAACAGGAAGAGCTTTATGTGTAATTGAAGCTGTGCTTCCTGTCAGGAATACTGCTATACTCAGAGTCTGGCAGCCCGTTCCTTTTAGTTCTTATAGAAGTACAGACACTAAATACAGAATTCATTTTTAGAAAAGAATATTTACTAATATTATTTTATTCTCTTTTTGAATAATTATATATCTCTCTTTTTAAATTTCTATTGAATTTATTGGAGTGACATTGATTAATAAAATTATATAGGTTTCAAGTGTACAATTCTATACTACATCATCTCTATATTGTATTGTGTATTCACCACCAAAAATCAAGTCTTTTTTCAACACCATTTGTCCTCCTTTTACTCTCTTCCTCCTGCCCTCACTTCCTTTTCCCTCTGGTAATCACAATACAGTTGTTGGGTCTACATATATTTTTTTTCTTAATCCCTTTACCTTTTTCACATAGTTCCTCAACTTTGACATCTTTGAGTCTGTTTGTATTTTTTTCATTAGATTCCACATCTAAGTGAAATCATATGGCACATGTTTTTCTCTGACTGGTTTATTTCACTTAGGTTAATACTCTCCAGGTTCATCCATACTGTCACAAAAGGTAAAATTTCCTTCTTTTTATAACTGAGTAGTATTTCTGTGTTTCTATTTCCATTGTATAAATATATCACTATTTTATCCACTCACCTACTGATGGTCACTTGGGCTGTTTCGATTTTGGCTGTTATACTGGTAAGTAATGCTGCTTATGTAAATCTCATGAGCATGCCGCATAAAGTAGATAACAGAATGCTAACCTCAACACTGCAAAAAAAAAAAAAAATCCTACTGACCAGAGTTCAATGTTTGTGTACAATTCTTTCGGTCATTATTCTAAAGTTAAGTTTTCAAAATATTGTATTTAAAAGTTACTTGTGCTCACTGCCCAACCCCACCCCCCAACATAGCTGTATTTTTCATTTTAAATATTTAGTTTCACTTGCTTCTTTTTGTATTTCACTTTAGAGGCCCCTCCTCCTTACTGGCTTTACGCTACTTTGTGAGTTTAGTTTATGTATTAAAATATTATCATCATTACAAAAGTCAAACTGTACAAAAATTATACTTGGAAAGAATTCACTTCCTCATCCCCAATCCTTCATTTCTCTTCATTCCTAGTAGATAGCCAATCTTTTGGTTTCTTGGCTTTGCCTTTCTGTGTTTCTATTTGGCAAAACTCAGCACTCATGTAATTGCTATCTCTCATCCATTCAATGCATCCTGTAAACTATAAGCTTACTATTCTTAGTTCATAGAATAGTCTTTTTTTTTTTTGGATAGCCTTGACCCACCATCTCAGTGCAAAAATCTAATTTCTGAAGACTGCAATAAGTTTTGGTAAGTTTTGCCAAGCAAAGGGTATGTAGTCAGTAAATTGTTGAAGAAAAGTTCATGGAAGAAACGTGAAATGAACAACATAATGGAACAAACAAGGACTAAAAAAGATACAATAAAGCAGAGATCATCAACAGTGCTAAAGACTGTATGCAAACTTTTCCACGATTTTATCCCAAACCAACCAAACAAACAAAAAATAAGGATCACCAGAAATTTTAATATGAGACATTTCAAGACACCAAAAAAAGGTGAAGAAAGTAGTTGTTTGAACTCTAAAATGTACCATGCCAAATGTTGTTGAGAAGGATAGTTATTACAGTTAAATCAAGAAAATTTTCTTAATCAAATAAACTAATATTTTTCTCTCAGAAATGGCAAGAATAGATTAGTCCATGCTGAAAAGAGAAATATTTTTCTCAAACATACACTAGGTAAACAAAGATTGCATTTACCACAGGACTTGAAGCTCTTTTTTCAGCTTATTTGTCTATTTTTACCCTACTATTAATGAGTAGGCTTGTTAATTCTCTTATGTCAATCCTATTACCTATTCAGAGCTATTTCTGCAGGGGTCATCAATATCCAGAGATCTTAAATCTGAGCTTAAACCTGTCCAAGGTCAAGAGGAGTTCTGTCCCCAGGGATTCTTATCCACTGAACATAATCAAGGACACCAGGCACAGAGAACCAAACTGTGAGTCACCAATAGTCTTCTTGATAATTTTTAAAAATGTACCTTCAGGGAAAGAATAATGATTTTACTGTTTATGTATTATCTTGTGTTCTTTTAAAATATTGCAAGTAACATTAAGTAATAATTTACTATAAATACAATTAAATAATGTGTTTCTTTCCTTCTTAAAGTGATTTATTTGCACCAGATATCTTCACTAATGTAAATTCAGGATAAACACACACTTTTGAGTCTGATAATTCTAGAAATTTAAAATAAAACCACGCATAGAGAATTAACTTTAAAGTTTGAGTGAAAGGAGAACTGAAGAAAAGAAGTGATGATTTCTTGCACTTCATACTTGAAGGTTTGACTCCCGGGGCTTAAGAGGGAATATTACATTCAAAACTAAAACACTCTCAGATCTCTGGACCAAACACTAAATGAGTTGTATGTTCTTAGGCTTTTTCTTTAATGTTATATATTTTGTTGTTTTGTTTTAACCTTTAAAGTGGGAATAATAATACAGGCATTTGCTTCAGAAGGTTACTTCAAAATTTAATGATGTTTTCAAAAGAAAAGAGCACAGGAAGTTTGTTGATATTTGTTAAATTAGGTGAAATATTTTCTCAGTTGGCTTCACTTTGCTGCTATATTGCATGCATGGAGGTGACTATTTTTTTAATACATTTTTTATTGATTTCAGAGAGAGGAAGGAAGCGGGAGAGATAGAAGCATCCATGATGAGAGAGAGTCATGGATCGGCTGCCTCCTGCATGCCCCACACTGGGAATTGAACCCACAACCCAGACATGTGTCCTTAACCAGAATCGAATCTGGGACCCTTCAGTCCACAGGCCGACACTCTTCCATTGAGCCAAACTGGCTAGGGCAAGGTGATTATTAATACAGTAAATTTTACAATTTCCATCATGAGAATGAAGTAAGATTTTTCTCATTGTTTTCCCATGAAATATATCTATTAACTGCAAAAATAGATTTAACTACAGTATCCATTTTAAATACATACTTTGACTACTATACATGCTATTTAGAATCACCTAACATTAAAAGCTAGCAAACTTTTTAGAGATAATCTAACTCAATTCTTTGCCTAAATATTATGTTTATAAACTGGATTTGGTATTACATTAAGTTGTCAAAATATATATGAACCATTCACAACAATGTCTATAATGGAATTCAAACCAGATGTGCTGGAATAATGTATACATGAGATATAGAGATATTCAAAACAACATATGTGTTCTGAATTCCCTGCAAGATCCTGACATTATATATACATTACACACATGCATACACACATATTTTAGGTGGGGGAGATAATTAGGCATAATCAATACATACATGTATTGATTCCTAAATAGAATTTATATTAATCTGACTACACCTATTATGATTTTAAACATTTGGTTTAAGTATTTCAAATTTTCAATTATTTACTAATTATCACTTTTATTCAATACCTGTTAGGTTCCTACTACTAAGTACTTCACATTTTACATAATACATTTTACATGATTTAATCCTCACACAGCGTTTTGAAGTAGATACTATCACTACTCCAATTCACAGATAAGAAAATCAAAGCACAGAGAGTTTTAGTGACTTGCCCAAGGTCACACAGGCAGTAATTGGGAGAGCTAGACTTGAACCCAAGTATTTATGTGCTTATATAGGGTGGGGCAAGAGTAGCTTTACATGTGTGAATATGCAAACCAGAGTGTATTCTGGTATTATTCATTCATTTACTTATTATTATTATATTATTTTCCACCTGAACAACTCTAAACCCACTGTTGCCCCACCCTGTATGCTCATCATTATGCTTTGCTGTTCCTGGGAAGCATTTGTAACCCATGGCTCCTGCCACAAAAAGCTTAGTTCCTCCTTGGGGAGAAGTACGGCTTGGGTAAACTCATTAGAACTGCATTTATGATTTTAGAGGTATTGGAGGTCTCCACACGCCTAGTGATGACTCCCACGATAGGACATGGTGCTGTCAGACCTATTCGATATAAAATTCCCACTCCTAATCCTTTTTTAATAAGAAGAGAAAAGGCTGAACTGTTTTCTACAGGAGTCCAATGTGACATTGGGAGGACAGTCCTGGCAAGGGTTAAAACATCTGACACTAATATGTAATGCCTTGGTGAGAACATTGGCCTGGCTTAATTGATCAGATTAGCTCACAGTCACCTTGGAAAAGGCGGGAGAGCAGAGTCCTCTGGAGGCAGAGAAAGGTAGGACATGGAGCCCTGCAAAGGTTAGGCGCAGACAGTGTGATACCTTACAGAGCACAGATCAAGATAGGATGTAGGTTTCTATCAAAGTGGAGGTGAAGCGAGATTTCTACATATTTTCCCACCTCGCAGTCTTGCTTGGTTTTTCAGGTAGGCCTTAAAGATAATTTGCTAAATTCCATTCTAGTTGAGTTAAAAAATTATTTTAATCAAGCCCTTCAGTACTGGATTCCCAGTCAGTTCTTTCTACTCATGGCTAGTCATGTTCAGATACAATAATGTCATGTTCAGTAGTGCTTTCTCTGAAACAGCTGCTTATCTGTTTCCAAAAGGAAACACGTGCTTTCACGTATTAGGGAAAGGAAGAGTATTTGTTTTAAATTGCGCAACACACAAAAAACTTACCTTGAAAATTTCACATTAGAGCAACTTCAATGCTCTATATTTTCCTTATTTTTTTATGTCTGTGGAGAGATGCCATGCATGTCTTAGGTAGAGGGTAATTTTGTTTGGTTGTTTTATCTTTTTACTCTGTACTTAGGGAAACCAGTATTAGAATACTATTTAAAACCTTTCATTACAATTTTTATATATATTTTAGTGATTTCAGAGAGGAAGGGAAAGGCAGAGAGAGATAGAAACATCAATGATGAGAGAGAACCATGAGTTGGCTGCCTCCTGCACGTTCCACACAAGAGTTTGAACCTGCGACCTGGGCATGTGCCCTGACTGAGAACTGAATCAAGACCTCCTGTTTCAGAGGGCGACACTCAATCACTGAGCCGTGCTGGCAGGGCATAATGACAATTTTTAAAAAAAAGAAATGAAGATACTTTTATCTAAACCTCGGCCATACTAAATAAAACAGAATACTTCTATTGAGCCTTCTTTCCCCTGGCATTCATGCCTTTCATTTCTCAATAGAAGATAACAGTTATTGAAACTATTACTAGGACATCAGAACAACCCAGACACTAGCCAAGGAAATAACTGGCATGTGTATTACCTGACATGCAGGGGCTTCTTGACCCATATTTTTGTAGGCTCTTCTGCAGCATCCAAGTGTGGGTGCAGGAGTAAGGGAAGAACTAGGGAAGAATCCAAAAATCAACTAGTTAATCCTAGGTGAGCCTCCTTTCCCCAATGGTCTTTCTTAAAGGATCAAAGCGCATCCTGAGAAATCCAAAGTCACCAAAGCTTTGGAATTTGAGGAAAAGGTAGTCTGTGTCAGAACCCAGAATACAGACAAAGTGGCCAGCACCTACATAATTTAGGTAATTCTTTACAGAAATCAAAGCCAACTGCTAAGAAATCAGATATTGATTATCTATCCTCAAATGTAACGATCTGAAAATATTAAATGGAAAATTCCAGAAATAAACAATGTATATGTTTTAAATTGCATGCTGTTCTGAGTAGTGTGATAAAAATCTCATGTCATCCTACTCTGTCCCACTCAGAACATGAATCATCCCTTTATTCTACATTTTCATGCTGTAATATAATACAATAAAATATTCTGAGAGAGAGAGAGAGATCACATTCACTAGCTGTTATTGCAGTATACTATTATAATTATTCTATTATCAGCTATTTTTTAATATTTTATTGAGTTTTTACATAGAGGAAGGGAGAGGGACAGTTAGAAACATCGATGAGAAAGAAACATTGATCAGCTGCCTCTTGCATACCTCCTACTGGGGATGTGCCCACAACCAAGGTACATGCCCTTGACCGGAATAGAACTTGGGACCTTCCAGTCCGCGGCCGACGCTCTATCCACTGAGCTGAACCAGTTAGGGCTATTATCAGCTATTTCTGTTTATCTTTCACTATGCTTAATTTATACTTTATCATAGTTTTGTATGTATAGGGAAACGCATTATATATGCTTGATGCGTCAGCGGGTGCGAGCAGCAGCTGCTGGCCTTGATCACCCCTGAGGGCTTTTCCACCTCCCCCTGCTCCTAAAGGGCGATCAGGGCAGCAGCTGCTGCTTGCACCCACTGATGGCACCAGCTCCACTTGCTCCATGCCATCAGCAGGTGAGAGCAGGGCCAGCACTGTCAGCACATGGGAGTAGCGGGGCGGGAGCTGCACTGCCAGCAGACAAGGGAACAGGGGCTGCAGCAGGAGGGTCTAGGCGGGGGCACCGATGAGCTGAGACCCGACTTTGTGCCCACCTCAGGCTCATGGCCCACAGTTCCTTTCAAGGTGCATGAATTTGTGCACTGAGCCCCTAGTATACTAATATAATCAAGGAATCATGTTTCCCCCAAGTAACTGAATTATCTTTTCAGTAAAGGGATTTCTTTAATATTGTCAAGAGTCTTTTTATAAAATGAAATTACTTTTTTCTCTCCATAGATTGCCAACTAGGATGCCAAGCAAGCTAGGCTTATGTCTCTTCAATATTTGAAATAAATTTATTTTTATATTTTTAAAAATCTTAGGTATATTTATTGCAAATAGTAACTACCCCAGATTAACTATCTAATAGTAAAAAAAGGCACTTGCTTGAGTCTCTACTTTCCTGAGGACTAAACAGTTATTTAAGATGTCAAATAAGCCTCAATTACTTTGCTCTGTAGTGTTCTTTTGCAGCAAATCAATATTTATTTTTCTTAGATGCAAAAATTATTTTTAAATAATTGCAGTCATTAAATAGCTTCTTTTGTCCAACAGATTTACTTATTTCCATTTTCCCTGATTTTCATTGTCCTTTATTCCTTTTCATTATTAAATCCATTCAAATCTAATTTAGTGTTATTTATTACACTTAAAGTTACATAAATATTAAAGAATGGACAGATATTCCCTTGACAGCCTTCTCATAAAAGTCTTTCCTGTTCAAGTAAATAAAATTAAATTGGCAAAGACCTTTGACCTCAGTGTAATCAACTCACTCTGGTTTTTTTTTTTTTTTTTTTGCATCCCCAGTGCTTCTGCATAGGGACTGTAGTGAGAGAAACAAAATTATGAGATCAGTCCAGACATTGGGAGCAGAACTGAAAGCAAAAAAATAATCAAGACAAAGTTCTGTTTACCATTCTGTTCCTTGGGAAAGCACCAAATAGACCAAGTCCAAGGAGGAAGTATAAACCAATAAAAATACTTTTGGAGGGGGATCATAGCTTAAAACTTACTTTGAAAGAGACAAAGGGAAAAGGTAGAAGAAGTAAGGGTGAAAAAATAGTGTGCTAGTACCTGCTGTTAATATATATCTTCCAGGACTTGAAAACTTCAAGAAAATCACAACTATATGGGCCCCTTAGGGAATGTGTCAGTATGTATAATAGAGTTTTCCAGAAAATGGAAAGATAAATAAGCAAATAGGTTGGATTTGAATGTGAACTAAGAATAAAGAGGTTCTACATGAGGGCATTCAGGGATTTCCTGGAATAAACTCAATGTTCTTTTGTTAGATTTTGTGATGTATCTTACAGTTTTTCAAAATCTATAGGTATAATTACTGGTTTTCACTGGCATAGTGGGTAACATCCCCAGAACTTGTTCTGGAACAGAGAGATGTTATGATGTGAGGTTTTTGAATAGCACTTTACCTTAGATCATCATTCTTTAATGCCAATTCAGAAGTTGAATTTGTCAAACTGTATTGAGAAAAAATGACAAGTAACTTAAATTCCATCCTTTAGCTACCTCAGTTGTAAAGTGGCATTAATAACTAGCCCAGCCACATACGTCTGTGTGAGAATTAAATGATTTTGACACTTAAAATAATTGAAACAATGCCTGGTACATAGTAAATGTTCATAGTAAGTATATAATTATTATGAATTAAAATGTTTTTATTATATAAAATATTGAGATATAATTCTACAAATTTGGTAATAAATACTAATAAAAAAAGAAAATCAATAATAAATAATGTTCACTGAGCCAGACTGGTGTGGCTCGTGGTTGAGAGTCCATCTATGGACCAGCAAGTCACAGTTCGATTCCCGGTCAGGGCACATGCCCCAGGTTGCGAGTTCGATCCCTGGTAGGGGGTCGTGCAGGAGGCAGCCAATCAATGATTCTCATCATAGATGATTCTATCTCTCTCTCCCTCACCCTTCTTCTCTGAAATCAATAAAAAAAATCTGTTAAAAAAATAATGTTCACTGAGTACATAAGACCTAAATTGAAGGATTTTTAAGCAAAACACAAACTATGAATTATATCAAATCTTTAGGTCCAAATATCTTTAATAATATAAATATTAATGTCCTTTTACAAGCAGATAAAAACATATTAAACACTTCATCACTTGGTGATAATCCTTAGCCTCCATGGAACCTGACAGCAGAGGAATATTTATGTATTTATCTATCTTTTTATTTCTTTTTTTAAAAATATATTTTATTGATTTTTTACAGAGTGGAAGGGAGAGGGAAAGAAAGTCAGAAACATCGATGAGAGAGAAACATCGATCAGCTGCCTCTTACATGCACCCTACTGGGGATGTGCCTGCAGCCAAGGTACATGCCTTTGACCGGAATCGAACCCGGGACCCTTCAGTCCGCAGTCCGATGCTCTATCCACTGAGCCAAACCGGTCTCGGCTATCTTTTTATTTCTGATCTATAATTACTTCTTTGCTCATCCTATAGATTATATAAAATCTAATCTCTTAAATGGAAGAAGCCAAAAACCCAAGTCTGGAAGAAGACTTTGAAGGACAAGCGACACATACAGGTAAGAAAGCAATAGGAAGAAAACTAATTATTAAATTAAAATTAAATCTAAAGATCTCCATATTCTTATTGCCACTATTCAGTATGGAATTTGTTATACTTTTGAGTGGTCTGATGGAATCATCTAAAAATAATTGAGTGGGTACATTAATGTGAGATCAAGTACTTTAAAAAAGTTTTACTTAGGAGGAATGAGAAATTTAATTTGAAACACTAGTTATTGAGAAATTCTTGCTAACAGCTCTCTTAAGACCTATGTACTATCCTCTCTCCTAATACCCTCTTATGGACTTCCTTCGCAATGCTAAACAATAGTAGACCAAAAGATAAATAAATATAAATTAAGTTTTTTAATAATGTTACTCTGTAAAAAGTAAAGATAATGATAAAACATTCTGAAATTAATATTCCCCAGAAAAACATGACAAGATTGTCAGAAAAAAAATGTGAAAGCAACAAAGAAACTGCTTAAGTAAATTAATATCTATACAATGAAATATCATTTCTCCAGTTTTTTAAAAAAGGAGGCATCTCTGTATGTATGTATGTGAAAAAAAATCTCTGAGATACATTATGAGGTAAAAAAAAAAAAGCAAGGTTAGGGAAATAACATGTATAATATACTACCACTTTTTTAAACAAGTTGAAAAATGATTTTTATATACATATAAAGTTAGGCTATAAATGTACATATTTTATATACATATAAAACATACCTGAAAGATGATAATGACACAGTAACAAAAAACATTAATTGCCTAAATATAATGAATGCAATGGTTCACCATTATTCATGTGGAAAATAATCTATAATAATGAAAGTGTAATATGGAAATTGACCGAATGACCATCTGGGCAACCATGCTACGACATGCACTGGCGCCAGGCCTGCCAAGGCAGGTGCAATGTGATTGGTCGGAGGGCCCTGCCATTGCCCCACAATCGCCCCGCAGAGGAAGGCCCAGGCCACCAACTGAGAGGGTGATTAATCAGGGGGCTCTGCAATTGCCCCAAAGAGGAAGGCTCAGGCCACCTTCTATGGGGCAATCGATCAGGGGGCTCTGGGAAACTGGGGGAGGAGGGTGGCGACAGACGCAGGCACAGATGGATGTGGGAAGGGGTCAGGGCCAGGGCTGCAAAAGCCGGGGCTGTGAAACCAACAGCCAGGGGAAGGAAGGCCTAACCTTGCATGAATTTCATGCATAAGTCCTCTAGTCTATATATATAAAACCCTAAGCAACTGGTTGACTGATCAACCTGTCAACTGTTTGACCGGTCACTATGACACGCACTTACCACCAGGGGGCAGATGTTCAATGCAGGAGCTGGCCCCTGGTGGTCAGTGTGCTCCCACAGCAGAAGCGCTGCTCAGCTGACCAACAGGAGCCAGACGCTATGGCTCAAGGCTGGCGAGCACTGCTGCAGTGGCATGAGCCTCTCCCACCTCCAAAGCAGCATTACAGAGAGGGAGCACGCAGCACCCAGTCCAAACTCTGACTCCTCCCCGGCTGCCTACTGCTTTGCACACTACTACATCCCTCGAGGGATATAGGAGTGCCAGTTTTGGCCAATCCCCGAAAGCCAGGCTGAGGGTCCCCCACTGGTATACGAATCCATGCACTGGGCCTCAAGTTCATAAGTAATAATACAAGAACACACAGTTTCAGGTCCTCACAACAGTAAATCTGTTTTTGCCCCTACACTATATAAATAAATTTACATTGAAATTATATAAATAACAATTCTTCAAAAATATGTGGAGAAAGAAAAAATGTTCACACATATAATACAATATTAAAGATATGGATATGGCTAACTTTTAGTGAAGAATATGTAAAACTGCATTTTTTTCAAAAATTTAGACCTTCTTCCAAACGCTTATTATTTATCAGGGCAACTGAATTTCAGAATTCCAGTTGGATCACTCTTAATTTAAATATGCAAGTCCTATCTTTTTTATACCTGTAAAAGATTCTTAGAATCTTAGAAGGAATTAGATGATTATATAATGATTTTTTAAAATATATATTTTATTGATTTTTTACAGAGCGAAAGGGAGAGGGATAGAAAGTCAGAAACATCGATGAGAGAGAAACATCGATCAGCTGCCTCTTGCATGCCCCCTACTGGGGATGTGCCCGCAGCCAAGGTACATGCCCTTGCCAGAATCGAACCTGGGACCCTTCAGTCCACAGTCCAATGCTCTATCCACTGAGCCAAACCGGTCTCAGCTATATAATGATTTTTTAAAAAGCCATTTAGTTTTGTTCACTGAGGTTAGGCCTCCCTCACTGGTTTACTTTTACGTGCTATTTTTATTTTGGATCTTGATATATTTTAATTTGTTTCTCCAACAATCCTAGTTTCCTTTGTTATGATGTGGTGCCAATTTTAGTTTATTGCTGAAGCATTTCTCTTATGTAATAAAAATGCTGTTTTTCTAAAATTCTAGTTTCCTCTCTACACTCTAGATTTTTAATACCTTTACCCTGAAATTTTGACAATAGTTCAAAGTCCATAATTTGCATTTTCATCAATGCAGACGTTTCAGATAGATTCTTATCCAAAACCTACTTAACAGGATTAATGTGGAGAAAACATTTTTATGAGGATAGTAGTCATAAATTTCTAGCCCAAACAAGATGTTTGTTTCTGATACAGAACATGACAAGTCTATTCCCATGGTGACACACAAATGTCAATGTATGAAGTCCTTTTGAAAATAAAAAGGGAAACAATTGATTTTTAATTGTATTTCAGGACCCAAAGGAGTAATACATGATTGGAGAAAGTTTAAATTAGAGAGCGAAGATAACGACTCAGTACCACCAAGCAAGAAGGAGATTCTCAGACAAATGTCTTCTCCTCAGAGTAGGGATGACAAAGACTCAAAAGAAAGATTCAGCAGAAAGGTAAGCTAAGGAAAAATCAATAAATAATTTACATTGTGCAAACATGAGTCATGGTTTTTTACAGCAGTTTTTTTAAGCTTACTTATACACTTGTTATATAAGTTGTATGTCTGTGTGCATGAAGAGATACGTTGGAAGATGATCTCTACGATATTAATGGAGATTATCCCAGAGTATCAGAGTAGTGACATTACTTTCTGCCTTTAGGGTATCCTTTATTTTTGAATCTTTATAATTAGTATGTATTAATTTATATAACAAAACAATATTTTCCATTTGTTTTTACTGATTTTTAGAGAGGAAAGGGGAGGGAGAGAAAGACAGAAACGTCAATGAGAGAGAATCATTGATGGGCTGCCTCCTGCATGCCCCACAATGGGAATTGCGTTTACAACCCAGACATGCACTTGACCGGGAATCGGACCATGAGTTCCTGGTTCACAGGTTGATGCTCAACTACTAAGCCACGTCTCCCGGGCAACAGCAATATTAATGAAATAAACCATAAAGTGATTTTCACTGTGGGAAAAAATCTCTTTAGTGGATTCTCTTCAAACTAGTAAATTTGAGTTATTATATTTTGATTCTCAACAGACAGTGCTTTAGAAATATATTTGCTTCCAGGCTTTTGGCCACTGTGAAAGTCTAAGATGTTGGTTTTGGTTCCTTCACTGAGTCATTATGTGATGTGGGTGAGACAATTAAGTTTTCCCATCTTAGGAACTGTAACACCTCCTCCACTTGCTTTATAGGCTGTGAAGAGAAAATAAGTGTAAAGGTATTTTGAAAAATGTAAAATGATAAACAAACATGAGACATTATCATTGTTAAAGCTGTACTAAGGTTTAAGCTTTAGCAATGTATCTAATCATTAAATATCTATAAGCTTGAATATGTGAATGCGACAAGTTCTCATAAAAATGTTCAAATGTTTAAATCAGTATTTGTGTGGTTTAGTCTGTTTAAATTAACATAATGATAGTAGCCACTTAAAAATTATACAACATATTTAACAATTTTTTGGTTTACAACAAATTAGCCTGGCCAGCGTGGCTCAGTGGTTGAGTGTCAACCTATGAACCAGGAGGTCACAGTTCGCTCCCCAGTCAGGGCACATGCCTGGGTTGTGGGATCAATCTCCAACGTGGGATGTGCAGGAGGCAGCCAATCAATGATTCTCTCTCATCATTGATGTTTCTATCTCTCTCTTTCCTTTCTTCTCTGAAATACATAAAAATATATTTTAAACAAATTAAATTGGTACAATAATGAAAGCAGAAAAAATATGTTAAAAAAGAATGAGGGCATTAGAAAAAACAAATATAAGAGTCAGAAACAAGAGGACATATGAAAGCATCAGATACTTTTACTTAACCTGAACCTCAGTATCTTCTGTAAAATTATGTATTAACAGCTACCTCATAGGTTTGTTGTGAGGATTAAGTAAAATAATCTATGTAAATTGCCTAAAATAAAGATTTTTCTTAAATCCCACCTTCTTGCCTTCTCAGTTATCTACTTGAAATACTGTCAGCAGTTACTGTTTGAGGGGGTGCTGATGAGAAGGCTGACTGATCCCCTGGGGAACTGTACCTTCCATGGTTCTTGGTTGCTCCACAGCTCTTTAGACCCTTTATTGCTCCTTTGTTCCCTTTCTTCTTCTACTTCCTCCTCCTTATTTTTTTTTAAAAAAAGGGTAGCTGTGGGAGATGGGTTTTTAACATACTGTTGAATAAATTGATAATAGTGTAGCTCTTAAGAAAGGTTCTGCAAATAATTTTATATTCCATCTGTAGTGATTAGCAGCTGCGTTGAAAGATGAAAGGCCATTTCTTGCTTTAGCCTAAACCAGTGGATAAGAATTGCCTTGAGGGCTTGTTTCAATAGGGCTCACCCAGTCTCACTCTTACAGGTTCTGATTTGATAGATCTGGGGTGGTGCCCAAAAATTTGCATTTCCCAGCACTTCTCAGATGATGCTGATGCTGGTATAGCCGGAACCTCCTGGCTAATCTGATGCACTCTAAATAGTAGTAAAGCTGTTTTGGATCTTAGTCTACATACCCCAAAAATCAGTAAGGGATAAGATACAACCTTTTTAACAACTTTCGTGGAGGAGACACCAATGTCCAAAGGCTTTTGTTGAGGACACATTTAAGTGTGTGTGCCAGTGTGTGTGTGTGCCAGTGTGTGTGTGTGTGTGTGTGTGTGTGTGTGTGTGTGTGTGTATGTGTGCGTGCGTGTGTGTGTGTGTGTGTGTCTGTGTGTGTGTTTTATGAAAGTCACTCCAGAGTAGACCCTGCTGGTTTGTTTGTGAGTTTTTGTTCTCACCTGAAGTGATGGGCAGTTAAATGGCACATTTCTGACTGAGGCTGTGATCATCTCATGGCTCAGCTCTACTCGGCAATCCTTATGTATACATTTATGTCATAAAATAATTACTAAACCCCTACTTTGTGTCAGACATTATAGCAGATATTGAAGAATAGTGAGTGAGACAAATAAAATCCCTGCCCTCACGGAATGTATCAGTTAGAAAAACAATTATTAATATTAAACACTTCAACAAATAAATATTTAATTCATTATCAGGTAGTGTTTATTGCTATGAAGAAAAACTAACCCATATATGGAATAGAAAGCTTGGGGCAAGGATTCTTTCAGGTAGAGTAATCAGAGAAGGTGACATTTGAACAAAAGCTTGAATGAGATGAAGGAGAAGGTCATATTGGGGGTGTGAGGGAATAGCAAATGCAATCTCTTTGAGTGAGGATGGGTTTGGTGTGTCTAAAGAATTGGATTTCTGGCCGAACGGTTTCTATAACTCTTTTTATTTATTCCCAGATGAGCATTCAAGAATATGAACTAATCCACCAAGACAAAGAAGATGAAACTTGCCTTCGTAAATACCGTAGACAGTGTATGCAGGACATGCACCAGAAGCTGAGTTTTGGGCCTAGATACGGGTTTGTGTATGAGCTGGAAACTGGGGAGCAATTCCTGCAGACCATTGAAAAGGAGAAGAAAATCACCACAATCATTGTCCACATTTATGAAGAGGGCATTAAGGGCTGTGACGCTCTAAACAGGAGCCTATCCTGCCTTGCAGCCGAATACCCTATGGTCAGGTTTTGTAAAATAAAAGCTTCTAACACAGGTGCCGGGGACCGCTTTTCCTCTAATGTGCTCCCCACACTGCTCGTCTACAAGGGTGGGGAGCTCATAAGCAATTTTATTAGTGTTGCTGACCAGTTTGCTGAAGAATTTTTTGCTGGGGATGTGGAGTCTTTCCTAAATGAATATGGGTTACTACCTGAAAGAGAGATACATGCCCTAGAGCAGACAAACATGGAAGAAGATATTGAATAAGATTCCCTATGTCAGTATTTCATATTTCTCTTTTACACATTGAACATTGATTTGGTAGTATTCATATTCTTTTACAGAATACCGAGTATGGACATGGCTAGTCGAATGTGGAAATAAAATCAGGTTAACACTAAGGTTGTATGGATAGCATTTCTTAGTATTAGTTACTAAAATTGATATAATGTTTTATTACAAAATATTATAGTCTTAAGAAACATGTTAGTAGACAAAGAGAAAATGGATAAATTGTGACAGTTTTCAAAAATCCCTTTCAAGTTATGTATTAACTTTTTTACTCCTTGTTTTTTCCGCAATGTTATTATTTGGACTTTAAAAAATATATCATTAAGCCCTAGCTGGCTTGGCTCAAGTGGATAAAGCATCGACCTGCGGACTGAAAGGTCCTGGTTTTGGTTCCAGTCAAGGGCACATGCCTGGGTTGTGGGCTCGATCCCCAGTGTGGGGCATGCAGAAAGCAGCCAATCAATGATCCTCTCTCATCATTGATGTTTCTGTCTTTCTCTTCCTCTCCCTTCCTCTCTGAAATCAATAGAGGTATGTAAAAAAATTTTAAAAATATCATTATCATTTTGCCTACATACTAAGAATAAAGTCTCATGAGAAAATAAATATTCTATTTGAAGTCTATTCTTTCTCAGGAATAACAACATCAAGGTCCTAAAAACATTATATAACCTAAAATTTTAGAAGTATCATTCAGAAAGATATATTTCAAACAAACTAATGCACAAGAAACTTAGAAACTTTGTAGAGCATTAAAGTTGTAAGAAATAACTTACCATGCATTTATTTGAAATTAATGCAAACTTCAGCAGGACTAACCCCAGGAATGTATTTAACCCATAATTGCCAAAACAAAAGTAACTAGGTGGCACCTCTGTAGAGAATAAGTGATGATAGCAACCATTCTCAAAATAAGTACTTAGTGACTAATGGATACCAGAGTAAAGCTTGATAGTAACATTCATCAGCAAGAATCGGACAAAAGGCAGGATTTGACTAGAATATTTGAAACCCGGTGCTGCAGAAATCCTGTGTTACATACTTGCCTCCTGTAAACACTTAATCTGCTATTATTTTCGGCAGGAGGAGAGGAAGAGCTCATTTTTGTCTCAGCAAAACAGTGACGTCTTAAATGTAAAGGTTTAAAGTGTCATAACATGTCATAACAAACCACCCTAATAATACTGGGATAGACTTGAAATAACAGCCAAAAATGTTACTTGTAAAATAATATGAAAATAATTTTTAAAAAATCTGTAAGCAAAATTATCTTGGAAAGCGAGAAGCTCATCCCTTCATTTGTTCACAGAATATTTATTGACAAGTGGCAGTGTCCTTGACCTTAAGGAGCTCAAGGTAAAGGTAACAGGCACATAAGCAATAGATGGTAAGTGCATCTACATTCGTATCTCTGTCTATGTCTGTATTAGCAGTGATCGTTGATATCCTGAACTTCCTAGTTTTGAACGCACTCACTACTTTTGTGACCTTGAGCACATTAATTAACCTCTCTGTACCTGTTTCCTCATCCTGTACCCTTAAATGGAATTGAACCCAGGGCCCTTCAGTCCACAGGCTGACACTCTATCCACTGAGCCAAACCAGCTAGGACAGGCATCTGTACTTTAATCAAATATATCACACTCAAATTTCACAAGTTTTTTGCGTATCCTATATAATAAAAACCTAATATGCTAAGTGTCCGGCCATCTGTTCAACCAATCAAAGCATAATATGCTAATGATATGCTAAGGCTACTCCACTGCTCGCTATGATGTACACTGACCACCAAGGGCAGATGCTCTGACTGGTAGATTAGCTTGCTGTTGGGGTCCAACTGATTGGGACTGAGCAAGATGACCCAGACACACCCTGGAGCCCTCCTATAGTCCCTTCCCAACCTCCCTGGCCCCAATCACGCACCGGTGAGGTCCCTAGGCCTGGCCTGTGCCTGTGCCCTCTTGCAATCCAGGACCCCTTAGGGGATGTTAGAGAGCCGATCCCACAGGTCAGGGCAAGAGTCCTCACCGGTGTATGAATTCGTGCACGGGCCTCTAGTGTTACATAATTAATTCTCTTGTTCTACATCAGCTTCTTATTCACAACTTAAAAACAAGTCTCTGGTTCTTCACAATTCTCACTAGCTATAATGGTGTCTAGCATTTCCCTTTCCTTCAATGATATTCTACTTTTTAAAAATCCATATCCTTAATCTTTACTTCCTTTCTTTCCATTTACTTCTCCACCCATCTTTCTCAACCACTCTGCTGAAAGTGATTCTGATAAAAACCAACAATGGCCTCCCTGCCAGGCAGGTTCTTGACAAGAAACAGAGTGCAAACAAAAAAGGAATAATTGAAGGAAGTTTGACAGGGAGGAAACTAACAAGAGATGAACACCACAGGGCTAGCAATAGGTAAAAATGACTACTACCCCTCAGGCTTTGAGACTTGTAACTACTGGAAAAAAGCTGGCCAATAAGAGCTTTAGCTTTTTGGAGAGAACACTGACCCTGCCAATCTTTTACCCTGTGGAAAGAGAGAGATCAGAAATAACAAGCTCTCTCTCCTGTTCTTTACTGTCTCTTCATTGTCTCCATTGCCCAAAACCAACTGGACAACAGAGGGCAAGAAAACGTTGCTGATGAAATATGTTAAATCAACCTTCTTGGGCACAAAGCAGGAGAGATAGTGGATCTTAGAGGCAAATGGAGGATATTCAACACAGCTACCTTATCACCAAACCCACTAGACTTTGCAGTCCATGTCTTACTTGATTTTTGGCTGTTGGCCACTCTCAAATTGAAATCCTTTCTTCCTTGGTTTTCCAGATACCACCATCCAGATTCTCCTATGCTTCTGAAACTATTCTTTCTCCATTTTATCTTTTGGTTTTTCTACCTTGGCTTATTGATGTTTTGTAGGATTAGCTTCCAACGCTCTTTGTATTCTGTTATCCACACTGATGGCTTCAGGTACCACCTGCACAAAGCGTCTGAACCTTGCCAACTATTGATATTTGGGCCATATAATTCATCATTATGGGGTTGGCCTGTGTATCATAGGATGTTTGGCAATATCTCTGATCTCTACCCTCTAGATGCCAGTATCAACCCTACTCCAGTTGCAACAAATGAAACTACCTCCAAACACTGCTGAGTGTCTTATCCCCTGGAAGTCAAAATCACCCCCATTTAATAACTACATACCTTTACCTATAAAAGATAGATCTTTTATGTTCCATAAAAGGTCGCAGGTGGGTAAGAAAATACCAAAGCTTTCAGGTACCTTGGAACATCTGTGAAACAAATAAGAAGTAGACCTGTAAATATTTTAGACATATACTCTGAAACATTTGCAGATATAGACATTTCTTGATGAGCCATGACTTGTGGGAGTACAGAGGCTATGTACAGAAATATTGTACCTTCTATTACTAAAAAATGCATTCTTTAAAAAAAAAAACATAAATTTAACAGCAACCTTTCTATAATCAATTTTCTAGAGTTTGGTCTCTGAAAGTTTGAAACCTGAAAAGATCATAAAGATTATTATGGTATTGATATAAATTTAGGTTAAGATAGTTTTTATGACAAAAGTTATTATTTTTATGGCAGTTAGACTTGTTTTAATAAACCCCAGTACTTTTAGTGAGAAAATTATAAACAGTTATTTAAGAACAAATACATGTACCATGGACAGATGTTTGTATATACAAAAATAAAACACTTCACAAAGAAGTTAAATATTAAATTCCTGAAACATTGATGAAGTCAAAACACTATGTAAGTCATGATTACTAAAGAATTCACATGAAGGCAAAGCCATCTGTGCTGTGAAACAGAACTTTGGAGACCCCAAACAACATAGCTAATAACATTTTTATAATATTATAACAATTTCATATACGTTATCTCATTTAATTCTCACAGTTGCTCTGTGAGGTAGACAGAGCAATGGTTTTAATATGTCCAGTTCAAGAATAAAGACATTTTTCCAGTTTTATTGAGGTATAATTGACAAATAAAACTGTAAGACATCTGAAGTGTACAACATGATTATTTGATATATACATACATTGTGAATGGATTTCACCCCCTTCCCAGTTAAGTAACACAGAGGATAAAGTAACTGAGGTGTTTCTGGTTAGTCGTCTTGTCCAGGCTTATACAGCCAGTAAGTATAGAGTTTGAGCTTAACCTTGGGTCTCTTAATCCTAGCGCCTACATTCTTTACATTATATCATACTCCTTACCTAGCAGACTCTTACACAAAAAGTACACTAATAACAAATTTGGGATTTTCTTAAGATTAGAAGATCTTTCTTAATATAATTCAAGTCTACATATAAAATCTTTAGGAAAAAACACACAAAGTTACTAGATAAAGCTTCATTAAGTTTCATAACTCCAACAACTAATGTAGTGACCATGACTCTGGCAGAGAGAACAAGACTAAGTGTACAGTAATTTCAGTTTTCAATTATGGAATTTCCTTATTTGGGCAATAGCATTTAAGGAAAACATTAAATTTTACCTTTTCTTGAGGCTCTTAGCTGTAACAAGTGTCAAAGTCCTTTTCTCTTTTAGGTTTTTTTTTTTTTTTTTTTTTTTTTTTGTGTGTGTGTGTGTGTGTGTGTGTGTGTGTGTGTGTGTGTTTTGTTTTGTTTTGCTGTAGTACACAAGACAGTGCTCTTAAAAATTAGTTTTCATATAACCAGGTGTTTCACCCTAGGCAATTTTATTTCTCAGAGTGTCCACTCCCAATTCCCAATCCTTCAACACATACCAGCTTGATTCATCTTATCTCAAAAACAATAATTCATTTTTAAAGGTTGACATTTATTCATCACTGACAACACATAATTATCTCCCATACATGGTTCTTGTTCTAACAAATTAATGCTCTTTCAACAAGCTATAATAGTGGTCAGCAGACCGCGGCTCACGAGCCACATGTGGCTCTTTGGCCCCTTGAGTGTGGCTCTTCCACAAAATACCACGGCCGGGGCAAGTCTATTTTGAAGAAGTGGCGTTAGAAGAAGTTTAAGTTTAAAAAATTTGGCTCTCAAAAGAAATTTCAATCATTTTACTGTTGATATTTGGCTCTGTTGACTAATGAGTTTGCCGACCACTGGGCTATACTAATCACATGAAATTGAACTTGCCAGGTAACTTGAATTACAGAGATTCACACATAAATTGTGTTAAGTTCTACAGAAGTTTAGAAACATAAGACTACAATTGTACATTACATTTATGTTTTATTGAAAAGCAATACAGATGCCATTTTTGCCCATCATTTTTCCTGCTTTGAGCATTTAAGGATAAATAGGATATTTTAATTTTATTTTGTCTTTGCTTTTGTTTTGGTGGGTGAATGAGAACTTTTAAACTTCCATTCGACTCTTTCTGAGATTGAGCAGCAGTGAATTGCTCTACAGTTGAATTGCTATACAATTGCTATACAGTTGAATCACTAGAGTGAAAACTCTTCTCAGTTTTTACAGTGAAAATTAAAATAGAAATTGTTTCAAACAACTCAGTGTCTAATTTAAAAAATTAGTGTCGAGTTAAAAAATGAGGCAAACCAACAAATAAGAAATTAAATGATATAAATGCATTAGTTAAAAGGCACATATTGTCAAATTAGACTTAAAAAATCGAATTAGTTGCTGTTTATGAGATACATTTAAAGCATCAGGATACATAAAAGTTGGTAGTAAAATGGTGAAAAGCTATAACAAGCTAATTATTTTCATAAGTAATTATCCCTAAATTAATAGCAGACAAACGAGCTTAAAGAGAAAAAGCATTATTACTAGTAAATACGGAAATGGTTGTTACATAATAATAAAATTTCAGCAGCAAGAGCTATCAGTTTTAAACTTATCCTAGGTAATAAAAGAGTAATATGCAAATTTATTGTACCCCTGCCACACCCACAAGCCACACCTACCAGCCAATCAGGAGCAAGTATGCAAATTAACACAACCAAGATGGCTGCAACCATGGAGAGAGCAGGGGGCTTGGGTTTCCCTGGCAATGAAGGAGGCCAAGTTTTCTGCCTACCCTGGCCTGCTTTGGCCTCTGCTTAAGGTTACAAAGTTTCAATTATAGAAGATAAATAAATCCCAACAAAAATGGCGGAGCCATGGAGCTGGAGAGAGCAGGAGCCTTGAGTTATCCCTGCTGATGGAGGAAGCCAAGTTTCCCCAGTCCTGGACTGCCTTGGCCCACTCCACTCAAGAATACAAAGTTTTAATTACAGGAGATAAATAAATCCCAAATACCAGAGCCTCCACTTGGGTTGTCAGGGGCATGGCCAGCCTGCAAACTACCACAGGCCCCTCACCCAGGCTGCCCCATGTCCCAAGGAAACTCCCACCCTGATCTGGGACACTCTTCAAGGCAAACCAGCTGGCTCCCACCCATGCACCAGGCCTCTATCCTATCTAATAAAAGAATAATATGCAAATTGACTATCACTCGAACACACAAGATGGCTGCCCCCATGTGGTCAAAGATCCTGTCCCCATGTGGACACAAGATGGCTGCCACAAGATGGCTAGCAGGAGAGGGCAGTTGGGAGGGACCAGGCCTGCAAGGGAGGGAAGTTGGGAGCAATCAAGCTTGCAGAGGAGGGCAGTTAGGGGTGATCAGGCTGGAAGAGGAGGGAAGTTGGGGGCGACTGGGCCTGTAGGGAAGGGTAGTTGGAGGGGACCCAGGCCTGCAAGGGAGAGCAGCTGGGGGAGACCAGGCCTTTAGCGGAGGGCAATGGGGGGTAGGAACCAGGCCTGCAGGGGAGGGCAGTCAGGAGTGACCAGGCCTGTAGGAGAGGGCAGTTAGGGGCAAACAGGCTGGCAGGGGAGCGGTTAGGCATCAATAAGGCTGGCAGGGGAGTAGTTAGAGGGTGATCAGGCTGGCAGGCAGAAGTGGTTAGGGGCAATCAGGAAGGCAGGCAGGTGAGTAGTTGGGAGGCAGCAGTCCTGGACTGTGAGAGGAATATCCAACTGCCCGTTTAGCCCCTCGACGGGTCCCATATTGGAAAGGGTGCAGGCTGGGCTGAGGGACACTCCCCCCGTGCACGAATTTCATGCACTGGGCCTCTAGTATATCTAATAAAATGTCACTATACACAGTACAAACTGGCAGAATACAGGGGGAAAGTGAATATTCTATTATCAGAGATTTCAATAAAGTTCTTTTGATCCTTAATAAATCAAGTAACAAAAAAGTAGCATCAATGTAGATACTAATTGCATAATTAACAAGCTTGATCTAAGGGACATATAAAATACTGCAACCAATAATTAGTGAACTAATCATTGCCCCCTTCCACACACAAAACATATTTTTAAAAGTTAACAACCAAGACATTATAAAACAAATTACATTTTAGGGCCATAACGCAATTAAGTGGAAGTTAATAATAAATATAAATTTGTTACTAATGATAAACACATATATATATATAATTAAATAACTCATGTCACAAAATAAAATTATACTGGAAGTTTCAAATTTTTAAAACTGAAAAATATAGACATTCTTTATATCAAAACTTCTGGGATAGAGCAAAAAGGTTACATCAAGGCTATTTTTATTATTAAAGACATAAATTACCATGGAATACTACACTGCTATAAAAAAGAAGGAATTATTACCATTTGCAACAGCATGGATGGACCTGGAGAGCATTATGTTAAGTGAAATAAGCCAGGAAATAAAAGAAAAATACCACATGATCTCACTCATTTATGGAAAATAACTAAAATTATAACCTGATGAATAAAAATATAGACACAGAGGCAGTAAAGCACCGAACAGACTGTCAAATTGTAGCAGAAAGGCTAGGGAGTGTTGGGAGGGAAATAGATCAACCAATAAGCACACCAATGGATGCAAGACACTGGGGAGGTGGGATGAGGGCATGCGACAGGGGCTAAGGGAGGCCAGGAGAAGGTCAATGGGGGGAAAAAAGAGATATATGTACTAATATATGTAATACTTTAAATAATAAAAAAGAAACAAAGGTGCACACTGATATAAGTGGTTATTGGATTTTATCCAAAGAACTTTTAGCCCAGAAATTGATCTATGATGGGAATTATCTCTCTCATTATGCAATTTTCTACAGTCTGTAACATTATGGCATAAAAATGTGTACATCAAATATAAAATGCTGTATATACTTAATTTCATTTCAATTATTGATATGTAGCTAAATCACTTAAAAGACATCAGAAAAGTGTTCTGTAAGAGACCAAAAAAATTAAAACCTCATCATCATATTTCTAATATAAAAAAAACAAAATAAAGAAAAAAATAAATGACTTCAGTGTCTAATTTAAAAAATATATATTGTCTAGTTTAAAACATGAGGCAAACCAACAAAGCAGAAAAATGAGGAAATAAATATGAGCAGAAACAAATAAAATAAGTTATAGCTACAGATGGAATCCAAAAAGGCAAAAGTTAGTTTTTTAAATAAAATTAAGAGAATAGAGGAATATCTGCCAGATTGATGTAAGGAGGGGGAGCATAAATAATACTAGGAATTATTTTAAAACATATATCTAGATACCTGAGATTTTTTAAAAACTGAAACATTATAAGCAACTTAATGCCAACAAATTTGAAAACCAGGTAAAATGAAAACATTTCAAGAAATGTATGGCTTACCAAAATTGATTTAAAAACAGGAAGTCTGAGTAATCCCTTAGCAAGCAAACAAACTGGGAAAGTATTTACAAATATTACTCCCAAAAAACACAAGGTCCAGGTGTATTTGCTTATAATTCTATCAAACACACAAGAAACAGATCATTTTATATAGGCTTTTCCAGAGGACAGAAACAGAGAGAATAATCACCAGCTCGTTGCCAAAATTAGTATAATCTTGATAGCAAAGCTGGACAAGAAAGAGAAATTATAAGCTAATGCCACTTATTCATAGAGATGTAAAAATTCTAAATAAAATGTAAGCAAATAGAATTCAGCAGTGTACAAGAAAGATAAAACATGGCCAAGTTAGATGTAAGCCTGGAAGGTAAGGCTGACTATATCAAGTTCATAACTTCAGATTATGCACCTACCCTCGCTTGATGTCTTTAGCTGCTGGCATCACTACCTGAGCTCCTGCCCACCTCCAAGCAACATAGGTGCAGCTTATCAAAACTTATTTCAACTGCAATAATTACTAACTCAGGTTGCGTGAGCCAAGTCATGTGATGGTTGGATCCTGAATCCAATCTCCCCAAAAACACTGAGATTAAATCTGCCACGATTCTTAGCCTTGCATTCATCCAGTCAACATCTAAAGTGAAAGTTATAGCCAGGCTGGTGTGGCTCAGTGGTCAAGCATTGACTTATGACCCAGGAGGTCATGGTTCCATTCCCAGGCAGAGCACAAGCTCAGGTTATTATGGGCTTGATCCCCAGTGTGGGGCATGCAGGAGGCAGCCGATCAATGATTCTCTCTCATGGTTGATGTTTCTCTCTCTCCATCTCCTTTCCTCTCTGAAATCAGTGAAAATGTAATTTTAAAAATAAAATAAAGTGAAAGCTCCAGCACCTCTTCCCACTGACTACTACTTGCCCACTCCCCACTTGCTACTTGCCATGATATTCCACTGCACCACCATCTCCATCCCCTCCCATCCCCTTTTCTCTCTAAAAGATTCACACTTCCTTCTGTTTTCAACCTTTTCTCTAAGCATTTCTTCCACATCTTTGCCATAACTGAAACCTGATTCTTCAAAGAAGAGTCATTTTCCCTTTCTCATTTCAAGTGATGACTACTTATTCTTTCAAAAGCCAAACATCATTCTTGATAGTCTTTTTTACTCTAGATCATTATTCTCACTTGCCCATGTAAAAAGTCTATGTAATTTTTAAGATTCAGGGTATTTGTCTGTATCTCTTTTCCTCCACCCTTGTAACTGTCAGCTCTCTCTCACTTTTAAAAAATGAGATACTTAATTCACAGAGTCTTCCTTTGTTTCAAGTTTAACACATTATTTTAGCAGATTAGCCATCCATCATCTGGACTCTATATTTCTTGACAGGAGGCAGGCGAGGCCCGAGTGTGGGTGCCCCCGAGGCTAGGCAGTGGCCACTGGGGCTAAGGCCAGGGCTGGGTGGGCAGGCCAGGGCAGAGCCAACCAACAGCCCCATTGCAGGGTGAGGGCTGGATGTGCAAGGCCTAAAGCTTTGGCCAAGGGTGAGGGGACAGTAGGACATTCCAGGAGGGCTGCCAGTACACATGAGGGGGCAGGTTGGGCTGAGGGATCACTCACCCCCAGTGCACAAATTTCATGCACCGGGCCAGTAGTACTATATAATGAGTTAGTTTCATATTGTTAAAAATTGTTCCACCTAAAAATCAAAGGAATTAAGCAACTTCTCAAGACTTTGTTTCTTCATTGAAAAATCTAAGGGTATAACTACTTAATTCTCCATAATCATTAGCTATTATTTCATTTATAATTAGAATATAGAAAATATTTTCAATAATGCCAAGTTAAAAGCACAGAAATGTTTTTAAACCTTTTGACTTTTGTTTAAATACAGATATTGCAGTCTAATATCTTAGCTTATTTGACATTCAGAATTTTAATCCTGAGGACAGGCACCTGGGGTATATCTACAACTAAATTGGATTTGACTAAAATAGATCCTAAGAGCTGATTAAACCACCTTCATCCCTATCATTAAGTTCCCCTTCACAATTCTGTAAACAAAAGATCTCCTTAACAAACCGAATAAACTGAGTGAAAAATCTTTCCCTAAAGGATCATCTTTTTAATTAAGAATTTTTGTGCAGGGCTCTTTTAGAATCAAAAGTTCAGAGGTTTCACAGTACAGTGTAAAGTCCAACTTCACTTGATCGTGCTAAGTATGTTAAATATTTGTAAAATATTTTTGCAAAGATGAAAAAATGAATAATCTATTTACAATTATTAAGATAATAGTTACTTAAACAAATGTCTACTCTTCCTAATTATGTGGTCCTTGGATACAATACATAATTAATGTGCCCTTCAATTGAATCCATCAAATTTGAACAAGTTCAACAAATCTCTGCCTTGCTTACTACACGAGTGTTATAAAAATCCAGAGATAAAAGTCTGTGACAAAACTTTAGTAATTGCAAAAGTAGAGACAAACATTTGTGATTTCCAACTCCACTTTTATCTCTTGTCCTTAATCAATAAATCAAAATGTATTAAAGTATAAATTCACCTTATAATAGGTTATGAATTGTATGAGAACTCATTGGCTACCTTTAATGAATATTCATTAAAATACTGATACTTTCAATATAATTACTTATTATATTAAAGTCAGAAAATAAGAATAATTTACTAGATATTTATTGTACTTTGGTTAATTTACATTTAAATAAATCATTTAAATAAGGGTCAACAAACACAATAAGCATTGTACTAGAGCTTGATTTCCCCCCAACTATTTTGTAATACAGTTAAGAACCTATTAACTTCTGAGCATTTATAAGAATAGGCAAAAGGAAAATACATTTCATATATCCACAGAAATGTCACAACAGAATGGAGGGAAACAGAGGTGTTATAGTAAAAGGTAGAGTGTGGTAAAATTCATATGTGGAGTATGTTTTCAGAGTAATGATAGTAATTATTTCTCTGGGGAACTTTAAAAAAAATTTCTTTTTATATTTCAGAAAGGAAGGGAGAGGGCTAGAAAGAAATATCAATAATGCAAGAGAATCATTGATTGGCTGCCTTCTACACTTCCCCAACTGGGGATGGAGCCCACAACCTGGGCATGTGCCCTGACCAGGAATTGAACTGTGAAATCCAGATTCATAGGTGGATGCTCAACCACTGGGTCATGCCAGGTGTGCCTTACGGAACTTCTTTGTCTCTCCTTTCTCCTGTATTTTGGTCATTTTTAAAATCTGACATATACTAAAGAATATACATATAGTCTTTTAAAAAAATCTTTATTGTCAGTCCATTCCCTCTCTATGCCCATGATTCTGTTATATTCACCACCTTATCCTGTTCATCAGATCCCCAATTCACTTGATATTTAGATTCATTTGTTGATAGATGTGTATTTCTTGTTCATAATTTATATCTTTACCTTTTTCTTCTTCCTCTTCTTAAAGAATATCTTTCAGTGTTTCATATAATATTGGTTTGGCGGTGATGAACTCCTTTAGATTTTTCTTATCTGCAAAGCACTTTACCTGACCTTCAATTCTGAATGATAGCTTTGGTGGGTAGAGTAATCTTGGTTGTAGATTCTTGCTATTCATTATTTTAAATATTTCTTGCTACTCCCATCTGGCCTGCATAGTTTCTGTTGAGAAATCTGCTGACAATCGTATGTGTGCTCCATTATAGGTAACTAATTGTTTGTCTCTTGCTGCTTTTAATATTCTCTTTGTCTTTTGCTCTTGGCATTTTAATTATGATGTATGTTGGAGTGGTCCTCTTTGGATTCCTATTGTTTGGGGTTCTGTGTGTTTCTTGGACTTTTAAGTCAATTTCTTTCAACAGGTGGGAGACGTTTTCGGTCACTATTTCTTCAAGTAGGTTTTCATTATCTTGCTCTCTCTCTTTTTCTGGCACCCCTATAATTCGGGTGTTGGTATGCTTGAGGTTGTCCCAGAGGCCCCTTACACTTTCTTCAATTTTTTGGATTCTTTTTGCTTCTTGCTTTTCCAGCTGAGTGGATTTTTCTTCTTTGTATTTCAAATCTTTGACTTGGTTCTTGTGGTCCTCTAGACTGCTTTTAGGTCTTTGTGTAATATTTTTTATTTCAGTCAGTGTATGCTTAATTTCTAGGTGGTCCTTTTCATAGCCTCGTAGGTCTCATTCATTTCCTTGTAGGTCTTATTAAGTTCATCGGCCTTTTCTAGGAGCCTCTTGAAAAACCTTATTACTGTGGTTTTGAACTCTATGTCCAGTCGTCTTTTTTCCATTTCTTTCACATCTGATTTCTTTCCATTTCTCTGCATTGTGGCTGCTTTCCTGAGTTGGTTGATCAGCTTTGTGTGGTAGATGTCCACTAAGGGACAGTGGCTCAGCCTCCCCAGTTACCTGAGGTGGATACTCTTGCTGCAGCCCTTTATGGGGTGTACAGTATTGTTGAAGTTAAGCCCAGATTATTGTTGATAGCACTAGGAGGGTTTGACCTCCAGGCCACTTGGCTGTGAGGGTCAGCTGTGTTCAGGTTGGATGGGCGGAGTCTCTGGGCTGAGCAGGCAGCATCAGCTCTGCCCTATGTGGCTTCTGGGTCTCTGTGCCTGGTGGTAATGGCTGCACACACCTCTGAGAGAAAGCCACTGCCGATCTCCACCCACTGCCAGACAACTCAGCCTCTCCCCAAATGAGTCCACACCCCCAAAGTCTCGCCCAGGGTTGTAAAACAATGCAGTCTGGTGGTCTCCCGAACAAGGGAACAAGTCAGGAGTTCTCTCTGTGCAGTCGTGCACTTCTGCTGTTCCCAAGTTCACAAGCCCTCTCCACAAGCTCGCAGACTTCTGCCACGCCCAGGTTTCAGCGTGCTTCCTTACTGTCCAGTTTCACCCTGTATGAGTGTGGGTTCCCTGGACCTTGCCTGGAACTGGGGAATCAGTGCAGTGGGATGCCTTTATCTTCCTCCCCATTGGAGAAAACCAGCCACGTTTTCAGCCGCCGCCCTATCTGCTAGTGCGCACAGGGATCCAAACCTCTGACTCCGAGTGTATCTCCAATGCTGCCCTCCGCCGCTCCTCTGAGTCACAGTGTCCTATCTTTACTTTTATTTGTGGAATTTTCACTCAGCCAGCTTTCCAGTGATTCTGGATGATGTTTGTTCTGTCCTTAAGTTGTAGTTTTGAAATTGCTATGTGGAGCAGCAAATAGGTGTTTACCTATGCCGCCATTTTGGTTCCTCCCCCCCATATAGTAAGTCTTCAGTGATGAATGTCATCAATTCTTTCCCTCCCTATATGCATGTGCTACTACTCCCCATTGAGAAATGCGCTTCTTTTTTCCTTCTCGTGGAAACTAGTCTGGCCTTGTTTGTTTTGACCAATAGAATACAGAGAAATAACATACTGAGACATCTGAGCCCAGGCCTTAATAGATTAAGAATTTCCACTTCTTTGAACACTGATTCTTGGGGCTCCTCCTTTTGGAATTCAACCGCCAGTTTGTGAGAATCCTAAGAAAGTTCATGTGAAGTAGAAACAGATATACTGCCAACCCTGTGATTCCCCAATTCATATTCTTTTTTTTTTTTTTAAGAATCTTTATTGTTTAGAGTAATATAGATGTCCATCTTTTTTCTCCTCATTTCCCCCCCTCCACCTGGTTCCTGCCCCAGTCCAGGTCTTTACCACCCTATTGTCTGTGTCCACAGGTAATGAATATATATGTATGTAAGATTTTTGGCTCATCTCTTCCCACACATCCCTTTCCCCCCTTCCCTCTGAGATTCATCAGTCTGTTCCATATTTCCTTGCCTCTGATTCTATTTCATTCACCAGTTTATTCTGTTCATTAAATATCTTATTCATTTGATTTTTAGACTCAATTGTTATGTATTTGTTGCTTTTTTATTGTTCATATCCTTCTTCTCTCCTTCTCTTCTCCTTCTTCTATTTGGTGGTGATGAACTCTGTAAAGCTCTTTATCTGACCTTCAATTCAAAAAGTTAGCTTTGCTGGGTAATCTTGGTTGTAGGTCCTTGTTATTCATCCCTTTGAATATTTCTCCCTTCTGGTCTGCATAGTTTCTGTTGAGAAATCAGCTGACAGTCATATAGGTACTCCCTTGTTAGTAGCTGCTTTTCTCTTGCTGCTTTTAAGATTCTCTTTTTGTCTTTAGCCCTTGGCATTTTAATTATGATGTGTCTTGGTGTAGTCCTCTTTGGTTTCCTCTTGTTTCAGACTCTCTGTGCTTCCTGGACTTGTAAGTCTATTTCTTTCACCAGGTAGGTAAAGTTTTTGGTCATTATTTCTTCAAATACATTTTCAATATCTTGCTATCTTCTTCTGGGACTCCCATAATGTGAGTGTTAGTACACTTGAAGTCCCAGAGGCTACTTAACAATATTACACTATCTTCGTATTTTTGGATTCTTTTTTAGTTTTGCTCTTCTGATAGGGTGATTTTTGCTTCCTCATTTCCAAATCATTGATTTGATTCTCAGAATCCTCTACTCTACTGTTGAATCCCTGTAAACTATTTTGTATTTGTTAGTGTGCGCTTACTTTCTGACTTGGCTTTTTTCATGTTGTTGACATTCTTACTAAGATCCTTGAAAGTCTCAGTAAGTCCCTAGAAGGTTTCATGAAGATTCTAGAGTAACCTTATAACTGTGGTTTTGAACTCTATAGCCAGTAGTTTGCTTTCTTCTATTTCTTTCACTTATGACATGTTTCTTTGCCTCCCCATTTTGGCTACTTCCCTGTATTTGTCTATGTAGGGCTGCTATCTCCTTGAGTTGGTAGAGTGGCCTTGCATAGTAGGTATCCTATAGATCCTAGTGGTTTAGCTTCCCCAGTCATCTGAGCTGGGCACTCTAGGTGTACCTCTTTGTGAGCTGTGTGCACAGTCTTGTTGTAGCTGAGACTTGGTTGGTGTCACTGGGAGGAATTGACCTTCAGGCCAATTGGCTGTGAGAACCAGCTGCAACTACAGTGGAAGAGCTGCTGTGGAGGAGACACCTCTATGGAACGGGACTTGCTTCAGTGGAACTTTGGTGCTCAGTCAGCTCCTTGAGTGTGTTGCATTGTAATCTGCTATGGTCTGATGTTGACCACTGAGTATACTGGCTTGTAAGTCTTCAGGGAAGTGCAAAGTCAGCCACTGCCTGGGACTACCAGGCAGGAGCTACAGAGGGATTTGCAGATTCCTTCTATTTGTATCAGGTTTGGAAGTGCTCAGGTAAGACTCAGCTGTGAAGCAAGGCAGGCTGGTGCTAGTGTTGGATCTTGGGCCTTTCATTGATACGTTTGGGGCTTTGGCCCACCTACTGCTTGTTTGAGAGATTTTAGCCAAGTCTGAAGCCTAAGGAAGGGTAGGCCTTTCATACGCAAAAGCCACTGCACACAGGTTGGGTGAAGCTGTAAATTGGATGGGGCCAGGTCTGAGGGAATCACCAGGGCAGAGCAAACAGAAATAGCTGCCAGTCAACCCTGCAGCCCTGTGACACTGGGGATCGAGCCCACAACCTGGGCATGTGCCCTGACCAGGAATTGAACTGAGATGCCACACCAGCCAGGCTTTCCATTGATTTTTAAAGAAAGTGGAAGGGAGGGTGGGATGGAGAGGAGAGAAAGTCAAAGAGAGAGAGGAAAAGAAAGTGGGAGAAGAAGAGAGAGAGAAACTGGTTGTCTCCTGCCTGTGCCTGGACTGGGACCCAGGATCAAACCCACAACCCTTCCCTGCACAGGGTGACGTTTGAACCATTGAGTGACACCGGTCAGGGCTAAATGTGCTTGTTTTTAAGCTTTGTAAAAATTGTATCACACTACATGTAGGCTTCTGAGACTGGATTTAATTATCACTTTATTTTTCAGGTAACTCTACCTGGTAAATGAAATTACAAAACCCACTTTTTCCAATAGCTGCTCATGTTTATTGAATGTTTGCTTCATATCAGGCATTGCTCTGCATGCCTGATATAGACAAAGTAATTTAATTCTCAATTCTATGAGATAGATACTATTACCTCCATCCTATAGATGAGAAACAGAGACACAGGGGGGTTAAGTGACTTACTCAAGGTCATACCGCCAGTAAACATAACTTGAATACAAACCCCACAATTTATTTTTATTCTCTTGTTGATAAACATTTGAATGATGCAAACAGGGATGCCTTAAACATTCTTACTTATACTCCTGTGCACACATGCATGAACTTCTCTAGGGTATATATGTAGAATAGTTAGGCATTAGAATATGTGAATGCTTAACCTTACATGATAATGTCAAGTTGCTTTCCTCTTTACAATCCCACCTATAGATGTCCTTTTTTTTTTTTTTAATTGATTTCAGAGAGGAAGGAAGAGGGAATGGGAGCAATAGAAACGCCGATGAGAATCATTGATTGGCTGCCTCCTGCACATCCCTTACTGGGGATGGAGCCTGCAATCTGGGCATGTACCTGATCAGGAAGCAAATTGTGACTTCTTCGTTCATAGGTTGACGCCCAACATAGCCATATCATTTCTTAATTTTTCAATCTAAAATGGTATTCATTGTAGTCTCAATCACTTATGACATTAAACATACTTTCATGTGTTCAGTCATACCCTCTGAAAGTATCTGGTTTCTGTCTTTTGCTCATTTTACACAGGATGATGATGAATAGAAATGTAAATAACAGGCATTGTTGTTGTGTGCTACTGATTTTTCATATATACAACTAAATCATTATTCTTTTTTACATAATGCTGAATTCCCTTATGGCATTTTGCTTTTTACCTCTATGTTCATCAGTGCTATTCATCTGGAACTTTATTTTCTCCTACTGAATGGGTCTGATTCCAGTACAATAGTTACATTGACCTCATAAAATGAGCTGGAGTATTCCTTTATTTGTTCTTTAAACCTGCATTTTCCTAGACCGTGGTCTATTTTATCTAAGTTTTCAAATATATTAAGATGCTCCCCGTAGTCTCTTGTCATTTTCATCTTTACTATATCTATAGGTACTTCATTATATCCTTTTTTAATCATTATGTTATTTACATGTGTCCTGTTTTTGTTGTTGTTCAAAAATTTATTTTGTCATGAAAACAACTTTGGCATTGTGATTCTGTTTTCTAAGTCATTCATTTCTCCCATTGCCTATCTCCTTGCTTCTACATTTTTTATTCTGTTGTTCTTTTCCTTAAGTTACACTTAGTCTTGTCCCTTAGTTTAAAACCATGTCCCTCAAAGTGCTGTTTCTGCTGCCCTATTTTCCAAATGAGGTACTTATAGATTCTAAGTATGTTTTCTTCTTTCATCTGTAAAGTTTTATTAAACTTGTAAAGATAAGATTTTTAAGAATTAGCTTTTATTCCTGACCTCTAACTTATTTCTGATTATCCACATAATAGTAACTTTTTAAAATTTACTATAACTTATTTCATGTCTAGTACATGGCCAATTTTTGCTGATATACAATGATTAAGAATATTCCCTGTTGATTATTCTAAATATGTCCATTGACTCAATAATGAAAATTAAATTCTCAAATCTGTATTCACTAATTTTTTCAGTCTGTCCCATTTATCAATGATTAAGAGCTGTTGAAATCTCCCATTACGTTGTTCAACTTGTTGATTTAGTCACACAGTTCATACATTTTGAGGTCATTTTATAGAGGAAATATAAATTTAAAATTGTTATATATTCCTAGTGAATTGATCCTTTTCCAATTATTTAGTAACCTTCTCCACCTTTACACATCATAAAGTCTAATTTTAACATCACTAAAACTATACATATTCTCTTTTGCTATTTGCCTTATGATGGTTTTAACCCAGCAAAATTTAAAAAAAATTAAACTGTTGGTTAATTTATTTTAGTCTATTCATATTTAATTATCTGATGTCTTATTATCTACTTTTGTTCCTCCTTCCACCCATAATTTTTTCCCCTTTTTTGTATGGAGTTATTGACCTCCTATTCCATATGTTAAATTCATTTTCCTCTACAATCATTCATCCTATATCTATTCTTTATCAGTTAGAACATTTTACTACACATATTTAACATAATTTTAAAGTTAAACAATATCTTACCCATTTTCTCAATAAAAGAAACTCAGAATACTTTAATGCTAATCACCCTCCTCTCACCTTATAAGTCACTGTCCAGTTTTCAACTATATCCTATTTTACTAGGAAAGGACATATTAATGTTGCATAAAATATTTAGTTTTACATTTGTTTACAACTTTACTTCCTATAAACACTTCATTACAGCTGTTTTCTATTAACAAAACTTGATTCCCATGTCTATTATTTTATTTGCTCACTAGCAATTCAATTTCCAATCGCCCTTTTGGAATCCTTTTCCTTCTTGAAATCATACTTTTGCAGTCTCTTTAATGAAGGTCTGCTAAACATGTCTTTATGGTCATGTCTGAACATGTCCTTCAGTCTTGCTTGGCTTAAATTCTAAGTTGACTAGTTGGTTTCAGAATTTTGAAGGCATTATTTTACCATATTTTGGGAATGTACATTTTTTCCATAAAGAAGTCTACTCAGTATTTGTCTCATCTTCCTTGATCCTTTCCTCACTTTGACTGCTTTTATAATCTTGTTTGGTATCTAGCAGTTATATTCATTGGGGTTAGGTATGAATTTCATCTATGTATACTTGGGATATATATTGTGTTTCCTGAATTTATGAATTACTATTTTCCAACAAATGCAGAAAATTGTTATTTTTTTTCAAATATTGCCACTCCTCCATCCTCTCCATTCTTTCTCTCCCTAGTACTTTAGTCCTCATAATTCTTCCTCCCATACATCTTAGTATTTAAATCTTCCAGCAGCTCATTTTTCCTTGCTGTGCACTTGGTCATTTTTTAGATTTAGCTTTCAGTTTATTCAGTCATTTCAGCTGAGTCTAATATGACATTCAACATTTCCAAGAATTTTTTTCTTTTTAATTTCAAGTAACAGTTCTTATTTCTAGCAGTTCTACTTGTTTAATTTTGCACATCCGACTGTGGTTCCATCCATCATGTATGTTGGCAATGAGACCTTGGAGAGTTTAGTCTGAAGATGGTTATTTCTATAGATTCTCTCTCATGCTAGTTAGTTTCAACTTGTGATTGGTGATCTCTAGTCATGAAATAACATTTCTTTATCTTAATCTATAAGAATCTTCAGCCTCTACCTTGCTTCTGTCAGGAGTTATAGACTACAAATTGAGGACCACTTCAACTGTCCTGGCTAGGTTAGCATCTCAGATTCAGATTATTCTCCTTGTTTCTTCTCCAAATCAAATTGAATAAGGCAGTGCTGCAATTGGTATGTGCCATGGAAGCAACCACAGCCCACCCATATGCTTAATACAGCATTTACAACTTCCAACTCAAAATGTATTCATTTTTGTGTTGAAAGAAAAATAAAGGTATCTCCCTTACTTTCCCCTTGGGTGTATTAATGCATTCAAAGGTACATTTTATTCAGGATCTAAGTGTTTCATAGCACCTAGTCTAATGTACTACTGGAAGAAGAAATCTTATTTAATATAGTAAAACAAGCATGAGAAAGCACATGATTTATGGCAATCTTTGCTGATTCAAATCCAGAAAGGTTTCCTACCACTTGATTAAAACTTGGTCAATATTTTGGAACTGGGTAAACATTAGAAAGGTCCTACAGTATGAACTTACCCAATAGGTTGTTGCCCCACTTTGTAGAAATTTCTCTTGTTGTCCTATTACTAAGATATTCAGCCAACCCTGACTATTCAATTTTTCAATGTCCTGATGAATATGTGATCCAGATCAAGAGGACTAAAATCTGTGAAAATAAACCATCAGTTCGAACATTTAAAAATAAATAATAATGACTTGTTACATGAAGCTTCCATCTAGATAAATAATTTTATTGCAGGACTAAACAAGGCAGCTGGTGATTTCATTTGTCAGAAACACACCTAATAGGAGTTTGGCAGCAGGTCTGGCTACTGTTGTCTTAAATGCAGATGACTTGTTGTTCATAATTGTTGGTCAGTGTTCTCTAGATGATCAGGAAGCTCAATGTGCTTCACCCTAATCACTGAAGTAGTGAAAGGAGATACCCACAGCAAGGAGTGTAACTGCAAATGCTGCAATCGTACCTAAAAGTAAACAAACACAAAACAAATGGAAATGGAATGAGCGAAAGAAGAGCTTACTTGATTCTAGCCTCTGAAATGTTGGTAACTGATGGGCCTAAACAACAACAGCACACACACAAATACATATTCTTACATAAACATAGACATGTCCTAAAAGCCCACAAAGTCTTAGAGGAAATACAACAATAAGTTTTTTAAAAAGTAGATTGCAAAAGTTAGACTGGTAAGCATGTATTTCATCACTTTAACAAAACCTTAAACAACAAAAAATAGTGTCTTATACATGTGTGCACTCACACACGTCTAAGAGAAAAACACATAATTTAAAAGGGTCTTATCTATTTACGTTAAAATTCCAGCTGTCTTATGCAATTAGGCTTAAACCAAAAAAACCCCAGCTCCAATGTGCAATGTTTCTCAATCATTAAATGCAATCACTTGAATAGCTACTGAAAACTACAGAAACTCAGATCACCATTCTAAAATCTAAGAACTAGTAACTCATTTTTGCTTCCTGATTATTAAGTTAAAATACAAATAAACCAACAAACAAAAAAACGGATTAATCACAACACACACACACACACACACACACACACACACACACACACACACACAGAATTTATGAAATTAACTTAAGTTTATCTAATAAATGATAAGAAAAACAACTAAAACTTCTGGCTGTCAAAACCTTAATACTTTTCATGAAACAATAATGTACATGTTCTTTGATCAATAAGTCTGAAAAATGTGAAAGTGACTGCCACACTATCGTGGAACCTTTTAAATACTGAAGTGCATTATAAATTTTCAGTCTCAAATTTGACTTTTTTCATAAGAGATATCGAATCTACAATAACAATCCTGGGAAAACCAATCTGGAAATATTGGTCCTACTATACTAATCAGTTCCTCAAACTCAACATGCTTTTCTTCGAAAAGCACCAATAAAATTAGTAGGAAGTGTCATCTTTGAGGGCCCTTGGGATAATGCATCTTTTGTCCATCTTTCCATCTCCAGGTCTTAGCACGTACCACAATTCTCAGTAAATATTGGCTTATTCTAGTACCCTTAAGTAAAATAAAACCCAGTAATTTTAAAGTAATAAGAAAACGAAGTCCAGAATACCATCTTTTTCAATGTTATAAAAGAAATAAAATACCCAGGTTTTGCCGAATTTTCAATACTATTGTAGTTTGCATTGGTTCTTTTGGTTGTTCATCATCTCTATTGTCCAATGGAGCTTCAGAATTCATAGAGGAACTCAGAAAAGCTGCAAGAAGATAATCATAATGAATCCTATTGTGGTTTTGGCAATTAATGATTTCAAATAGTTAGATATTAGTAATAAAGATGGGATTAGCAAACTGCAGCCCATGAGGCAAACTTGCAGGGGTTGGTCAGACACCCATAGGCCAAATTTGCAGGGGTTGGCCAGACCTTATGTGTTCCACAAAGCCTAAAATAGTTACTATTAGAACCCATACAGAAAAGTTGTCCTGACTCTTGATCTAATCTGAAATTTGAAATATATAAGCAAAATATGATAATTAAGTGTGACCTCTAAAAAAAAATCATTGTTAAGCAAGGCAAGCACAATATCTCATTTTATAGATGAAATATAGAACCTGGGAAGTTAGTGCATATTTGAGGTCATGGGCAGCAAATTGAGGATTCAGATAAGAGGTTGTTTTCTTCTGAATTATGGGTGAGAATAATTTTTGTAGGTTTGCTTAGTTGAATTTATTTAACACCAACTAAAAGTATTTGAAAAGAAAACATTCTTAGAGATCATATACAGCAGTGGTTTTAACCCCCTCTCCTCCTGGTGCTAAAGAGTCTGACATAAACTCCATGCATGTACAAGAGATTAAAGTAGAATTACTCTGGTTGAAGTAGGGATGGGTGGCTTCTGGAGCCAGACCCCCTTCTTCCTCTCAGGTGGCAGTGAAGTTCAGTTCTATACAACTCTGGGGAACTATGTTTGAAAGCAACTACTTCATGTTGATCCCTTTATTCACAAAGAAGAAAACCACGGTGAGAGACAATAAATACTACTGTTTAAATTCCAAGTAAAATGTCCTTATAAATGTGTGTATCCCAATATACTAGCACATAAACTTATTGAAATAGATACCTAGTGCACCAAAATGGATGGAAGAAAAAGGGAAAAATGCCTAGTTCTCATCCATTTCCCATGAAGAAAAATTTACTGTCATTTTCTGAAATAATCCTTAGTAATTACCTTATTAGAATCAAGAGAAGCTCCATTCTTTTTATATCCTCTTAACATATAACTAAAGAACTTTAAACACAAACATATTTTTCTTTTTTCCTACTCCAATATAAAGTTGTCACAAAGGCAAACAAATTCTTATTATGAACTGTCTCTAAAACTATTCAGTCTCTTATAATTCTACAGTTTCTTGTTTGCTAAAGGGCCATAAGACCTTAGTTCTAGATTACATTAGCCTATCAGCTTCCAATTTCCCCTAACTTCATCTGACAAAAATTGAATGGGAGGTGGCAATGGAGGAAGATGGAGGTGGGTAAAGGAGAGATTGACGGAGACTTGATTTGAGGCGGTGAACAGACTTGGGTGGTGAACACACAATACAGTGTACAGATGATGTGTTGTACAATTGTGGACCTGAAACCTGTATAATTTTGTTAACCAGTGTCACCCCTATAAATTCAATTAAAAATGGAATGGATAGGATAATTTTATTCATGTTAAAACACACGCACACACAAACTTTGGCTTTTCTATCAGCAAATATCATTAGTACAAAAGTTTTTCTTTGGGCCACTATATCTTTGTATCAGGTAATGAATAAACAAAGCATTGGTTAAAGCATGAATTATACCTATTTGCTAAAGGAATATTTTTTTATTTAAACACTTGTATGTAAAGAGCACAAAAATGGTTCTATTTGTCATGATATACATTTAATATTGAATTGTTATATATGAAGATCATGCTGCACAAATAATTTACTTCTATTAAAAAAAAGACATTCCATTGCTCCATTATTTCTATTTTAAATTGGTCAAAATCCTGTGATTTGGTACAAATCCAAGATAAATTTACAGAAACAGAGCACTTTTCAAGAATAAATAAAGCCCTGTCATAATTACTTTTGTGAGAGTCTGTAGGCTTTTAATTCATACCTCAGGTACTATGTTATTTTACCAATACTTTAATTTAAATGCAAATGACATATGTTTAATAAGAAGTTAAACTGTAACCATTCCTTAAAATCAGGTAATTTAACTTCAGACAAATCATGTACAAAAACAACTTTCTTGAGCAACTGTTAACCAAAGAGAAAACAAGGGCCATGATGAATACATGCTTATTGTCTATGTGTTCCATTTCACGCCAAGTTGTTAATAGGTGGGAAGGACTATTTAGAAGCTTAAAATGAAACATTACGACTTGAACTCCTTTGGTTAGTTGTCTTCTCCATTTCTGAATCCTGAATTAATGAGGTTTCACTATAGTCAGTGATTTAGCCAAATAATACATTTTCGGTATTACTTTTTCCTCATAATTAAATTAGCAACATTTAAGGAAACAGCAAAAATTAATTTCAGTTCAGATAGCAAAACAGAATTAGTAAAATGAGTTTCACCCAATTTTAAAGGTGTGTCTCCAAATTTTAGCTGATATTGTGGATACAGTACATCTGAATTATTAATTTAATATCTACTAGGTGGTGACTAATGCATCTAAGTAATTTTAAAGCCATAGTTATCCCTCACCTTAAGTGAGTCATTTTTGACAAATTGTTCTTCATCCCTTAAGTAATTTAAAACTATGTTATTTTAAGATATTTACTTGGCAAATATGTATTTTAAACATAGCAACTACTTGGCAGCATACTTTAGAACAGAAATAAATAATAATCAAGCTAGATACTTGTAAGTTTAATGCTAACTGTATAGCAATTGAGTTCAATTTATAAATTTAAATATTTGAACTCTACTTTTTATGATTTATTATCTATAAAACAATTAAAAATATTTAGGAAAATCTATGCAAACTATAAAATATTACTTTCCTATTTAACATTAATACTTTTCATTATAATTCAGGAATCATTATTTTACAGCCTTATAATGCTAGTTATTATCATGCTGCCTTTATGTTTATAAAGTATTTTACCTAACATTTTTACTGAATTCTCATACCAACCCCAAGAGAATCTGAGGTTCAGAGGGAACTTGTTTAAGGTTATACAGCTGCAAGTGACACACCTGGACTAAGCTAAAATAATATCTTGGAAAAATTATGCATCTAATATTCTTGAGTAAATTTAATAAGTGAATAAATGAATGACTAAGTGAATCTAGTTCTAAACCAATAGGATGTTTATGTAGAAGCTCTTAATTTTTATACTATAAGGTTTGTTTTCACCCTATCTCATAAATTGGGAATATGTCATTTCATTATTAAAAATACACTAATTACTAAATCATTCCTTCTAATTTAAATATTTGATGAAGCAAAGCTAATATAATTCTATAAAACTAATATTCTTGGCTATAATACAACTCATACCAGTGTTCATTTCCTAAGAAGCCTAGAGTTACTGCTACTGTTTTCATCCTTCCAAATGAACTCAAATGTTACTTGCTCTGAGAAATTTTCCCTGAATCCCTATAGGTATAGTGCTTATGCTAAATAAATGTAGTAAATAAATAAGACTATAGTCTTATAGTCTGTAGCGGTTAGGTCTCATGGAAAGGTAGTAAAACAAAATTATTAGGGGGAAAAAACACACAGATTCTAGAGTCAAACTACTTAAGTTTCAGCTCCACCATTACTAGGTATGTAACCTGACAAAGTTATTTGACCTTTGTGACGCTCAAGTCTCTCATCTATAAAATGGGGCTAATGATAATCTGCATCATAGGGTTGTTGTAAGAATTAAATGATTTCATATTTGTAAGGCTTTTAAAACAATGTAAGAGGTTCTATATAAATAGATAATATTGTTATTAGAATGTTAGGTTTAATTCAAGGTAATATATTTCAAGGAAGGCAAATCCTAAAAAATAAAAGGGTAATATGCAAATAGACCGATTGGCAGAACAACCAGTTGCTATGACACTCACTGACCACCAGGAGGCAGATGCTCAACGCAGGAGCTGCCCCCTGGTGATCAGTGCATTCCCACAGGGGGAGGGCCTCTCAGCAGAAGCCCAGAAGCCGGGCTCATGGCTAGCGAGAGCCTCTCCTGCCTCTGTGGCAGCACAGGATGTCCTACTGCAAGGGAGCAGGCCTAAGCCGTCAGTCGGACATGGACATTGCCCGAAGGCTCCCTGACTGTGAGAGGGTACAGGCTGGGCTGAGGGAACCCCTCCTCCCAATGCATGAATCTTGTGCACTGGGCCTCTAGTCAGAGTACATTTAAATAAGTAGTTTTTAATTTTTCTTAAGTTACCAACCCTTTGAAAGCGATAGATCTCTTTCCCAGAAAAGATTATACAATTACATTGAAGTGATTTGTGGATCTTCCAAAAGCTATCTATGACCCCAAGACTTTAGACACCACAGACTAAAAATTCCTAATCTAGAGAAATGCAATCAAAGTGGTAAGATAAAATGAGGTCTGAAAACTATAATAAAGAGAATAGTTAAAGGAGTATGGGAATATCTGGCTTTAAAGTATTTAGAACATAACAGTTACCCTCAAATTTAAAGCATGGACCCCTAAAAGTAGTACTCATGTTTTACTACTGCATATTACCGAACAAAGTATAGATTACAGGAAGGCAGACTGGTATTAGGAATAAGGAAAAATGATAATTCTAATGGTCCCATACAAAGTGCATTCAGATATCAACAACAGAATGGGTCAAAAATTATTGGTAGAAATAAACAAAACAAATAAAAACCTCCACTCTCATGATTCTAAGTTTGGTTTGCAGGGATATCACAGTCACTAATATGGGAAAACATATTTTGAAAAGTAGCAATTATTTTTTCAACTAGTCTACTTTCAAGATCTTTATTAGAAAATAGTTTTCAAAATATTGAAACACAGCTGCTGCTTTAACGTCAAGTACCGGGCAATTTGAGGTGTTATTGTTTTCCTTTAAAACAAGCTTACTATTCCACATTATGATTAATACTAATCTGAAACTGTTAAAAATCCAACCTGATAGTCTCCAACTAACCTGAGGCTTTACTGACAGATTTGTAATTCACCAAACACACACCTACTTGACGTCATACTAACAGGAGAACTCTGAATCAAACACTCTACTGTGAGGGGTGAGAATTAGTTAAGCAACAGAGGAACAAATAAAAAATTAGAATTAGAAAAAGAACTTGAAAATTGCTATATTCTAATTTCATAAACATCCATATTCAAAAGTTACTTAAACACTTTATTAGTATATCAGAAATTTCAAGATTGATAAATGGCTATGTATGCAATATTCATTGATATTTGCAAATAACTACTTTAATCACATATTTTTTAATGTCTCAGGAAGTCTGTCATACATGCCTGTACACATTTATTTACTGACATGTTTTCGTAGCCTACTTTCACTAAGAACAAAAACAAAAATGAAGCAAAGCCAAACAAAACAAAATAAAACAAAAAAACAGCCTTCCAAAATGTAAAGTCAAATGTGAAAATGATGGTAGAAGAAAATGTGTCACACAATTAAGATAGTTTGACAAATCTATACTCTATAAAAATAATTTTTGGAACTGCCTATTTAAACTTAGTATCCAGTTACATAAAGGAGATAAGAAAAATAAAGGCAAATAGTATGGAGAAGACATTTAATAGAGTATTTTTAAAAACTATGTGACACCATGTTTAATCAAATAATTAATCAAAATAATGGGTTTTGAGAAAACCTCTCTTACGATAAAAAAATTCCTCAAAACTATGTATTTCCACCTACCTAAAGCGACTCTGGTTTCCAGATCTACTTGCTAGGTTTAGAAAAACCCGAAGTATCTTAAATGTTGGTACAATTTTCCAGAAAAACTGACTGCATGCTTATATATGCAGAAACTAGACACCTTTTTAACTGCCTCAAAAGTTTTCAATCAGAACTAGCTTTAAGGAAAAGATGTATTTAAACTGATGTCTCAACAGGTGATCTTAGCAGTAGTCTAATCAGTCTTAAATAACACCATGGAATTACCTGTGTTTATTTCCTCTGCAATTTCCAAATCTTCTATTTGAATCCTATGATCTAACATCTCAATAAAATGGTCTCTGATTTCTTCAGCTGACTCATCACCAAATTTATAATCACATAACATTACTGTGGATCCCGGAATGGGGACAAAAACTCGGTGAGGAAGGATGTGAAACTCTTTTTCAGAATCTAAAAGAAGAAACATTATCAATATTTAGATAAGTCGGTCACGGATATCAGTGACATATATTTTGTAAGTAAATGAAGGCATCATATACATACCAGTAGAAATAAAATCTAAAAGTTGTTTTTATTCTCTAAATGACGTGACACAAAATTGCTGTTACTGAATCCTGCTTTACTTCAATATCCCTGGCCTCTAAAAGGCATCTAAATTATATTCCTGTGAAATATAAGCTTATCACTGCCTTCAATATGAAGATGTTGTTGATTACATATTCTTGTATTAACCACCCTCCTATTAAAGAATAACCAGGAGAAAATTTTGTCCCTCGTTATTTTTCTTGTTTGTTTTAACTTTACAAACAATTCCTCCCTCTTCATGCAAGTTTGGAGCCAAATTAGTGGCCCATCTATATGGAGTGTATAGAATATGACAGCATACATTTTTATATATGTATGTACAAAATAAGTTCACCACTAACATAATGTACAAAGTTCTAGTAGTCCCCTCTATCAAGCCTGTGTATGACAGCAAGTTATGTTTCATATACTAACCTCACTACCAACTCCATCTTGCTTTCTTTTCATTTTCCCTTTGTCTCATTCTTAGTACTAATATTTATTATTCTGATCATTAATCTTAATTAAGTTCTTAGTTACTCCTAGAACCTTATTACGTGCTGTACATAATTAATAATATATACATATTCTGTTTTTCAAATCAAGTTATATGCTTCTTGAGGAAAGGAATCTGGTCAATGATTTGTATCTGTCACATTGGCTTGAACAGAACAAATGCTTAACAAACAACTAATAAATAGACATACTAAATGCTATAAACTAGAAGTAATATTCCTGGGACAACAATTAGTGCTACATATTGTCATCAATAGCATTAAGTTATTTTTTGAAAATATAATCTGGATCTAAATAAATAATGAAGAACTGTTTCACTCTTCTTTGAATACTCACAAAGTAAAACATATTCCCCCCCAATTTCTAACATCATCACTGGTCCAAACAAACACAACTGGGTCTACACCATGACTCTAGTGAACTATCAACAAAGAGCAAGATTTTGTGTAAAGAATGGACTCTTTCAGCAATAGATATGATTTTTAAATCTACCACTGGACAGGCCAAGTAGAAAAGCAGGGCTCACTTTTACAGTAACATTTTTTCTTGCCAAGAAACTAGTGATAGCTTTACATAACTACAAACAGAAGACAAAGAATGTCAGGGGAAATGCAATGACTTAAATTATGTGTTTCTGCCATACTATACTTATCTGCTTTTCATAAGAGATCTGAAAACAGTTTTACTCTTTGAACAGACTGCCACCTATCTGTAAAGTGCTATTACTACAAGTTGTTTTGCAGCACGTGAGCTGTCCCGCACAGATGGTCAGGCATCTATTATTTTATTTGGAGTCAGTTTCTTGAAATAGGTTAAGTTCAAAACTTTTCATGACGTCTCTAAGGTGTGTGTAAAATTGGCATGCAAACTTCATTCATTCTAGTTTTGCCTAAAAAAGAGATAACTATGCTTGCTATAAAATCAAATGTTAAAGAATTGGCTGTGATGAATTTAAATTACTCACTAAAAAAGAAAAGGCTCTTATAATTTCAAATTAAAAAGTTAATTTAGCCATTTAATATCTAAATAAAACCAAGTTTTCTAATTGGTCTGAGGCTAAAAGTGGGAGGGGGACCTTTGTAAAAAGACACATCTTAAAAAGTATTCCAAAAAGGAGTCCTGTGGGAATAGTCCCACAGCAGAGTATCTAATTCACCGTTATTTCAAAAAGTTCAAAACAGAAAAAACATTTACATTTAAGCCAATATGATAAGAATTAGGTTTCTGCTGATTAATAAGAGTCCCAACTCATACTGAAGTCTTAGAGCAATTTTTGTAAAATAGGTGCTATCTAACCTGACTCTTAAAAAATAAGAGCTGTTTGCATGAAAGGACGAGAAGTGCCATCCACAGACTGAAACCACGACCACAGGCAAAAAGGATTGTACATGTCTGAGAGGACAAGTGCTATGAGTGGATATGGTGTAGCAGTGAAAAAAAGTAAGAGGTTTCAAAATTGATGGCCTCATTTTCATAAGGAGTAGGTCATCTTCTAAGAGTAGGTTGCACAGGATTGAATGGAGGCTGAAACAGAATAATGAAGATGGTCTGAAATACTTTTTAAGGGGAAAACACTAACAAGTAAAAAAGAATGACTGGAGTTCATATATTTCTTTTTAATTTTTTTACAGTCATTGAAGTATTAGGTTCTTTCACCTGGATAGCCAGAATCCAAAGACAATGTTTGTTTTAAAATAAGGAATTTAAAGTTAAAATGCCTTTTCAGACTTCCTGATGCATGCAAAAATATTTTATGGCATATATTCTACATTTTACCTTTCTACAAATCTACAAAATCATAGGAGAAACATAAACTAAGTAAAATGAGGACTAAATCTAAGATCTAACAACTTGGTGTACATATGTGTGTGTGTGTGTGTGTGTGTGTCTGACACACACACACACACACATATATTCAACTTCAATTTTACATTTGTTTATAATATACTTGCAATTTAGTCTTTTATATTGATATCCTAAGAATTTACATGGTAATGGAGTAAGTATCCTATTACTAAAGTTTTAAAAAATATATTTACACTTGCATTTCTTCTGGAAGTAGAAAACTATACATCCCAAAAATTAAAGTTAAGAAAATTTAAGACAAGTATCATTAAATAATTCTCTTCCTGCATCACCTCTGACATAATAACAACTATTATTTATTGATGGCTTGACTTAATAACTTTAAAAACATCATCTTGTTTAATCTCACAGGCTCAAAAAGTAGCTACTATAATCTCTGTTTTTTATTTAAGATAATGGATGTTTAGATAGGCTGAATCATTTGCCCAAAGTCACTTAACTAGTGGCAAAATAGACAAAGAACCCAAGACCTTTAGTCTTTGTTCTTTCCACCAAAGTACAATGCCTATTCTCTTCACATAGCCTTAAAAGTTATTCAATTAAGTGAAAAATGTTTTTTATTTTAAAAAATTTAATTTTTAACGACTGCAACTGCTCTTTGAAGCAATTAATTATTGGACATCATCAAAATTTTCAATACTCGCTCACTTATAAAATGATACCAGGACAGTCATATAATACCATTTTTATGAATCATTTTTAAACAAATTAAATAATGTGTGTGATTAGCTAGATCTTTGGCATTAATGATGGATATGTGCCCACATCTCTGAAAATCTCAAAATTCACTGTTTAGCTGTAATCACACTGCTGCTCGGAAAGTGAGTATTTAACACCAGGAGAGCTATACCATCCACAAAGCTAAGTAGCAAAAAACAAGCCATAATGAGGTGAGGTGGGAGGCTGACTGGGTGGCTAAGTGACCAAGTTTCACACAAATATCTCAATCCAGCTGCTGCACATAAGAATCAAAGCCACGTCTCAGCAAAACTATACATTTCACTATCAGTGGAGAGAACCTCGGGATTGGCTGTGAAGTGCAGCAAGGACAAATGTGAAATCTGGCAATTTCAGGAGCCTATCATACTAGCAATCATAAAAAAGATTATGATTAGCCTACCTAACCTAATATACTATGTATTAAAAGAAGTTAATTTTGTAAAGAAGCTATGCTTTCTTCTATAAATATAAAAAGTCTCTTAACAAGCTAATATATATGTTTCAATTATATGTATATTGAACTGTGAATTCCTAATCTACTCAGATTTGAATGGAAGCAAGGTGAAGATGAATATGTAGCTCTAAAAAGCATACTCAATATTTTAATTTTCTTTTTTAATAAAATAGTTTTAATAGAAATTACAAAAATGGTATAAACTGTTTATGTTTCACAACAGATATAATAGTTAGGATAAATAGGTTATGACACCATGGCCCAAAATTTTTTAATTTAATTAAAGTCTGTTAGAGTAATTGCTAAGAAGTATATAAACCAGTACATAAAAAATTTGGTAAGTATAACATGTCAATTGCATATAGACCACAAATTAATACCTATTATATAAATAATCAACACTAATGTTTTGATTATGAATGATTTTAAAAACCTAATATATATTAATTTTTAAAATTAGCTCTAAAATTTTAGCAGTTTTCTAGTCTGGTAGAAATTCATGCATAATTTTTAAAAAATCTTTCCAGAAATTGTTTTAAATATTGATAGATTTCCTATTATAAGGTGTTCACAAACTATTTTTTGTGCATCTGAAAATTTTTCATTCAATAAAAAAATAAAAGACATATTGTTATTAAAGATAGGTATAAGTATGAAAAATGACATATCTATTATATCTTGACATCTTATCTCCTGAAAACATGCCCCCAAAAAGTACTTAATTTTATACTCATAACTTTTTTTTCTGGAATTTCATTCAAAAGCAGATCCTCAAATAGTATTTCACAACGATCAGCAACTGTATTCAATATATCTCTCTTCACTGCCTATGGAAAAACAAGACAAAACAAATTACAATATGAAATAAATGTTATTTTAGATTTGCTTTATTTTATTACTAAGAAACCCTCACATAACTGGTCTCCCCATGTATAATCACATCCACTAAAATAAGTGATTCATCATTCCTTTTGAAATGTCCACTTAACATCCTTATTAACAACATTAATAGTTTAAAAGCAAATTGGCCTATCTCATATAAATAATAAATTAAAACCAAATAAATAAGTGCAGTTTTGCATCTAAACAAATAATGCTAATATTCCGAACTAAGAAATGTGTAACTTTGAAAAAAGTGTTAGTTATGGCACTTTTTCTGAATTACAGAATACCACCTAATCATTCTTCCAGTAAATACTTTTCCTATTATTTAAAAAGTTCAATTTCTTTTAAAGGAAATGATTTCTAATGTAATAATAAGTCACACTGTGGAACACTTAAGGAACTTGTATAATCATCACTTTAAAAAAGACATAAAATAGACATTCTACATATAAAAATCTTGTGATCAATTACATGGTATAATTGTACTGCTTAATCTAGTGGGCCTTTATTAGTCAAAGTTAAATTATTAATAATGAAAGCTGATATTGAAAAAATTAAAACTTAGGACTTTTGAATAGTCATGTTAACACGCTTCTGATTTTCATGAACCAGTTATTATTCCTTTTGTACCTGCACAGCATCCTTAACCTTGGGTTTATTGCTATGAATGTAAGCTCTGCATTTCACAGCGCCCTTAAGGTTTACAGAGCCACTGCAGATCTGGACGGTGGCTGTGGACCTGTGGTCTGAATTCAGAAGCTGAAAGACAAAAATCACTTTGTAAGTTCTAATAGCTAACATTACATTAACTATATGCACTACGTTAATAACTACATAAAACTTTTAAACATTATAGAAGCCATTTCGTAAAGTGAGAAGAAATTTTTGACTGAACCAAGTATTTGAAAATTTTCTCCATTAATTATTAAAAGGCCTTCATATTTCTCCTTATATAAGTTATATATCGTTTGTTGAGTATTTGAGTATAGTCAACTACTTTATGTTAAACTTGTAATAGTTTTAGGCCAAAAGATTCAAACATTAAAATAATGTTTTTTTATTAAAATAATGTTTCTTGCAAATAACTTTCCTAGGACTGGGCATTTTTTAGTCTCTTACATCTCTAAAATCCTTTGACTCCTTAATTATAAATATAAAAACAGAAACAATTTCATTTAAGCTTATCCTTAGAAATAATATAATTTAGATAAGAAGGATTTCAAAATATTTACCAACTGCGTTAATACTCTGACATCAAAAGAACAGCTACTTGCTTGAGCATTTCCTCGAGGTTTTTTCTAAGGGAAAAAAGTTAAAACTAGATTACTGAGATCAGAATGGAACATAAAAGACAATTTAGGGATTATCCTACACATACTAAGTAACTTAGAGAAAAAAAATTATTTGTGTTTTTAAAAATTTAATCTTTATTGTTTATTAATTATAATGTTCCCCTTTTCCCCCCTATAGCTCCCCTCCACCCAGTACCCATCCCACCCTCCGCCCTCACCTCCCCCTCAACAATAGGTGTATGTCCTCAACAATAGGTGTATGATTTTTGTCCAGTCTCTTGCTGCACTTCCCACACTCCTTTTCTCCCCAAGAATTGTCAGTCCATTCCCTCTCTAGGCCCATGATTCTGTTATATTCACCAGTTTATCCGGTTCATCAGATTTTTAATTCACTTGATTTTAAGATTCATTTGTTGATAGATGTGTATTTGTTGTTCATAATTTTTATTTTTACCTTTTTCTTTTTCCTCTTCTTAAAGAATATCTTTCAGCATTTCATAGAATATTGGTTTGGCGGTGATGAACTCCTTTAGCTTTTTCTTACCTGTGAAGCACTTTATCTGACCTTCAATTCTGAATGATAGTTTTGCTGGATAGAGTAATCTTGGTTGTAGATTCTTGCTATTCATTACTTTGAATATTTCTTGCCACTCCCGTCTGGCCTGCATAGTTTCTGTTGAGAAATCCACTGACGATCCAATGGGTGCTCCCTTGTAGGTAACTGTTTTTCTCTTGCTGCTTTTAATATTCTCTCTTTATCTTTTGCCCTTGGCATTTTAATTATGATGTGTCTTGGTGTGGTCCTCTTTGGATTCCTCTAGTTTGGAGTTCTGTGCACTTCCTGGACTTTTAAGTCAATTTCTTTCAAAAAGTGGAGGAAGTTTTCGGTCACCAGTTCTTCAAATAAGTTTTCAGTATCTTACTCTCTCTCTTTTTCTGGCACCCCTATAATTCGGATGTTGGTATGCTTGAGGTTGTCCCAGAGGTCCCTTACACTATCTTCATTTTTTGGATTCTTTTGGCTTCTTGCTTTTCCGGCTGAGTGGATTTTGCTTCTTTGTATTTCAAATCTTTGACTTGATTCTTGCGGTCCTCTAGACTGCTTTTAGGTCTTTGTATATTTCTTATTTCAGTCAGTGTATGCTTAATTTCTATTTAGTCCTATTTCATATCCTCAAGGGTCTCCTTCATATCCTTAAAAGTCTCATTAAGTTCATCGGCCTTTTCTAGGAGCCTCTTGAAAAACCTTATAACCGTAGTTTTGAACTCGATGTCCAGGCGTTTTTCCCCCTCCATTTCTTTCACATGTGATTTCTTTCCATGTCTCTGCATTGTGGCTGCTTCCCTGAGTTGGTCGATTAGTTTTGTGTGGTAGATGTCCTCTAAGGGACAGTGGCTCAGCCTCCCCAGTTACCTGAGGTGGATACTCTTGCTGCAGCCCTTTATGGGTTGCACAGTCTTGTTGTAGTTAAGCCTAGATTATTGTTGGTAGCACTAGGAGGGTCTGACCTCCAGGACAATTGGCTGTGAGGATCAGCTGTGTTTACGCTGTGAGAGCCCTTGTGTTCAGGTTGGATGGGCAGAATCTCCAGGATGAGCAGGCAGGGTCAGCTCCACCCTATGTGTCAGCTCCGCCCTATGTGGCACCTGGGTCTCTGTGCCTGGTGGTAATGGCTGCAGGCATCTCTGAGAGAGAGCTGCCACCAAACTCTACCCGCTGCCGGACAGTTCAGCCTCTCCCCAAATGAGTCTGCACACCCAAAGTCTCATCCAGGGTTGTAAAACAATGCAGTCTGGTGGTTTCCCTTCTTTCTTTTTTTTTCCTCCCGAATGAGAGAGCAAATCACGAGTCCTCTCTGCGCGCTCGCACACTTCTGCAGTTCCTAAGTTTATGCGCCCTCTCTGCAAGCTCACGAACCTCTGCAGCGCACGAGTTTCAGCATTCTTCCTCCTTACTGTCCAGTTTCACCCCATATGAGTGTGGGTTCCTGGACCTCGCCCAGAACTGGGGAATCAGTGCAATAGGACGCCTTTGTCTCCCTCCAGCCGGGTATCCAGCCACCCACCCCATCTGCTCCCGCGCATGGCTCCGCACCTCCGACTTCGTGCGTATCCGCCCTCTGCAGCTCCTCTGAGTCACAGTGTCCTATCTTTATTTTTATTTGTGGAATTTCCACTCCGCCAGCTTTCCAGTGATTCTGGATGATGTCCGTTCTGTCGTTTAGTTGTAGTTTTTTGAAATTGTTGTGTGGGGCAGCAGGATAGGTGTTTACCTATGCCACCATCTTTGTTCCTCCTCTTTATTATTTGTTTTATTTTAGCTATTTCTATAGACATGTTACTTTGTTATTCTATAGCAATCAATGTATGTTGATAAAAACAAAAATAAAACTAAAACATTAATTCTCTACTTTCATTCCTCTAAAGCAAAGACTAGCAAACTCTGATCTACAGGTCAAATTGAGACTACCACCAGTCTTTACTTATAAAGTTTTACTGGAACACACTAAGATCATTCATTTACATACTGTGGCTGCTTGCATGCTCCAACATCAGAGCTAAATAGCTGCAACAGAGACCAAACGGTCCTTATTTCTGCAAAGTTTACTGACCCTTGCTCTGAAAGGAGAGATCATAAGTTTCTCTTCAGATCAAAGCTATTTTAGGAGCCCATATAATCCCTTCTCTAAAATGGCAAAGGTTAGTCTTCAAACTGCCTTAAGGGCCAGATTCTAATTATTTCCAAAACAACCTCATAATTTTATGAGAAAAACGTCTGTCCTTTACTTCAAAAGGCCTTAGAAATAAGATGTAGGTGAAAACTGTTTCATGAAGGAAAGAAGGATAGAACTAAGGATATGTCATCTTTTGTTTTTCCTTAACACAAATATTTTCATAAATGATTTTCTCTGAACTCACCTGTCCTTCTAGTAGGTCACAATCTTCAGCTTTAACTTGTCCATTAATCAAATAAACACCATTTTCTATTTGCTTCGCCCAGCGTGCAAGTCCATTCTTATTAGAAACATACAGAGATATCTTTCAGATATGATGCCATCTCAAACTCCTCACAATCAACTTTTTCATCCTAATTCACTGGCGTAGTAAAAATCTCTAATCAGCAGGTTTTTGCACCTTACTCATCCTATATAATAAAAGCCTAATATCCTAAGTGTCCGGTCATCCGATAACTGGTCAACTGTTCAACCAATCAAAGTGTAATATGCTAATAAATGTTAAGGCCGCTCAACTGCTCGCTATGATGTGCACTCCGACCAGGTTAGCTTGCTGCTGGGGTCCGGCCTATCAGGACTGAGCGAGATGTGTCGGACATGCTGTGGAGCCCTCCCATGGTCCTTCCCCAACCCTGATCATGCACTGGTGGGGTCCCTCAACCTGGCCTGTGCCCTCTCGCAATTCGGGACTTCTTGGGGGATGTCGGAGAGTCAGTTTCAGCCCGATCCCACAGGCCACTTCCCTCAGGAGGGCGCCCAACATGGGCCTCACAGCCGCCAAGCGCTGCTGCAGCAGCCAGCGCGAGCATCTTCAGATTGGGTCTGATTAGATGCGAGCCCGTGACAGGTGCAGTGAGGCCAGGATGAGTGGGAGCGGCAGTAGGAGCTGCAGGCGGCTTTGGACTGTGGGTTTCAGCCAGATCCCCACAGGCCACCCTGAGGGATCCCACCTGTGGACCAAGTCGTGCACCGGGCCTTTAGTATTTGATAATAGTTTTTCTAATCTTTATTTTAAACTACCATTTACATCACTGACTTAGAAGGTTTAATAACTACATGACCTTAGTTAAATAAGTTCAGTAATTCCCATTATCTTTTCAAAACATGACAAAAGAGAAAAAGCCTCAAATAGATATAGCAGTATTTGCCTCCAACAGAAATGAGATATAAACAAAAGAATGATAAAAAAATTCTTACAAAGGACTGAAAAAGAGAACATGAAACTAAAGATCATGTAAAAGCAAAAAGATCGAACAGTATACCTTCTTACATAACTGTATTTTACAATAATTATATTAATTAACAAATATTATGGAGCACCTATTATGTTAAATATGTTAGTATTATGACATTGTTCCTCCTCTAAATTTTTAATCTGGTGTAATAAATTAGTTACCCTTAACAATATCATCACAATTAGAATGCAATTTTTGAGGATTATCAAATGAACAGTAGACAACCAGAATAAAAGCAAATTATCTATTCAGCAATCACTACAGAAAATTCATTTTACCCTGATACCTTTGTATTTTTCTCCAGCGTATAGGTGACAGAAGTAGTAGACAATGGGATGTGAATATTAATATGAACTGTACACTCTAAAGAAAGCCATGAAGTTGATAGTCCATTCTGATACTTCCAATCTGCTGGTTTTGCTGAACTCTTTAGTGTGAGAGAGGTAAAAACATAAAACATGTGCTTTAGGTCATCATATGTACAACCTAATAACTTGAACAACCTAACAGCTAATATATTTGGCCATATTGTTTCATCAAAGGGCAATAGGTTACAACTAAATTAAAACAAAGCATGCATTTAATTTTAGTAACCTTCAGAATACTGAACTTGGTGACTCCCTCCAGCGGTTGGCTGGCAAAAACCACGTGGTCCATATTTAGAATTCTGAGGATTCCTCTGGTCCTCTAGCTCTCATTTATAGCTTCAACAATGTTAATTCTGAAGCTTCAGATGTGAAGCAAATAACCACTGAGTGACTTTCAGGTACCAGGTGTTCTCCTTCCTTCCCATCCACCCTAACAGAATTCTACAAAGTTACTTTTTCACATTGCTTTTAAACACCTTAGTAAATATTAGTTTGGATTCTGCAGAGTGCAAATAGCTTGCTTACTAGGCACTATAGCCACCAAAAGCCCACATAATTTTACCACCAGCCTCTCAAAAACAATACTAAACATATAAACAAGGCAAGGGGAATTTAATAAACATATGTTAACAACTAAAAAAAAGAACACAAATTTTCCTTGTCTGTAATTAAATATTTCAAAATAAAAAAATATAGGTGGTTGTGGACATCAATAGGAGGGAACAGCATTGAAATTTTTAAAAACTAAATAAAGAATTGAATTGTATTTTAAAAATAGTTTGCAACACAGAAAAATCTTTAAAGAGCAATTTTTCTTACCTTTGGATCATGGATATCATAAGTTCGACAAAGTATTCTTTACTAATTAAGGATAAAAATGACCCAAACCATCAAAAAATAAAAACAAAACAACTATAAGCATCCAAAAGTTTTTATAAAATTATATCATTTTACCCACTTAACGATATATACACATATGTATGTAATTATACAAGTATACATATATATATACATACATACATACATACATATACACATATATATATATAAATTGATCTGACTATAGTTGTGGTGCTTTAAACTATTTCTTATGATTTATAAATCCTGCTAATCGTAATGAATAGAAAGCACTTGCTCAAATACACACCCTGTATAACAAACAGATGTGCTGTTTTGGATGGGGTCAAGCCTGAGAATCTTTACTGGGTTGAGGGGCTGTACATGAAACTTTCTAGTTAAATATACAAAGGAGTTTAAAGCCCAGCTTCTGCAGGAGTGATCACTGTTTGAATGCTGTCTTTTCCAAATCCTGATTCATTGGGCCCTTGCATTGCTTCACTCTCTTCCTAAGACTGTCACTTGCTTGGGAGGCATTCTTGCCCTGGCAAGATGTATAGGAAAGCTAAGGGGTCCCTATAACTGGTTTGTAGTGCCATTTGATCTTGGCTGAAGTCCTAAAAATTTCTTAGATATCCTAACTGTCCAGCTCAAGGCACAGTGCTCAGTGATTTGAATCGAACATTTTACCAACAGCAATTGGAGGTAAAAATTTAACGTAATAAAAGCATTACTTTGCTTAAAGCTGAGAGCTGGGGGGGGGGGGGATCTACTTCCCCGTAGGGGACCTACTGTGCTGGTAAACAGCTCTCAATCCCTACTCCTTGATATCTCTGTCAAACTCTTTGCAACCTTGAGGCATGATTATAGTAATAGTAGTAGTAGTAGTAGTAGTAGTAGTAGTAGTAGTAGTTATTGTCCTAAGTATGTATTATTTGCAGAAAAACTTACAAACTAAGCTTGTTTTTTAAATAATGATTTAAGTAAATGTTTTTGGGGAAAACTTATAGGAACATTATTTGATATTATATACATTTAAAACATAAACACCCAAATAAAAGATACTTTTTTGTAGAAGAGCAAATGTGAAGTGTCACTCGATCTGAGGCCTCCTCCTCTGTGAAACTCCACAGTCTCTTTTTATTCATACATTTTTCCACAGCAAATACCAGCTGAAATAGAGGAAAACACACACCAATTGAATGCAAAGTGAACGAAGAAAAGTGAATGCAGAAAAACATATAATTATAATGTCCCTAAGCTCCAATCTATGTAAAATTTCATGATTCTATAATTAAATAATCTTTTCTTCAAAAGAGTGAAACTGATTATTTACCATTTGGGTTCCATTTACACAATTGGCTTTTTTTTTTTAAATAGAAAATATAATCCATCATCATTAAGAATCAACTGAACAGAAAAATTAATTTTGGGCAAACATTTAAATGAAATATAGAATAAAGGCTTTATTAAAATAAGAGTGTGAAAGGATAAGTTATTTTTAAACTATAAAAATGGAGCATGTCACCCATTTGGCATTTCTTATTTAAATGTCACAAAAGATTTAAAGCAAAATATAAGGACACATACAATATAGTAGCAACATAAATCTAAAGTGACAAAAAAAGAGAAACAGTGACATATATTTATACCAAAAATAAGAATTATAGAACGGCATACTTGATATATGGAGAGGAGTTAAAATATGGTTCTAAGATTTCTAACAATAATGTGTACAACGAAACCTAATTTGTTACCTAATGCACAGAGTCCATAAATTAGCTGAAAACAATTGATCAGAAGAAGCACAACTTTTTTCCTAACGCTATCAAAAGAAATTTCTTCAAAGACAGTATAACATGATATAATAATGAACAAAGTTCTTAACAATGATCTTATGGGAGACACTGGCAAGTTTTATAATGTTCTTTCTTATAGTGTTCCTCAACGCTGGCCAATGGAAACAAAGTTAGATAATTCAAACTCAATAATTTCTGAACACAGCATTTCTAAAGTCTCATATGGTTCTTACAGATACAAAAGCAACAGGAAAGAGGATCTGACTATATTTCTCTAGTACTGAGTATACATTCACCACAAAAGGATGCACAACCAATGTTATTAATACATAAAGGTGTAGATCATATTCCAAAATGCGATTGAGACTAAGCAACTGTAATATACATTTATTAAAAACTAGAGGTCCCATGCATGAAATCCTTGCATGGGTAGGGTCCGCCCCTAGGCATGGCTGGTGACCAGGGCCTTCCAACTGCAGTCTGGGGCCTTCCTTCCAACTGCAGACCAAGGCCTCCCTTCCCCAGCTGCCAGCAGGGGCCTTCTTTCATTCAATTGATCAGAAGAAGCACAACTTTTTTCTTCAAAAGAGTGAAACTGATTATTAACCATTTGGGTTCCATTTACACAATTGGCTTTTTTTTTAAATAAAAAAAGACCCCTGGTGGTCAGTGCATGTCATAGCGAGCAATAGGTCTCTTGGTCAAATTCCCAAGAGGACACTTTGCATATTAGCCTTTTATATATATAGCTAGGAGATGGAAAAGATAGCAGAAGGTTGAATAACTTCCCAAGGGAGGGAAAGATCTCCATTTTCTCCCCTTACTCCCTTAGGTACAAATATCAAAAGTTTGACAGTGGACATTTGTTAGGTAAAACTGGAAGAATCTGTAGCATCTGGAATTTTTAGTTGCACACTTTACTAGAAAAAGTTTGGGTGATTTTCTGTGGGTTTTTGCATTTTTTAACATTATGAGGTCCGCTTCTCTCTTGATGGGGGAAATAACTTTTTATTTTAAAATATAATTTTATTGATTTAAGAGAGTAATGGAGAGGGAGAGACAGAAATATCCATGATGAGAGAGAAATATTGATTGGCTGCCTCCTGTACGCCACCGCCCTGGAGATCAAGCCTGCAACCCTGGCATGTGCCCTTGTCCAGAATTGAATCCAGGACCCTTCAGTCCATAGGATGATGCTCTATCCCCTGAGCCAAACTGATCAGGGTGGGAAGTGACTTTTTAAAGAGATGAAAGCTGGCTGCAGAGTTTAGTTTAGGTTGTCAGGGGAAACAGCTTGTGAACCTTCATATTTACATATGGGCTTTATTACCCAATGCACTGATGTGGGAATAAAATGAAAAACAGGATCCATAATACTCAGTCCAGGAATAAAGAATAAATATCTGATTATTGTGATGACTTTATGTTTTACTCTCAGGAGACTGAGAGAATTAAACAGAAGAAACACAAAGCCTATTAATTTCACATTATAGCAATCACTTGGAACTAAATGAAAGATCTAAGAGAACACTGCTATTGTACAAGAGAAACAGTTAAATCATTATAACTTGTTTCACAGTAATAAAAAAAATCTTTATATGACTATTTTAACATCTGCAGCTTTGACTGAAAATATAAATATTGACAGTACATACAAGATACCAAGCAATTGGGTGGGAAAGCTATGTCAACATAATCTATAATAATAAAAGCATAATATCCTAATTAAACCAGACATCCTTTCGGGTGTCCTTCCCAGACTACCTCCTGGAGGAAACCCAGGTGCCGGAGGGAAGCCTGGGTCCCAGGTACCAGAGGAAAACCAATGCTGGCAGCTGGGGAGAGGAAGATTTACTCTTGCACAAATTTCGTGCACCAAGCTTCTAGTATAAAGGACAGCCAAAACTGTCCTCTATCAGTGGATAGAGCGTCGGCATGCGGACTGAAAAGTCCCAGGTTCGATTCCGGTCAAGGGCATGTACCTTGGCTGTGGGGAAAACCCCAGGAGGGGGTGTGCAAGAGACAGCTGATCGAGGTTTCTCTCTCATCGATGTTTCTGATTTTCTATCCCTCTCCCTCCCTCCCTGTAAAAAAAATCAAATATATATATATATATATATATATATATTTTTTAAATAATTATGGGACAGAAATTCAAATATGTATACACAGATATACATATATACAAACAGCGTCCATTAAAATAAGATGTAATTTGATCATATTAAGAATTTTTTTTATTTCAGACTTACTCTGCGCAGGGTATTTTGAAAATCATTTCCCATTTCTAATGTTGTAATAATAAATACTCCAAGAACCAAAAGTCCCCCAGGTAGCATTCTGGATACCTAAAAATAGAAATAGAGTATTAGCTAACCAACATTTGGCATTATATGCAATCCTTTGTGTCTGAGAAGCTAAATATTAAATCAGCAAATCCCTACTGAGTACCAACTATATTAATAGCATTGAGGTAGGAGCTTTGAAAAATGGGTTAAAATACTGAGAAATGGATGATAACCAAGACAAATGGGGTGTCATTATGAACACAATCTTCTTAAAGTATCCTGAACTTTTACCCTAAAATAACCTTATAAGTAAAACCATTAAATAATGAAACCCATTAGCTACATAAATAAACCAACCGCTTTCTCATGAAATCAGAGACTGAAATATCTTGTAAGATTTTTTCAATGGCTTCCCCTATCAGCTAAATAAAGTATCATTTTTTCCTTAGACTATTTCAGACTAAAGTCTGGATAATTGGATATCCTTCATTTGACACTACTTACTCTGAAATAATCAAAATGCCAGTCAAAACTGCTGTTTTCCATATATATATGCTTAGGCTTTCTAACACTGTAACTTTACTCAGGCTAAGAGCTGACTTTCTCTTATATTTTGGGGTACCTTACTAGTGGGTCTGGAAGGTCCTTATAGGAAGAAATAATTATCAACTATCACTGTATCCCTATATTTAGAATACTAGAGCCTGGAATTTGATCAGAGGGAATCTGACTTGAAAATCCATTGTTTCCTATTACTTAGGTTTACCTGTTTTTAAAACCTATTTATCGATATAACTGAGTAGTTATATATTTTGTAATTTTTTTTAACCCTAAAATAATACTAGTTAAAAATCCTAGCAAGTCTTTCTGTATTCACTGGATTATTTGGTTAGAATAAATATCTTGAGGTGGATTACTAGTTTAAGAAGTTATGCATATTTTTAAAGTGTGACACATACTACCAGTTTATCTTCTGTAATCTCTCTTATTTCTCTTCACACAACTGTGGCTACTAGTACTTTTTAATGCCACATGGGTATCTTTCTACCATCCAGACTCAGTTAGGTTATCTTTTGTGTGGTTGAACAAATTGATCACAAAGTTAAGTCTTCAGAAAACAGATACCATAATATAATTCCTAATAGATTGGTGTAGCCAATCCTGGTGGCTCCCTCTGGCTTCATCAATTCTGTTTATTATAGTAACACAAGCCTGACAATACAAATAATGAAGTTTTCCTATTTAGCATGGGCATCTGCATATCTTTTCAAACTAGCTACATAAAATTAGCCATTTCTCTCTAGAGGCACAAAAATGTGAATATAATTTGCTACATAAATTTTATGTTTCTGTATGCATCTAGGTATATACACACAAATATATTAGCTACATAAATAAACATACATACACACAAACTTTTTGGAAATGAAGTTTAAAATATTTAACATTTTTGTTAGAAGATGATATTAAATATTTCTTGGATAACTACACTAGAGGCCCAGTGCACAAAATTTGTGCACTTGGGTGTGTGTGTGTGTGTGTGTGTGTGTGTGTGTGTGTGTGGCGGGGGGGTCCCCTCAGCCCAGCCTGTGCCCTCTCACAGTCTGGAAGACCCTGGGGGATGTCCAACTAAGCCGCTGTGCTCGCCAGCCGTGAGCCCGACTCAGGGCTTCTGGCTGAGTGGCACTCCCGCTGTGGGAGCGCACTGAGCACCAGAGGGCAGCTCCTGCATTGAGCATCTGCCCCCTGGTGGTCAGTGCATGTCATTGCGACCAATTGTTCTGCTGTTCATTCAATTTCTATATTAGCCTTTTATTATATAGGATATTAGACACCTCTATCACAAAAATGTGTGCGTGGTTAAAAGATTTAAAGTTCATTGGAGAAAGAAATAATTTTACTTTTACCTTGCTCTGACATTCTTTATTAGATGATAAACCATTCAATATCTAATTTTTATTAATTTAAATATCATTTCTTGCCCAGCCCCCAAATCAGTTTCTTGCCTATATAATAACACCACCATCTTCCTAGAAATCTAGGCTAAAAATCTTAGTCTTAAGCTACTATTTCACAATATTTCTCCACTCCCAATCTACTTGCTCACTAAATTGTCTTGACATTAGCTCTCTCTGAAATGTTTTGTTAATGAATTTTTAGTTCACTGCTTCAGTTTATTCATGCATTCATTTATCCAATATTTTGGAGTTTTCTTTATACACTATGAAAATACTGCAGATGGCACAGAGGATATAGCCATAAACAAAACAGATATATAAACCCTATTCCTTATGAAGTTGAGTCTGGTTTAGACTCCCATTACCTTTTTTTCGACTATTGCTATTATATGTATCTTGTTCTGTCGCCAGTCTCTCTACTCTCCATTTACACTGTATTAAGGCATTAAACTGCCGCACGTCTAAAATGAAAACCAACCCCAAACACCACGATATTTTGAATTTAAAAAATCAATTTGCAATGAATGTTATAAAAATAAATGTATTACTCATAATTCAGGTGTTCTTGAATATTTTCAGGTGAAAATTCTCACACAAAAATGATTTTTTAAAGCATCTATAGACACTTATGATGTACAAAGGGTTAAAATTAATTTCTAAATTACTGGCAGATCGTATTATCTCCTTCTCAAAATAGGGAGCTCTGACACTTACCACAGAGCTCCTGTCTACCAAACAAACTCCTCATGTCTTAGGATGGAACTTCAAAGTCATCCATAACTGGCCCCTTACAGTGTTATGTATAACTATGTTCTTTTATATACCCTGTATTTCAATTATACCCAATTGCTTGCTACTTTCCTAACATACCTTTAACTTTAATGCCCTCAGGTCATTTATACATACCTTCCTTTGGACATTGAATTTGCTCCCTTACTTCTACTGGCAAAGTCCTATTCATTTTTCGAGTTCAGAGCCTTTATCAAACTGTCCGAATCCAACCACTGGCAGGTATTTAGCTATTCCCCCTCTATATTTATGTAACATTTTCTGTTTTTATCTCATTTCTCTTATTACTGGTTTGCGTACTGTCTTTTGCTTTGGTTAAAACATAAACTATGAGGATTTTTAAAAAAATTTAACTGTCATTTTATTGCCTCAATGCCTAGATTAAATCTTTAAAACAATCTGACCAGAAACTACATTATCAGTAACTAGTATTATTTTAAAGTAAAAACTGAAAATAAGCTAAATGAATATAGATAAGTTAAAAAAAAATACAACAGATAAAAATTAATGATGGAAAAATCATAGCATATAAGATCAAAGTCAGACTGCCTGGGTTCAAATCCCAGTTCCACCACTTATTCTGTAATCTTGGGTAGGTTCCTTAATTTCCAATAAGAAAATGCAAGTTGTGAAAACTTAAGAATGAGTACTCTGAAATCCTACTCTGGTAATCTGAGGACAAAGTGCTTTCATTGTCCCGGTCAATGAACACAAACTGAACTATAGAAGGGGAAAGCGATGGTGGGGACCTGGTTAGCATGTTCAGCGGCCCATTCTTCATCCGAGTTATCCAACTGATCTTTGGGATGTCTGAGGTTCTCACTTTCTTCCTCTTTGGGTGGTGTTCTGGTGGCAAGAATCACATAATCCTTCTGTGAAGAACTCTTAAAAACAAATTAGAAAAACTTATTAGAGTGATAGCTGACTGAAGAATGTAAAGCTCTTATGACATACAAAAGTAGTAATATTTATAACAGCTTAAATTGTTAACGTCTATATTATGATGGGATCTTGGACTAGAAAAGAAAGAGAATTTATTTCTATAAAAATTATTTCCAGAGAGTTACATTCAAATGCACACAGGAAAAGGTAGGTGCTGGTTAAGAAAGCTATTCCTTCTCATAAAATCTATGACTTTGAAAAGGAAATGACCCTAGAAGTAGGGTCAGATAAGTTGATGGGAAGGAGAGAAAAATGATGAACCCCGGAATAAAGAGGAAGAAAGAACATGTAGAAGAGTGGAAGGAATTAGAAGGCAGCATGAAGCCACACCAGAAGGAACATTCTAAACTGGGAGACACATTTGTGAGAAACCATCTGATGCACTCAGGCAAGTTGGAAAAGGGTATTACTCACTGAACTTTTATTTTACTGAACCCATCTTTCTCTAAAACTCTTCTTCCCTTAGATTTAAAAATAATAATAATAGCTGAAATCGGTTTGGCCTGCGGACTGAAAGGTCCCAGGTTCAATTCCGGTCAAGAGCATGTATCTTGGCTGCGGGCACATCTCCAATAGGAGGTTTGCAAGAGGCAGCTGATCGATGTTTTTCTCTCATCAATGTTTCTGACTTTCTATCCCTCTCCCTTCCTCTCTGTAAAAAAAAATCAATAAAAAATATATTTTTAAAAATAATAATGGGAAGTAAAGAACCTTAAATAAAAAGTTTCTAGCAGATGCATATAAGCCTAATCAATGGACACAGACAACAGGGGGGTGAGGGCGTGAGTGAGGGGTTTGGGTGGGGGGAGGGGATGGCAATGGGCAGATAAGGGAAAAAAAAAACTATGAAGGAAAAAAAACACACAAACACCAGCATAATAAAAGATTTAACACACACACACACACACACACAAAAAACATATAAAGTAAAAAAAAAAAAAAAGTTCCTAGCAAAAGGAACCCTATATTAGATACTAAGTTTCCAGAATAAAAAAGAAGTTCAGATTGTTGCCAAGAGAGGCAGGCTGGCCATCTAATAATGAGAGGCCTCGTGGGATGGGATCACCTGGGTGAACAGTGCAGGGTCTGCCCTCTGTCTTACAAGTGAAGAATCCAGTTTGTGACCATGAAAGTGTGACAGGGGGGTCATGGGAATATGGGATAGCATCAGAACAAGGAAAGCTAGTGATGCAATTTGAATTCTCTAAGGCATCATGAAGAAATATCTGGAACTAGAGCTCTGTCACAATAGAGCTTCATTTGCTAATAGGCCTCAAACTCAAGCTCTTGGGCCACAGTGCACTTCCCTCTAAACGGTTTTTAGACGGATACAGGCAGTTTGTCTATGTAACTCTCTTTTTTAGTTGTTGTTACTGCTTTGTATTGCTGATGAGTCCTCCTTGCTTGATTAACACAGTCTTCCTTCAATTATAATAAGTCAGTTGGTGCTTATGCTTTTTAAAGTAACTGTCCAAATCTCTATTCCATTTAGTGCTGATTTTTAAGGCTTAACTTTATGGGGGAAATAGAATGTGTATAATTTTCAAATTTCTCCCACCTCTTCCCACTCCCTATCCGTTGAATTAACATTTAAAAAAAAAAAATCAATATGGTAAGTACTGTACTATGTAACAAAATATAGGATGACTGTTGCTCTAAGACTGAGATAAGATAAATTAAAATGGGAAGAAAACTGTCAAAAGCTACTTCTATAAAAAAACCGAACCACCAGGAATAAAGATTAAAAGAAAGTACAAAACACTTTGGAAACACACACCCACACAAACATGCAAATAATGTGATCAGTAAAAATCCTAATTTTGAAGTTTCGACATTATAAATTATTTTTGCATTGTCAAACAGAAATGTGTTCTGACTTGAGCACACCTGGACTAGGTCTGTCATACAGCTCCACGTTTCCTCAAAAATCCATTTTAAACTTACTTCTACATCCCATCCCTCCATCCCCGAACCTTGAGCTTATTGTTAAACAGCGTGGCTCAACTTCAAATAAAGGTAATTTGTTCTGTCAATAAATACCCAGTAAAAGATACATACCTGTCCTATTAAAAGACCTGAGACGAAAGACTTTCCTTGGAGACTGAGGTTTGAGAGATATTGGCCAATAGTCTCTTCTACAATGTAGGTTCTTCCCATTATTGAGAACTAATTCAATCTCCTAAATTACAAGAAAAAAAAAAGTATTTTTAGGGGGGGGGAAACATATAACTTGCAACATTTTCCTTATGGGGGGGGGGAAGTACAGAGAGAGAAGTGGTACTACCTCAATGCTACCCTACGCCTTGCAGTGACTGCTTATTAAACAGGATATTCTTACTTGCAAAGTTCAAATGTAGCTTCAAAATTCTCAGCACAGTGTTGCAACCAGAGTTGATATGCAATTAATCAACCAGAGTTGATATGAGAGATGAAATTTAATACCGTTGTTTCCGATAAGGGGAATGACACTAAAATTAGTGGTCAACACACCTGAATTTTTAGTTCAGATGTACTACTACTCCTTAGTTGTGTTAAACTTAATCATCTATTGCTAAGCTTCAGTATGCATTTCTCAAACAGAAAAGATCATTTTTTTAATCCTCACCTGAGGATATGTTTTTATTGAATTTGAGAGAGAGAGATAGAGAGAAAGAGAGAGAGAGAGAGAGAGAGAGAAACATCGATGTGGGAGAGAAACATCGACTGGTTGTCTCCCAACCAGGGATCGAACCTGCAATGCAGGTAAGTACCTTGACTGGGAATGAAACTGGCAACCTTTTCGGTGCACGGGATGACATTCCCACTGAGCCACATGGCCTGGACAAGGTTAATATCTGATTTGCTCACTGGGAGGTTGAGAGAACCTAACACACTGTGAAGATCTACCACATGCTAGAAGTTGCGCCAGGTGAGATGCTATGAAGGTAATGCTTGATGTCTGCTCTTGAGTAACTCACAGGACAAGAGCTACTGAGGTAAACAGCAATGCAGTAACATTTGTATAGCTTCTACAAAACAAAGAAAGGTAATGTAACTTGCCCAAGTGACAAAGCTGGTAAATGGCAAAGGTACGATGTGAAATCGGTCTGGTTCTAGAATCCATGCCCTTAAATGCCATGCTCAGAATGAGGAATCAAACTCGGTTTCTCTTCCAAACCATTTCTAAGGGTAACTCCCGACGGCAGGTGAGAGCCAGTATATTCCTCTTACAGGCTTGTGCTCCTTTGATTTTATTTTCTGAAGCTAAAACTCAAAGTGCCAACTAAAAGAGTAGGTAATAATGAATGATGATCTCAAAGAGTTCACATTCGGTGTGGGAGGCAAAAATGTAAAGAGATGGTATTACAAAATGTTATAAAACAGAGATAAAAGACTGCAGGTACACCGTTGCAGCATTTTGAACAGAGATAGTAAGTCTTTTTGTTTTATAAAAAATTTCACTCTGAGTCAGCACAACGAAGTGGAGGCAACTAGGCATGTGCTGGGGTGGTGTATCTGTCACCAGTAAACTGTCACAATGATGTGCATGCTCTAAACCGAGCCCAGAGGACTGGCTCCAGTTTGAAATGGCCTGCTGGATGCTGTTCTTGTTGCTGCTGTTGTTTTTCAAAAGCCTGTTCAGTTTTGTCTCGAAATGCATTAAATTTCTTCCTACCTCTTTTCTGACAACTGTTTGCACACAATTTTTGTTTAGATTAAATCTAGAACTGCCTGTCTAAATCATTAATGCCTCCATAAAGGTAAGAGCTTTTGACTTTTATAGTGCCTTCAAGTATGCATTTCTGTGTTTTAAACTTTCCTCTTCTTCATCATGCTATTCCTTTCTGGCCTAATAATTCCTAATTCTTTCAAGAAACAGCAGGGCCAGTGACTCCAAAGTTATGGTATGTACCTGTCTAACCTTATTTCTTCCAAGGTGACACCTATTAGCCACGTTAATGTATAATAAACTGAATGCAACAGGAAGATGAAAATCTATTGGGTTGTGAAATATGGTTGAATGTTAGATTTTTTGTTTTGTTTAGTGCTCCTTGCAAACCTTGAAATGTGGACAATGATACTTACAAAGGACACTACTGAAAAGGTGGACTTGGCTTACACAATCCCAATTTTTCCTGAAATGTTGTGCATCAGCAAGAGCTTTCCAAGTTGTCCCAACACTGTGACTTGAGACGACTCAACCGCCCTGCACTCTGATTCCCTAGTCTACAAAATAAACCCTAGCAGGACCCTAGCAGGTCTCAAAAACCTGTCTAAATCCAGGATTCTGCGAGTTCACGTACAAAATATCTGCCCTTACCAAATGGCCGATAACAATACGATAATACTGTGTACCTAGGGCATAGTACAGTACAGTACTGCGCATTCCTGCAAAGTGATGACATATTACATTTCGGAGCTAAAAAAAAAAAAAAAAAAAGTCAGCCCAGACCTCCTTACCGATATTCGAAAAAGGCCTACTATTGTGGGAATTGCAGGGTGAACGACAGGGGCGAAGCTTTGCTTTCCATAAAGAATTTAACAAGTTATTTTAGGAGAGAAAACATGACGTCACCTTTAGATTCAGCTTAGATGCCAGAGTGACATCTGGAAACAAGCAGCTCTGTTAGGGCGGCAGAGCGAGAAGTGGTTTATAAGAATGTGCTTAAAAACGTTTGTTACGACAGTTTTCCATTTAGAAAAATATAAATGCAACGTCACCTTTTCTGCAGGGTTACCTCCGAACACAAAACAAAGGTTACGGTCAAAACTCCTCTGAACTTCCTTTTTGTAAATAAAATCTTCGTCCTGAAAAAAATGAACCGGGCTCCCTAAATTCCTGTTGGCTCACTATTAGCCACCCCAACACACACACACACACACACACACACACACACACACACACGGCATCCAAATCGCTCTTTCAAACACGGTGAGTCTGTCACAGTTGGCTTTGAGTGTGTTGTGCCTTCGCGTCTGTCCATACCTTCCCTACAGTCTGTTTCCTCCTTAAAAAAGGAAGCTCTGCCGAAGCCGGTTTGGCTCAGTGGACAGAGCGTCGGACTGGACTGAAGGGTCCCGGGTTCGATTCCGGTCAAGGGCAAGTACCGTGGCTGCGGGCACATCTCCAGCAGGCAGTGTGCAAGACGCAGCTGATCGATGTTTCTCTCTCATCGATGTTTCTGACTTTCTATCCCTCTCCCTTCTGCTCTGTGAAAAATCAATAAAATACATTAAAAAAAAAAAAAAAGGAAGCTCGGTGGGTCCAGGTGCACGCACACACCCTTCGCACACACGCACTGCGCCCTTAGGCTGAAGCCCTGTACGCGGGGCAGGCAAACTTACCTGCCGGTGAGTCCGAGGAGTGTAGGGTCCAGCCTCCAGGGACCAATGCCCCTCAGGCCGTAGGGGCCCAACAACTCACCCGAAGGCCACGGACGTCCCACCCCTTACTTCCCACTCGCAACCCTGGGTCTCGGGAGCCGGGTGGCGCAGGCTGATGACGCAATGGCCCCCCCGACTTCGCCGCAGTTCCTCTGCCAAAGCGCCTGCGGGCCACCCCGCCCCTTTCCGGGCACCTTTCACGGAGTGGCGGTAGCCCGGCGCTTGCCATCCGGCCCTGCCGGGACCGACGCCCTCTAGCGACTCAGTGTCTACGAGCCGCCAAAGAGGGCTACCCATGGCCTCTCGAAGCTTTAATGGTAAGCTGGCCCTGCTTTTTAGGGAGGAACGTGGGTTAAGAAGCACCATGTGGCGCCACCTCGTGGACAGTAGCCACGCGACCTGCTTAGGAGAGCTGGGGGGGGGGATCGCGCGGGGGGGAGGGGGGGGGAGGAGGAAGCTGACCGGATGTTGCGAAATTGGGCTCCGTGAGGCATTTGAGAAAAAAATACAACTCCCAGAATCCTGCGGGGCTCAGAGCTAGTGCAAAAGGGAAGTCGGAGGGCAGGTCCGGGTCAGAGGCCGCCTTTGAACTGTTCCCAGGATGCACCGCTGCCCGCCGCTCCGCGCGCAGTCGTACGCGGGCGCAGTAGCGCTAGTGGTGCCGCCACTAACTCAGGATTTCATTTCCCAGGGTCCCGCCGCGGGAACCTCCGGCGAGCCGGCGCACGCGAGCCCCCGAGCGAGGCGGCAGAGGTGGCCGCCCAGGCTTCTGGGTCTTCCTGGTCTTCGCCTGCCTTCTCCGTTTCGGGTCCGTCGGCCGCTGCCGCGGCGGCCCCCGGCCTGGCCGACATGGCGGCGGTGTTGCAGCAGGTCCTGGAGCGCTCGGAATTGAACAAGCTGCCTAAGTCCGTGCAGAACAAGCTGGAAAAATTCCTGGCCGACCAGCAGTCCGAGATCGACGGCCTGAAGGGGCGGCACGAGAAGTTTAAGGTGGAGAGCGGTAAGGGACGCCCTCCCCGCCCTCAGCGGTGGGCCCGAACCCGGCGCGGTGGCTGCTCTTTCCCGCTTCCGAGCTCTGCTCTCTGGCTGCCACTTCCCCGGGAGCATCGCTTCCTCGCTCTCCTGGGCCCCCTAAGGCCTTGTCTTACCGGCTCCTCTCACAGTTGGATACGCAGGAGCTTTTTTGTTTGTTCGTTTCCTTTTTGTAAATCCGAATCCACAGTCAGGCTCCTCTTCTTTGCCATTAGGGTAGCCTCGCAGGACAGGAAATTGTGACCACCTGGGGTTTATTTACACCGCGCTAAAAAGCCGACAGCACTTATCTAAGCTTAGAGAACCTGTATGTCAGTTGCACGGACCACCATGGCGATTGCCGCCTCGTCTGCTCACCTGCGTTCAATTTGTCTCATGGACGGTCCCGTGCGCTTTGCTGGGCGTGTGTGCGGCTCTGGTCCAGGAGGAGCTAGATGCATCTCCCAAAATGCGTCTAGATGCGTTGCATGGCCTTGGCAGCGAAGTGAGCGTGCAGCAAATTCGTTTACGATGTCGCTCTTAACCTCTGAAAGTTGGAGTTTAATAGAAACTGTGGTACGACCTATTAGTAACGCCTGTAGTACACCCTCAAAATAAGAACAAATTTGCCGACAATAGTGACTTGAACGTCCATTAGTGAAATACAGACTTCCTGCTGTATGCCTTGGTTTACCAGTTGTCTGCGGGGATGGTTACTGGGTTTTGTTTGCTCGGTTGGTTGGAAGTTCCGAAAAAATTTTTGCTTTAAAAAGTGTAGCAGAATTGATGTTAAAAATTAATTTCCCGAGTCCCCAAGGTGTGAATATACTACACTGCTTTCTGTTCATTAACACAAAAATATTGAGTGTCTTTGATGTGCCTGATAACAGTGCTGAACAGAACTTACTCAAAGCCCTTCCCATGGTGAGATGGCACATTTGTTTTTACATAAATGTAGTAATTTTATGCTTTGGGGTCTATTTTGGCTGTTTTAACACAAGCTTTTTAAAGCAGACGGTTTTTAATGGCAATACTTATTTCTCCATTTAATAAAGCTTATTTGGCTGCTTTTTATGCTAAGATATCTACTAATGTGTGGGAAATTACTGAGATATAAGACATGTTTCCTGCCTTGAAGTTCTTAATCTTGTGGGATGGATAGATAGATAGACAAGTAATTTGTAAAAAAAAAACAACAACAAAAAACCCTCAGGCCTTATTTTCTTTTGTCATATACTTAACCATATAAGTCTGTTGGGAATATTGAAGTCATTTTCAGTGCTACATGTATTTACCTGTACTCAAGTTTTCTTACTTGGAGTGCAGTTCCAATACTATGTCTTAAGTTTTAAAATGAAGCTTATTAAAAATAAGTGGCAGTATCGAAATTGAGGGTATATGTGTGCTTTATTTTATTTTATTTTTTTCTCTGCTCTCCTGTAGAACAACAGTACTTTGAGGTAGAGAAGAGGCTGTCCCACAGTCAGGAGAGACTTGTGAATGAAACCCGAGAATGCCAAAGCTTGCGGCTTGAGCTAGAGAAGCTCAGTAAGTATTTAATTGCATCTTTTTAAAATTTATTTTTATTGATTTCAGAGAGGCGGCGGGGGGGGGGGGGGGGGGGAGGGGCGGATAGAAACATCAATGATGAGAGCAGCTCATTGACTGGCTGCCTTCTGCACGCCCCTTGGTGGGTAGCGAGCCCACAACCTCGATATGTGCCCTTGACTAGAACCCCACCGGGGACCCTTCAGTCTGCAGGTTGATGCTCTCCACTGAGCCAAGCCGGCTAGGGCTTAATTACATCTTTATTATATTCATGGAGTATTGAGATCTTCTGACACATTTGTATACTTTACATGAAAATACTGTTTTCATTTATGGTAATATTTTGATTTTTCATTCAGTGGTAAAGACCATAAAAGAAAATAGGGTTTAATGGTCAGGAGGCCTTGGTTTTAATTCTGAGAGTGCTATTAAAATGCTCTTTTGCCATATGTAACTCATAATAGTGCCTGACTGTTTATAAAATGGCTAGAACCACATGCCCATCTACGTACTATACAGATCAAATGTGATATTTTAGAAAGCATTTTGGAAAAAATAAAAGCTATTAGGCAACTGAAAAGGTAAAGAGGGTGCTTAATCATTTTTGTTGAAAAATTAAAACCTATTTCATTTGTTTTAATTTTCTGTTATGATTTTTATAAATACTTACTAATCTCAAGATATTTCCTACTTAATCCTAGTTCAGGTGAAAGAACTAATTTCCTTCTTAATTAACTTTCTTACATCATTAAGTACTAAAAAGTACACAAGATCTTAATTAAAAGTATTGATATTTATTGAGAAGAAGATATGTATTTGCTTTGTCTGCAATAGAAAAAAGCAAATGTCAGGAAAGACCTGGCAGAGTAGAAGCATAATATTTGTTGGTAGATACAGATGGATTTTAATTTGATTAAGAACTCGAAGCAAGCGATAAGGAGAATGGTTAAAACAGGTTCATGCCCTTTGGCTATTTGGGTCATATCTTTTTTCAGCTAATTTTGGCACAACTCATTTTTAAAACATATATGATGGTATGACATGAATACATTTGTAATGAAGACATACGTACATATTGAGTAACTAGATCCAGTTTATTGTCTGTACGTCGTTCTGCCTTGGCATAATAAGGAGGTCTGTACAATAGTGATGCTAAAGAATTTCAGAAAATTGATTACAGCTGCTTGGGTTAGATCTGAAAAAAGGAGAGGGAGGGAAGATGGGGGTAAAGAAACGTAAACCAACATTTGAGGTGTATAATTTTGTATTTTTTTAGTTTTACTGCATGTGTAAGTTTGGAAAGCAATAAGTAACTTTAAAGCAAAATAGAAAATTTAGACTAATTTCTTAGAGTTTTTTCTTGTAATATGCCAATTGTTTAAATAGAACTTGACACTGGAAATAGTAATAATTTGCTCATTAAATTGCTAGCACATAATATAGATGAGTTTTAATTGAAGAAAACTTAAAATTAACTCTTTCCTAATTACCTTCATGTGTGTAACAGAGAAACTATTAAGGAGAGAGCCCATTCATTATATGTGGATATTGTGGAGTTGGTAATTGAGTATCAAACATAATTTCCTTTCTTCCATGTTAAAGGCTCTCTTTACAGTGATTAATAAGCTGAATTATAATCACAGTCTCTATTGTGATTTATTCTGTATACATTTTATAGAAGTTAAATGTTATTAACTATTTTGGTATGAGCTCAGTTTTCTTATTTGTAAATTTAATTCACTGTTTTTTTATGTTTGACTTGCAAGATGTCATTGAGAAATAAGGAAGTTGGTAATTACATATGCTTTTACCTATAAATGTTGGCTGGAATGATCACATGGAATTTTGGAGACAGGCTAGCATATTTAAAAATTTGGTCTACAAATACAGTAAATTTGGGATGTATTTATGTTTTGGAATGCAATGTATAACTCAGGCTTTGAAACTCAGTTTCTTAATTTTAAAGTGTATATGAGTGGCAGTTGGATAAAACCTGTTAATTGCAAGTTTTAAGCCTGTATGAACATAAAATTTCTTTTATCCAGACAGCCAACTGAAGTCACTAACTGAGAAAAACAAAGAACTTGAATTTGCTCAAGATCGCAACATTTCCATTCAGGTAAATGTTATTTCTATGAATAAAACTATGGTACTTGAAGTTTTCTATTCTGATCTATTAGTTACTTAGTCAATGGGAAGATGAAACAGGTGTTCTATTAGAAGAAGCTACAAGCAAAAGCATATACATAAATTTCTTAATTGAATCTTTATATGTTCTATTGGACATTTTACTCATTAGTACTTGACATAAAAAAAAATCTTGCTTTTTAGCTCTGAAGCACTCTTAAGTTGTGATTTTTAAAATTATTGTAAGTAAAGCACCAGAGAATTGGACATAGGACAGATGGATGTTCATCGGTCCATCTATCCATCTAGTCACTCACCCACTTACCTGCCTTCCATCTTTCCTTTCTCTTAGAAATCATCTATTTAATGCTTACTATTGCCCAGGCATTATTTCAGTTATTGAGGATATGAATGTGTTTACAAGGATTGTTGACCAATTTGTTTAATAAAATGATCATACCCAGATAAAACTTCAGACTTCATTGCTTTTTTAAAATTTGTATTTGATTTGAGTTTGAAAGGTACAAAAAAATTCAAGAGGGAAAATGGACAAAGGAATTTTAATTTATTTATTTTTTATTGATTTTTTGCAGTATAATAGTAGTACATGTTTTCCTTTCCCCCTCCCCCTTATCCTCCCCCCAGCCTCCCCCACCCCCCAGCACATATCCCCAGCTTCCCCCCTCCCCGCCCCAGTGTCTTTCATTCATTGGTTATGTTCATATGCATGCATACAAGTCCTTCGGTTGATCTCCCCCCGCATCTGCCTCCCATTCACCCAAGCCTCCCCCTGTAGCTTGACAGCCTGTTCAAGGCCATCCTGCCTCTATATCAATCACTCTCCCCTGTTTCTTTTCTTCAAAAATATCTTGCCTCTGCACCCTAGAAATAAATGTATAAGAACAAAAAGTGTTTCAGTCTCGGTTTCAATGTCCAACTTTTCTGAGTCCCAGTTTCAGTGTCAAATAATTCATTATGTGTATAAGTCAGCAATGGTATCCAGATGGTGGACATATCGTGTCAATGCATGATGCATCCTCTCTGGTTTGGTCCTGGGCTGCCTGCAGACATGCACAGCTGCTGACTGCTAGTATGGCAAGGTGTCGTCAGTGTCCCCCATCTCTGGACCGTCCTCATGACTGGAACAGATCCATCAGTTCCTCACCGTCGCAGGAACCCGCATGGTCTTGGAGTTGTTCTCTGAAAACACACAAACACATTCTCGACCAAAAGTTAACAAAGGAATCCTCTATGCAAAATAGACTTGGGATTCTTTTTAATTTTTGCCTAAATGATTTTCCTTTGGCTTATTTTGACACCATGTGTGTTTTTTCATGGGTGTCCTGCTATTGTTTTTACAAATGGAATTTACTTTACTGGAGTAAGAATGTATTTTACTTACTCGATATTTTTTTTTTTTGTCCCTTACATGATATTACCCCACTGTCCCCTCCCCTTTTTTGATTAATGGGGACTTTTGGAAATTTTCTATTGCAGTCTTGATAATTTTGAATTTTAATTTTTGCACACAAAGTGACTGCTTTAGGTTCTTTGGATGTTAGGCAATTTTACAGTGAGATGAACTACTAATAGATTTTTCAGTTAATGTTTTAGGAAAAGCTTTTTGTCCAGTACACTATAATTTTCTTGAGTATTCTCATATTTCACTTGGCCAATTTAAATTAATCTGAAAACTTGATTACTATTTTCCTGTCAATTTTAATACTCAAGCAGAAATCTTAGTTTACCCTGTGAATACTAGTGGAAAGGAATATTTGCAATTTTGAGTAGGTCCCGAGCATTCCTGGTAATAGACTGAATTTAGATATAGAGCAGCTATTGCTGGCCGAGTCTCTGTCTGCCGCCTGGGTCCCCGTATGAGTTGTGTGTGGGAGGCGAAGCAGCCGTGGGGGTAGGAGACCTCCCTTAGGAGGGTTGAGAATTCAAACCCCTGCAAGGTTTGTGGATGAGGGTCTGTGCCCCACCTCTGTTGACCTTTTAGTTCTCTCCTGTTGGCCCCTCTGCGACTGTGCCTGTCTTAGGTTGTTCCTTCCCTGAGGAATCTTACCTGTCTCTGGCTAACCAGCCATCCTCCGGGGCCAAACAGGGTGATGTGAGGTTCAGTTCTGTCTCCTTTGTAGTCTATGCCCCCCTGTGGCCTCCACATCCAGTACCTGCCTTGGGGTCCCCTCGCCTGCTGGCGGGGTCCCGGTACTGATCACATATCTCGGGGGACCCAGGTTTCTTCTCCAGAGAGGGCCCAGCTCATACCATTGGTCGAGATACAGATCCATGGTGCCAGCTGCCCAAAGGCTTCAGCCACTGCTCGAACTGAAAACTCTGGCATCAGCTGTGTGTATTTGGATAGTAACAAGAAGGTCCCTCTTGGCAGAAAGGGCAAGAAGGGCCAATATAGAATGCTCGGATGCCTTCCCAGTGCGGACAAAGGAATTTTAAAAAAGCAAAACAGAGGTGGCTGCATAAATGGATAATGACAATGTGAGATGTTGCTCTGTTTCACTTATTAGAAAAATGCAGATAAAATAGTAATGTAATTATCTTTCACCTTCCATGTTAATAGCAATTATTTTTTGTTTAAGAGAAATCTGTACTTTGACATGGGTGGCTGGAGAATTGATACTTATGACTCAAAAAGCATATAAATTGCTGATGTCCTACTGCAAAAGCATTTTGACTATGACTAAATTAAGATTTTTAAGTAACTTTATTTCTAGGGATCTCATATTGAGAAACTAGAGGCCTGGTGCACGAAAATCATGCACTGGAGGGAGCAGTGGGGTGGTCCCCTGGTCCAGCCTGCGCCTTCTCACAGTCCAAGACCCCCCACAGGGGCTGTTTGCCTGCTGGCTTAGGCCTGCTTTCCCATCCCCACCCAGGTTTGAGCCTAAGCTGTTAGTCAGACCTCTCTATCACAGTTTGGGACTTTTGCAGTCTGGGACTCTTCACTCCTTACCACCCACCTGCAGTGGAGGCAGGAGAGGCTCCCACCACCGCCACTTTGCTTGCCAAAGCACTACTTGGCCAGAAGCAGGCCTCGCTGCTCCTTAGTGCTGCTTTGGAGGCGGGGAGAGGGTTAGCCAGCCATGAGCCCAGGCTCTGAGTGGTGATCCCCCTGTGGAAGTGCACTGACCACCAGGGAGCAGCTCCTGTGATGAGTATCCACCCCCTGGTGATCATTGCACATCATAGTGACCATTCGGTCCACTGTTTGGTTGATTTGCATATTAGGGTTTTATTACATAGAGGATAATTTCAACTGAGGTGTAAATAGTGACAGCAAAATATTAGTAAATTAAATGCCCTACGAAAGTGTATTTAAGTAGGACGCTTTTAAGTGATAGCAACATGAGTTTTTCATGAGCCAAGGAAAAATAATTTTTAAAAATCCAAAGCATGAACAGAAACGTTGAGAGTATAGGTAATTTCTAAACTTTTTGCCATGTGAGTTAGGAAAAAACCAACCATTTTAAAGCACAGCTAACATGAACTAAAGTGACAATTTCATATTCAAGTTCTTCTATTGGTGATCAAATTGATTGATTTATGTATGAATTATCCTTACTCCTTTGTATGACAGAGCCAGTTTACAAGGACAAAGGAAGAATTAGAAGCTGAGAAAAGAGACTTAATTAGAACCAATGAGAGACTGTCTCAAGAACTTGAATATTTAACAGGTAGGAAGAAGTGCTTTCGCCTCTTAACTCCTCTCTTTTTCTTTCTCTTCTAACAGTGCTAAGAATTAATTTCCTGTTCATGTCTGTTTTTGGTGTTTATTTTGCATAGCTCAGATTAGAGTTCCTATTGTTTCTCCCATTTACTTTAGATCATTACCAAGGATTTAAAGAAGTGTCCAGACAAGGACGCAAACGAAAAACATCTCAAGTAGTAATTTAGACCAAGATCTACATGCAAAGATATTCAATGGGATGTTATTTGTAATATAAAGTTGGAAGTAGTTTAAATGTTTATAGAGGCTGAAATCATTTATTTTATATATATACCTTTGCTAGTATAAGCTGTCCACGAGCATTCAATATAAGAAGCTAAATGGGGAGCCCGTATTTAAAAACATACACTGAAGTGTAGCTAGGAGACAGGAATATAAAATATATAAACATAGGCTATAATTTGTAGTGCAATTTGTATATTTAGGTAAATATGACATGCAGTTTACTGGTATTAAGTTCCCTTTGTTTACTTTTTGTAAGCGTTTTGAAAAGTTAGTTTATTAAATGAAGAATTTTCAAATATTTATGTTGCTATATAATATTTAATTAGACATTTCCAGTCTCAAAAGAAAGTTACTTCAAATTATTTGTTGGTGTTGATCAATTGGGGAGCAGGTAAAATTAAAAGAACTTTTCTTTGTAAAAATCTTTGTAAGGAATATAAAGAAAAGTAAGTGTATTCTGGTTTTGTATAAGAGGTCTTATGTGTATCATTTTTTTTAACTTAGCAAGTAGCTGTTTGTGAAATATTAATAGAACTTTGATTATATGCCAGTAAAATTAATGTTAATTTTGTATATTTAGCTTAAGGTATTGCATTTAAATAAAATAACCAATATAATTTTAATGTCTGGTTGGATGCAGTAATTTGGTTATCATCTGCTTGCTCAAATTAAATTTGCATTGAGTGTCTCAGAAGTAAATTAAAATAGAACAATTGAAAACTACTTAGTATTAAATGTTTATATTCCTGGATACACATTTTTGAAATACATTTTTATTGATTTCCGAGAGGAAGGGAGAGAGAAATCATTGATTGGCTGCCTACTGCACTAGCCCTACTAGAATAGAGCAGCAACAAGGCATGTGCCATAGACCAGAAAGGAACAGGGGACTCTTCAGTCCTCAGGGCAATGCTCCATCCACTTAGCCAAACCTGCTAAGGCCTAGACAGACATTTTTGATGTTTGATTTCTCTAAGCAATAATTAGTTATTACTTTCAAATTGTCTTCTGACCTTTCTAGAGGATGTTAAACGCCTAAATGAAAAACTTAAAGAAAGCAATGCAACAAAGGGTGAACTTCAGTTAAAATTGGATGAACTTCAAGCTTCTGATGTTTCTGTTAAGGCAAGTAACAAATAATTCCTAAATATATAAAATATAATTTTTGCTTAAAATTCACCTAAATTAAATGTAGGCAGAATATCTATAAAGTAACTAAAACTTTTATTTTTTAATGTCAGGGAATTAAGGTAACTTAAATTGAACTGTTTTGGTTATGTGGTATTTTAATTTCTTACTCTTTTCTGATTATGTTTTCTGTTAAGAATCCTTGCAGATAATTATTTTTGTTATAAGATTTCTGCTTGTGATTTCTTGGCTGCAGACAAAAATCATAAATAACCACATATGTTTTACTATAAATTTTTTTTTTAATTTCTTTAGCATCGAGAAAAACGCTTGGAGCAAGAAAAGGAATTGTTGCATAATCAGAATACCTGGCTGAATACGGAGTTGAAAACCAAAACTGATGAGCTCTTGGCTCTTGGCAGAGAAAAAGGAAATGAGATTCTAGAACTTAAATGTAATCTTGAAAACAAAAAAGAGGAGGTATGTTAGTAAAATTGTATCTTTGTGTTGGTTACAATTAATTTGTGTGACCATTTATTAAACATTTATTCGGTGGTGTACATTTGTAAATGTATTGTAGGATTAAGGGTCACGTGTGGCCAACGTAACTCGTAAATGTTTTGCCTGGGAAATTAACCAGTTGTTTTGAAATAGAATTTATGCCGTTTTTAAAAAGTGGTAAGTTTTGTGAACTATATTCAAACATGTTCCATAAACTATTATTATTTCATTTCCTCAAATATCCATATTTTATATAAAATGTTTTTAGGCTATTGGAGATTATTTTGTGTTTGGCAGCTAAATTTCATATCAAATTAATTTCAGTTAATACAACATTCTCCCCTAACCCAACTCTACTTTTTGTTTCTAGGTTACTAGAATGGAAGAACAAATGAACAGCTTAAAAACTTCAAATGAGAATCTTCAAAAGCATGTAGAGGACCTTTTGTCCAAACTAAAAGAGGTATAGTGACCACTGTAAAATGTCTCTTACAGAAATAATAAAGCACTTAGGAAACTGTTATTTTATAAAATTATTTTGTTTTTAACTGGCACCACAAAATAGGACATTTATCTAATCAGATATAGCAATTTTATGCTATACTCACAAAGTAATGTCTAAAAATGAGTATCATTAATTTTAATATTTGAGCATTCCCCTTTTATCAATATTTTATTCTTAAAGTAATTCATCTTTATCATGAGAAATTATTTTCATTTTATCTCATTACCATACAAAACTTTTCTATCTTGGTGCTTGATAAGCCTAAATTCAGTTCCAAGATGTCTGCCATAATTGATATTATTTATTTTTATTTTTTTGATTTTTTTTTTAGGCTAAGGAACAGCAGGCCAGTATGGAAGAAAAATTCCACAATGAATTAAACGCCCACATAAAACTCTCTAACTTGTACAAGGTAGGTTCCCTGCTTCCTGTTTTAGTGTCCTAATGTTATATCATTAGATGTTTTGGTAACTTCTATAAGTTTACATTTTAGAGTGCTGCTGATGACTCAGAAGCAAAGAGCAATGAGCTGACTCGAGCAGTGGATGAACTACACAAACTTTTGAAAGAAGCTGGAGAAGGTAACTTTTCAGTTATGCAAAGATTATTTTATTTTTGGACAGAAAGTACTTTTTTCTTAACTTTAAGTAGATTGTTGGGTTTAGAAGTTAGATTAACTTTCTTATGGACAGAAACTGGTATAGAAGAAAGATCCTGGGTGAGATATTTTCAATTCTTTTTTTAGCAAATACTGTATTTGAAAATATAGTTCTGATTTTTCTATTTTGTTTAGCTAATAATTTTATGTATAATCCGATTTCTAATAGAAAAAAAATTTCCCCGTGAAATATTTATTTTGATAAGTACATAAATTTATAGTTTGGGTACTCTCTTAATCCATAAATAAGCCTCACTTTTAAATGATAAGTAGTGTATTTTAAAATCTGATTTTCTTATATTCTTGCTTTTTTGAAATATAAGGTTTTTTTATACACTTTTTCAGTTATTTCCTATCTTTTAAACTAGAGATCAAATTAAAATCAAAGAGATACTTAGAGGCACTTTTTTACAATTTGAGTTCCTTTATTTTCCCTGTAAATAGGAGACATCAAAAGAAGAAATAGATTTGCCAGGCCAGGACACTTTAGGATTTATAAGTAGAACAAGAGCATTAGTGGGTACTATCAACCACAACCTGTCTAGAATATAATATTGTTGGATGGAGGGAAAAATTACTATTCTGTTACATTTTATAAGCTCCAACTTTTTAATTACATGTTTGAATATTGTCTTTTAAAATATTTTTAGCAAATAAAGCAATACAGGATCATCTTCTAGAAGTAGAGAAATCTAAAGATCAAATGGAAAAAGAAATGCTTGAGAAAATACGGAAATTGGAGAAAGAATTAGAGAATGCAAATGACCTGCTTTCTGCCACTAAACGTAAAGGTATGGATTAAAATGCTTATTAATGGCTTGAAATACTAGAACTTGCCTACATGGTTCTCATTTAATTTTACAAATTCTAATGTTTGATGTAAGAAACTCCCATCAAGCTATAGTATTAGAATGACTTTTAGTTTAAAATTAGTACTTTATATGTACCCTTCCTGCATTGTCAGACAGAAGTACCATTTGGTCACGCATAATTGTTGATTTTCAGAATAGTTTTAGCCATAATTTCTGCATTTTTAAAAATTATGTTAATCTTTGATGTCATAATTTTAAGTGTTCGTAGGAGTTTATATGTGACTAGAAGCCCGGTGCATGAATTCATGTATGGGTGGGATGGGGTTGGGGGTGCTGCACAGGATGCCATCGGTCCTCTGGGCAGACAGTGAGATGCCCTTGCCTGGGATCTGGATCTGTCCTGCTAATGTTCGCACCTGTTGTCGGGAGCCACATCCAGCTGCTTTCAAATCCTTTACGGGGTGTCTAGTGAGAGGAAGTGGCTGAGGCTAACTACCAGGAGGCCAGGCAGCACTGTCATGCCAGTTCATATCGGTGCCTGGCCTGTTCTCCTTAGACATGCAGGACTAGTAAGGGATTGGCTGCTGCTAGGGTAGTGGGCCACCTGGACTGGTCTATCAGCTGAGCGGCTCTTCTGCTGTGGAAGGAAACTAACCACCGGGGCAGCTCCAAGATTGAGCATCTGCCCCCTGGTGGTCAGTGCATGTCATAGCAACCGGTCGTTTGGTTGTTTGGTTGCTTAGGCTTTTATGTGTATTACATAAAGTGACACACGGTAGGTGTCATTTTTTACTTAAAAAAACTTATTAGTGCTTTTAATTTCAAATTTTACAAAAATATACTAGATTTCTATGTGTTGACACAGGAGCCATATTATCTGAAGAAGAGCTTGCAGCCATGTCTCCTACTGCAGCAGCCGTAGCTAAGATTGTGAAACCTGGCATGAAATTAACTGAGGTAAGAGAGGTATTAAATACTGTTATTTTCCTTCAGTAAAGGTGTTCATATTTTTTTGAAACATAGTCCTCACAAAAAATTAACCTTAAAATCATCTGATGATTAATGCATTTTTCTGAGAAAGGTTTTCTTGTTCTTAGTTCTGTGTAATATATAGTAACTATTCCTTCTGTGAGTGCTACTGAGTGTTTATTATGAAGATAGAGTATGTACTTTTCTTGTTATGCTTGCATTTGAAATGAACCCTCTTCTACTTTCAGCTGTATAATGCTTATGTAGAAACTCAGGATCAGTTGCTGTTGGAGAAACTAGAGAACAAAAGAATTAATAAGTACTTAGATGAAATAGTGAAAGAAGTTGAAGCCAAAGCACCAATTTTGAAACGTCAGCGTGAGGAGTATGAACGTGCACAGAAAGCTGTGGCAAGTTTATCCGTTAAGCTTGAACAAGCTATGAAGGTTGGTTCCATTCCCAAATTTTATCTGTAGGAAAAAATACATTTGAGAAACAGTAATTATACGTATTAAAGCTTATCATTACATTATGAAACCTGTGTAATTACAAAATGATCTTACCTTTATTTAGCTAAAACTGTGAGCACCTTTTACATTTTTTTAAAATTTTGGGATTATTTATATGTAGACGATAACTAGCTATTTCAAGTCTACCTTTTGTAATAGAATGCTTCTAAATTTATCATAGTCATTTTTTGTCAAGTAAGTGGTGCAAACTCGATCACTAACTGCATAATGTTGCAGGAGTGAGGAGAAAAAGGTTTGCTAAAATAATTGAAGTAATAAAAATGTATTAGCCTAAGAAACTAATGGAATCCTTTCTATTGTAGTGTTGGGGGGAAAAAGCAGTTGTAGTAATTCTGCCTAGAAATGACATTGTTTCACCATAGGGATGAACTTCAAGATTTATTAAATAAATTTTGAGGAAATTTAGTTAAGTCAATTTGTATCTGCTGTTCTAAACTGAAATTTCATTTCCCTTTTTTAGATTTATTTTTATTTTTTAATATATTTTATTGATTTTTTACAGAGTGTAAGGGAGAGGGATAGAAAGTCAGAAACATCAATCAGCTGCCTCTTGCACACCCCCTACTGGGGAGGTGCCCGCAGCCAAGGTACATGCCCTTGACCAGAACTGAACCCGGGACCCTTCAGTCCGCAGTCCGACGCTCTATCCACTGTGCCAAACCGGTCTCGGCTCACTTCCCTTTTTTTTTTTTTGAGGATAGTATAAATAAGTTATATCTTTAATTCAAACTTAAAACTTTCGTTGCTATTGCTAATACAATTTCAACATTAGTTTAAATCGGGGTATGCTATATCTAATTATCCCCTGAATCAAATGACATCTACCAATCTTACTTTGACAGAATATTGGCTTTTTGACATGCCCTTTTTTTACCTGGTTTGAGAAGTGGTCCCTTGCATCTAATTTGATCTTGAGTTTCTCACTGTTGAGAAGTGAGCATTTTGCCCAGAGCTTTTTGTCTGAAGGGAATAGATAGTGAGATAGAGGGGCTTAAGAATCAGAAAATAGCAGCTGTTCATTATGGAGAAACCTGTTTTTTTCTCCACTAATGTACAGGTACAGTGATTAAAAAATACCTCTCTATACTAATAAAATGGTAATATGCTAATTAGACCAGGAGACTGGACATCTTCCTACCGTCAGATTTCCTTCCAGACAAAGCCACGGTGGTGGGGGCCAAGGAACAGGTGGTTAGGGGCGATCAGGCCAGCAGGGGAGGGCAGTTGGGGGCCATGAGGCCGACAGGGGAGGGTACTTGGGGGCCATCAGGCTGGCAGGGGAGCAGTTAGGCAGTGATCAAGCCGGTAGGCAGGCAAATGGTTAGGAGCCAGTGGTCCTGGATTGTGAGAAGGATCTCAGTTGGAGAGGGTGCAGGCTGGGCTAAGGGACACACACACACTCCACCACCACCCTGTCATCCCCTTCTTTGTGCACAAATTTCATGCACCAGGCCTCTAGTTTTTTCATAATTGCCAAGGAATTTAAAGATAATTACTGTAGTTTTTACTAGCAAAATCTTAACATACATCATGTGTCCTTTAGTCAAGATTCTGTGATGGTCATTTGTTAGATTTTTAGGCCCAATGCACAAAATTCTTGTAAGAGTAGGCCTTTACAGCCACAGCTGCCTAGATCCCTCCCTTGCAGCTGGGGTAGCTGCTTTGATCCCGTGGCTGTAGCCCTGGTTTCATCTCAGAAGGATGTCTGGTCTAATTAGCATATTATGCTTTAATTATTACTAACAAGAGGCCCTGGTGCATGAAATTAGTGCACAGATGCAGGGAGGTTTGTCCCTGAGCTCAGCCTGTACCCTCTCCAATCTGGAACCCCACTGGGAACAGGGCTAAACAGTCGGACGTCCTTCTCAGAATCCAGGACTGCTGGCTCCCAACTGCTTGCCTGCCCGCCTTCCTGATTGCTCCTAAGTGCTTCTGCCAGCCTGATCACCCCCTAACCACTCCCCTGCCTGCCTGATTGATGTCTAACTGCTCCCCTGCCAAGCTGTTTACCCCTGACTTCCCTCCTCTGCTGGCCTGGTCACCCCTAAGTGCCCTCCCCTGCAGGCTTGATTGCTGTCAACTGCCCTCCCTTGCAGGCTAGTCCCTCCCAACTGCCCTCCCCTGTAGACCATCTTTTGTCCATCATAGGGGCAGGCATCTTGTGTGTTGGGGTGATGGTCAATCTGCATATTATTCTTTTATTAGATAGGGTAGAGGCCTGGTGCATGGGTGGGGGCTAGCTGGTTTGCCCTGAAGGGTGTTCCAGATCAGGATGGGGTTCCCTTAGGGTGTGGAGTAGCCTGGGCAAGGGGCCTATGGTGATTTGCAGGCCAGCCACACGCGCCCCCCCCCCCCCCCCCCCCCCCCCCCCCCCAGGAAAGCAACCAGAGGCCCTGGTATTGGATTTAGGATTTATTTATGTTCTACAATTGAAACTGTAGCCTAGAGCGGAGCCAAGCTTTCTGCTCGCTCATTGGCAGCAGCCATTTCTGTTGGGATTTATGTATCTTCTATAATTGAATCTTTGTACCGTTGAATGGAGGCCTAGGCAGGCAAGGGCAAGAGGAAAGCTTGGCTTCCTCCATTGCCAGGGAAACCCAAGCCTCCCTCCTGCTCTCAGTAGCAGCAGCCATCTTGTTTTGGTGTTTATTTGCATATTCACTCCTGATTGGTTGGTGGGTGTGGCTTGTGGGTATAGTGGAGGCATGGTCAATTTGCATATTACTCTTTTCTTGGATAGGATAGTGTCCTTCCTTGACATCTCAATCCCATTTTGAATTCAGTAAATGTATATTATTATCATAGTTCATGAAATTTGCCTGCTTCGTTTGCCACAAACTTTTCTTTTGAAATTGGTTTATGTATGCCTTTAGGGCATTGTGCTCAGAAATACTTGAAATACCAGGATAATATGAGCCATCTTTTCCTTCAATTTTTAAAATTTTTTAGTGAAAATAGCACATTAAGAAGCAAACTTTGTATGAATTTGAGGTAACACAACATTTAAAAGATACACTTCTTATATCTGGCTCCTTACAACTATGCCTCAAATTCCCTAATGATACTATGGTGCCAAATTTTGCAAAGCACTGCATATACTATTGTTTTATTTTATGTTACAGGCTTGTGACTTTGGCAACTGATTCTTCAGAATTAATTCTTAGTGCATTTTTTTAATAAAATCAAGTCTTTATGCATCTTACCCAACATGTTTTACTTATTTGATATTTTCAGATAACCAGTGCAATGATTATTGTAATGTAGTTCTTTGTTTTTGTCTTAGTAACAAAACTTTGGAGATTATTTACGTGATATCATTTGAATTTGATGTGGATATAAAATTGTAATTGGTAGTTAATTTGGGAGGATGGGCAAATTGCCATTACTTTTCATATAGTAATGAGCTATCTTTGAGATATTAAATACATATGTTCATATTCATAAAGAATATCTCTTTGGGGCCAACATACTATTGAATGTGAATATTATAGAATATTTCAGTTTATAAGTTGATTGCTGTCTTATTTGAGCACTACGTATTTTTGTTATTCGTATAACTGCTTCATTTGTATAGCTAGCTCTTAAAAGGAAATACAGATTTTTCATTTGAATTTACATTTTGAAGGAGATTCAGCGATTGCAGGAAGACACTGACAAAGCCAACAAACATTCATCTGTGCTTGAAAGAGACAACCAGAGAATGGAAATACAAGTGAAAGATCTCTCTCAACAGGTTAGAAGTTTTCCTATTTCCCCCTAAACTGACAGTCCAGTAATGTCTGGATCTGTTGGCAGGTTTCTAGGAGAGAACTACCACATTTGAAATTCTCATCAATTAGGAATACTACTCTTGCAGAATTGCTACCTAATCTGTTTTTTCATAGCTCCTTCCGTTTTCCCTTTGTCTTTAAGTGTTTGATAAATTTTGAAATTATAGGTACCAGTTGTGACAAATGAAATAATTCAAAGATTAAAAAAAATCCTCCCCAAACCATGTCCCAGAATATAACCAAATTACAGACTTCTGTATTTTCATGTCATTGAGCATATGTAAACATACATTAGTTTTCTTTGTTTTTACTGATATAGTAGAACATTACTCTGCCACTTTTTTTTTTTAACTGAACTTGTCAGGAAATGTACATCTATTTTTGTTAATGTATTTTACCCTACTAGGTCTACACACAATAAACACAACCTAAAAATTTTACATAAATGGGATTAAAACCTATTTTTCTTTTTTTAAAAATATATATTGATTTTTTATGGAGAGGAGGGGAGAGGGATAGAAAGTCAGAAACATCGATGAGAGAGAGAAACATCGATGAGAGAAAGACATCGATCAGCCATCTCTTGCACACCCACTCCTGGGGATGTGCCCGCAGCCAAGGTACATGCCCTTGACCAGAATCGAACCCGGGACCTTTCAGTCCACAGGCTGACACTCTATCCACTGAGCCAAACTGGTTTCAGCAAAACCTATTTTTCATGCTCTTGTACGCCATTATATAATACATACATAAGGATGCAAGTACAAGCTTATTCTTGTACACACAATATCTTTCTGTGTATCTTATTGGGTCATTGTTTTACTACAAATTGAGCCAGCGATGCTTCTGAAATTGTAATTTGCTTTTTTAAAATAACAGCCTTCATTATACACTTTTACAGAAATGAAAATAATTTTAAACTTTTTTTTAGTTTTTAATCTCTTAAATGTGCTTGATACTTTAAGATATTTTGATATAAGTTGATGGTGTTTATGAAGTATTCTTTCCATTTGAAAATTTCCATTTTTTCCAGAATTGAAGCCATTACTATTTGATAATATGTTAAAACTTTGTTTTTAGATTAGAGTGCTTTTGATGGAACTTGAAGAAGCAAGGGGTAACCATGTAATTCGTGATGAGGAAGTAAGCTCTGCAGATATAAGCAGTTCATCTGAAGTAATATCACAGCATCTAGTATCTTACAGAAATATCGAAGAACTTCAACAGCAAAATCAGCGTCTCTTAGTGGCTCTTAGGGAACTTGGAGAAACCAAAGAAAGAGAAGAACAAGAAACAACTTCATCCAAGTAAGTTATTGGCTACCTTCATTTATTAGCAAACATTGCAAACCTCTTATGTACCTCCTAGCAGTGCTAGATAAAGGGAAAATAGTGATTTAGGAGAGAGAAAAAATGGATCAATAATATGAAAAATAATAATTCAGGAATATGGGTGTGTGGATGAGCTCAATAATTAAATAAATGGATCATTTTAGTTCAGTGTGATTAAAATTATATATATAAAGGGCTAATATGCTAAGTGTCCAAACATCCAGTCAGTTGCTGTGACATGCACTGCCCACCAGGGTGGCAATCAACACAGGAGATGCCGTGATGTGCAGTGGACATTTACAGAGAAATGGCACCACGGATCTGACACCAACAAACCAACACTCAGCTTCCCCTAATTGGGACACAGGCCCTGCCACCACCCCAGAGCGACAGCCCACTAAATTGCAGCCAACACTGCTGAGACCCCATGGTGCAAAATGCAGCCCACAGCCCAGCCCAGAAGCAGTCACTGTAGGTGTCGGGTAGCAATACCTGGCTTCCTCTCCCTCATGACTAGCCTCCTTAGAGTTTCTTAGTCTGGGAACACGAATTGCTTTATAGCCAGGCAGAAACATTTTACAGTATAATAAAATTTCTGTGAAGCCATTTTCCCATGCCTCATCTCATTTATCCTCACAGAAATGCGGGAGTAGGTAGATGGGAGATTCGGTGGAATCCTATTTTCTTTTCATTAGACAGAAAACAGAGATTTAGAAAGCTTGGAAAGTTGACCGAACTGAAAAGAAGTAAGAAATGGTGGACCTTGAAAATGACTTCAGGTTTTCTAACTGCGCAGGATGTAGACAAACACTGCTGTAGTTAAATATTTCACCCATTTGTTTTCCCTGCATGATCTATAATAATAATCTGCTTCATGTTGACATTTATTGCTGTGTTGCTGACAGTTACCTGAAAGAAAAGTTGGGCTGCTTCACTGGACTGGAAAATCAGAAAGCTGGGGGTGGGGGGAGGCATGTGGCTGGGTCGGAGCCAGCCATCGGCCCCATTGCAGGGCGATGGCTGGGTGCCCAAGGCCTAAAGCCTCAACAGGGGCTTTAGGCCTTGGGCTGGCTGGGATGAGTGGTTAGTAGGACATCCCCTGAGAGGTCCCACTATGTGTGAGGGGGCAAGTTGGGTTGAGGGATCACCTACCCCCAGTGCACGAATGTTGTGCACTGGACCCCTAGTTTCTTGTAATATCAGTAGAAGAAAAGTCATACAAAAAACAAATGTTATGCTTAATGATAAATGCTCAAATACTTAGTCTGCATACAGTAGAAATTATAACTGCTTCTTAAGCTCAGTAAAATACTTAGTTTTTTTGTTTCTTTTTTGTAGAATTACTGAGCTTCAGCTCAAACTTGAGAGCGCCCTCACTGAATTGGAACAACTTCGTGGCTCACGACAACATCAGATGCAGCTGGTTGACTCCATAGTTCGTCAGCGTGACATGTACCGTATTTTGTTGTCACAAACAACAGGAGTTGTCATTCCTTTACAGTGTAGGTTTTTATGTGCTAAAAGTTTCTTAGTATTTGGGGAAATTTTTTATGAAATGTATCTTAGGGAATGGATTGTGGAACATAAGCAGTATGTATGGTAACTTCAAATTTGACTACATATATGATTGATTATAACAGCTCATCGATCCTAAATGCCATCATTTTAGGCATTAAAAAAGAAGAAATGCTGACCATTGTTGAAAAGTGTGCATCTTAAAATCAGTGAATTACCTTTATTTTGGTGATTTGGTTTTAACATTTAATCTGCAAATACACCTAATGAGAAACCAACAATAATCTTAATAGGCTATTTAGTAAATTGCTTGTTCCGTAATTTCTGTAACCTATGAGTTTATTTAAATGATGCACTTAAAAAGAAGTGGGGTGTGTGTGTGTGTTTCTTACTTTTTTTTTTTTTTTTTTTACATTTCTGAAGCTTCTACCTTAGAGGATATTTCTCTCGTGTCAACTCCAAAACGTTCAAGTACATCACAGACTGTTTCCACTCCCACTGCAGTACCTATAATTGAGTCAGCAGAGGCTATAGAAGCCAAGGCTGCCCTTAAACAGGTAAAGGCCACACATCTTTATCATCTTGGATTAGGTATTCGAGAACAGTGTCATCTTCCAATAATTTCTCTTAATTAGTTGCAGGAAATTTTTGAAAACTACAAAAAAGAAAAGGCAGATAATGAGAAAATACAGAATGAGCAGCTTGAGAAACTTCAGGAGCAAGTCACAGATTTGCGATCACAAAACACCAAAATTTCTACCCAACTAGATTTTGCTTCTAAACGGTAAATTTTCTTTTGTTTAAAAATTAATAAAATATAGAGCTCTGTTTAGCAGCATATGTGCTAAAATTGGAATGACAAAGATTATCGTGACTTTTGCACAAGGGATGACTCAAATTTATGAAGCATTCCATTCTTTTTGACATTGGGTGGTGGGCACACAATACAATATATAGATGATGTATTATAAAATTGTACACTTAAAACCTGTATTATTTTCACTGACCAGTGTAACCCCAATCAGTTTGATTTAAAAAAGAAATCACATTTAGATTGTCAAAAAAAATTAAGACTTCAGTGTTAAAATGAAACAAATTCAAGTTTAATTTTCAATAGTATTACATTTTTGTGGGCCATAATTCAGATGGAAAGGTATGAGGGTTCAATTTTAATATTGGTTAATGATTCCCATGGGCATTGCTAAGGGATCCAGATAGTTATTTAAAAGCTGAAGTTCATGTGAGGAATGTTGCTAGTTTTCCTTCCTGAGTTTGAAAGGCCTAATATTTCTATAGGACTTTATTTTTTTATAAATGCACCAGAGCATGAGGTGTAATGTGAGCCAATTTTATTTATCCTTTGCTATTTTAGGGAGAAGACAAGCAGGTACTAATTAATTTTGGGGAAATTCACTTTCTTGGCCACTTAAAAAAATAATAATAAATTTAATTCCATTGAATACTTGTTAGTTTAACAAATAGGACAAATTTTGTTTCTATAAATGTAGGCATACCTTGGAGATGATACTGGTGTAATTTCAGACCACTGATGAAAAACTGCATTAAAGCAAGTCTCACGAATTGTTTGATTTCCCAGCGAATAAAAGTTATACTTACACTATAATATGTTAAGTGTACAATAGCATTACGTCTTTAAAAATCGTACATACCTTAATTAAAAAATATTTTATTGCTGCTTGGCCAGCATGGCTCTGGTTGCATGTCAGTTTGACTCCTGGTCAGGGCATATGCCTGGCTTGCAGGCTCAATCCCCTGTGTGGGGCGTGCAGGCAGCAGATCAGTGACGCTCATCATTGATGTTTCTATGTAGCCCTCTCCCTGCCCCTGTGAAATCAACAAAAAAATTTTTTGTGAATACTAGATTGCTTTAAAATGCCAACTATCATCTGAGCCTTCAACAAGTCATGATCTTTTGCTAGTGAAGGGTCTTGCCTTTGTGTTTATGAAAATGCAGTACAACAAAGCGCAATAAAATGAGGTATGCCTGTATTACATGATAAAACTGTTTTTGTAAGGATAAATTTCAAGTTTGTTATTCCAAAGAAAAGCATCCTTTTTGCACTGTGTTCATAGCTCTAGCCAGCTATTTTCTAAGATTTCAGGTACTTAATAAGATGAGCCCTGGCCATGTGGTTCAGTTGTTGGAGCCACAAGTGGCAGGGCACATACCCAGGCTACATGGTCAATCCACCATTGGAGTGTGTGTGCGGAAGGGAACTGATCTGTGTTTCTCTCATCAATATTTCTCTTTCGCTCTCCCTTTTTCTCTCTCTAAAATAAAAAATAATAATAATTCGTTTTAAAAAAAGATGAGTTATGGATAAGAAGAGAATGGCAAAAATATCATGAACCATTCATCCATATCTAAAATTGCATATTGCATTGTGGTGGGTGTCTGGTTGAGTCAACATTATATTGGCATTTCTAAAATGATTGAAATTCTTGTAAAGGAATAAGATTAAAAGTTAATTCAACATGAAATACTATGCTTATTTAGAATTTGAATTTAACTGCTAATTTTGGAGTTTAGAAAAAAGTATGAAGGTGTTACATTATTACAAAGCCATTTTTTATGTATACCTAGTCATTTAAAACTAAACTAATGTGAAATTCTTTAAGGAATTAAGCTGGGCTATCGTATTTCAGTGTATTACAATGTGGGAATGCACTTTTTCAGACTGGTGGAGTTAGGTTTATGATTGGTAGTTTATGACTTATGTCTTATAGAATTATTTTTCTTTCATATAAGTTACGAGATGTTACAAGATAACGTTGAAGGATATCGCCGAGAAATAACATCCCTGCATGAGAGAAATCAGAAACTCACTGCAACAACTCAAAAGCAGGAACAGATCATCAATACAATGACGCAAGATTTGAGAGGAGCAAATGAAAAGCTAGCTGTTGCAGAAGTGAGAGCAATTTTTCTCACCTGATTTGCATTTGACATTTGTTTTTTAGTTGTTTAATTTTACTGGTTGGTGTGACAGATATTTGAGAAGTTTGTGTATTACAAATCCTTGATCAAGGTTTGAACTGCACAGATCCACTTATCCATAAAACTGCACATAATTGGACCAGTATAAATAAACCTGTGTAATTCAAACCCATGTTTGTTAAAGGGTCCGTATTAGGACCGTCCTAGGTGTTTTGGCTCAGTGAGTAGAGCATTGGCCTTCTGACTGAAGGGTCCAAGTTCTATTCTGGCCAAGGGCACATGCCTAGGTCACGGGCTTGATCCCAGTAGGGGGGTGTGCAGGAGGCAGCCGTCAATGATTCTTTCATCATTTATGTTCTCTCTCCCTTGCCCTTCCTCTCTGAAATAAAAAAACAACAGTAGATCCAAGATTGGGAATCTGTAGGTGGAGGGTCGACTTAAATTACACATGGATTTTTATCTGTATAGCTAGTTGGTGTCCCTAACTGCCTCGTTTTTGAAATGTCAACTGTATCTAGTTCAGCAGCAAGGTGTTTCTATAGGGGAAAGAAATTTGTTTCTTATACTAAGATTTTCTTACAAGTCATCCATTTCAAAATTTTTAAATCACTCTAGCTACAACAAAGACAAATGAATATTTTATTTATTCTTGCTCATTTCTAAAAAAAAGTATAAAATTACATTAGCATTGTATTATATTTCTAAATTTCAACATGAATTTAAATGTTTATCAGAACTAAATTCTTTGATGACTAATTCTTATGTAAGGTTTTGCTTTTTTATGAAGTCTTCTCAACTTATTTTGTTTTTGTTTTGCTAATCCTCACCTGAGGATACTTTTTCCATTGATCTTTAGTGAGAGTGACAGGGAGGGAGAGAGAGAGGAGAGAGGCATAAACATTGATTGGTTGCCTCCCACATGTGCCCCAACTTGGACTAGGGAATCTAACCTGGAACCCGCAACCCAGGTACACGGCCTTGATCAGGAGTTAAACTGGTGACCATTGGTGTGCAGGTCGACGCTTTAAATACTGAGCAGCCCAGCCAGGACTCGTGCTCTCAGCTTTCGATCACTGCTTGTGAACAAAAATTGTCCTCCCGCTTTACTTACTGAGAAACAGATTCAAAAGCTAAGTAATTTGCCAATTTTGGGGTAGTAATATGAGTTCGTTTGGACTTAAACCACAGTTTTCTAAATCCATTGGCTATATTATTTTTATCTTGCTCCCACTCCTTTGTGGGGAATACTTTTTCAAACTGCTGGAGTTAGTTTTAGGATTGATAGTTTATGATTTAGTAAATATGATTACTTTGAAGGTATTGATCTTCAAATCACCCTCCAAGATCCCCTGAGATCCAGAGTATACTTTTCATGGGGAAAAAAGTTTAAGTACATCAATCAGCATTTTCAAACAGATAGTAACCACACTACCTTCTAAAACTTGCATAACTTAATGCAAGTAGACTGTAGCATAATTTTGCAATTGTGTTTCTTTTACTCTGGAATTTTTTGTTTTTATTGTTTGTTTTAAAGTCTGATTTGTTGAGGCATAGAATGATATGAATTTATGGTAATCACAAGATTTTTTCCTTTGATCTGTTGGCATTCCCTATTATTTTTGCTTCGTATTTCAACACATGAAACTAAGTTATCTTTTCTTACATAATGAAAAGGTATAGACTCAATTAGCATTAAGAACATAGTATAAAGGATCACTTTAATTTTGTGATTGTACTACTATATTACATCTGACACATTGTTTTCCAACATTTTTTTTCATTTGTATTTTCTTCAAGGTAAGAGCAGAAAATTTAAAAAAAGAAAAGGAAATGCTTAAATTGTCAGAAGTTCGTCTTTCTCAGCAAAGAGAGTCTTTATTAGCTGAACAAAGAGGGCAAAACTTACTGCTAACTAATCTGCAAACAATTCAGGTAACCAAACAAAAAGGCACAGAGAAAACAGTTATAAAATTAAATGTAAATTGTTTTCACATTGTTTCTTCTCAGTTTTCATAATTAGAAAATTATCCATTTTTATCATGTAATGATTATTGAATTTCAAGGTTTATTAAAATGTCAGTATTCTAAATAAAACATGAAAGATCTGAAATTCAGGCAATTAGTAGTTTTGGCATGCAGGTCTGCATTTACAGAGTTGTATATAGTTTGTTTACAAAATTTAAATTTTTTGTTTTACTTTTTGCTTTAAAACTTAAAGAAATCTGAATTACTATTTTTCATATGTTTCCCTTTTCTCTCTATTAAAAGTCTAACAAAAAATCTTTTCTTTGCCTTAGGGAATACTAGAACGATCTGAAACAGAAACCAAACAAAGGCTTAGTAACCAGATAGAAAAACTGGAACATGAGATATCTCATCTAAAAAAGAAGTTGGAAAATGAAGTGGAACAAAGGCATATGCTTACTAGAAATCTAGATGTGAGTCTATCAGGATTCTGAATTTCTGTGGATTTATGTTCAGCAATCAAACTGTTGTGTGGACACATTGCCATCTCATGTTGAAGCATGGTTTTAATGAGACTTCTTACAAACCCAAGTTTTTGCCTCTTTGTACACCTAAAAATTTTTATTAGGTGCCTTTCATTATGAGTTTTACCCTCTGGAGTGCTGGATATTTTTATATTTCTGTAAATCGTGAGCTTTGTTCTCTTGAGTGTTGCTTTTTATGATTATTGGGCCCAAAGCAGTCCTTAGTCTAGAATAAACGATTCCACATTACTGAGGTTAGACCTTCCTGAGTACTGCTTGCTCCTCAGTGTTCGATGGACTATGAGTTTTTTTAGTCTGGCTACTGGGAAAAGGCATTATTTCTGACTATGTGGCAAAAGGCACTCTGGATGGTTCTCGCTGCCTGGGGTAATTTCATATGCATGCACTGATGAGTTTCTGTGAATAATTAAGAGGGATCCTCTGCAATCTACAGGATATTCTTATCTGTGAAGTTCTCTTCTAATAGTCTGTCTTACGAATTCGAGCTAATTGAGCCTTCTTGTACTCTCAGCTCTGTGTTCTCAATTCAGGGAGGCTGGCCTCTGCCTCATTTCCTTACATTGTGCCAGAGCCTGGACATTTAAATCAGTAAGCTAGGGAAATTGTAGAGCTAGTCTTTCTTGTGTCCTGTCAACCCACAATTGTGAAATCATTTTATATATTGCGTTTGTTTTTGTTTCTTTTTTGGGAGGGGCTGGGGGTTGTTTCAGATGGGAAGATAAATTTATTTTCGGTTGCTTACCTTGGCCAGAGTTTTAAAGTTCTGTACAAAACTTGAACCACTAGTTATTTTAGAATCTAAAAACTGTGTTTGTAGGGTTAATGTATTTTTTCCTTACAGGTTCAACTTTTAGATACAAAGAGGCAGCTGGATACTGAGATAAATCTTCATCTTAGTACAAAAGAACTATTAAAAAATGCTCAGAAGGAAAGTGCTACATTGAAACAACATCTCAGTAATATGGAAGTCCAGCTCGCTTCTCAGTCCTCGCAGAGAACTGGTAAAGGTAATAAAGTATTTCTTCAGAAACGTTTGTAACATCTGTCAATAAATAGCCTTTTCTTTTTAGATACTAGCCAAAGGAAAAAAAAAAACACCTTGGTTATATATCTAAATAGATTTGCAGACTTGGAAGGTTCAGAATAGTTCTGTAGGCATCTGATCAACAAGGTATGCTCTTAAGTTTTTAATTGTCAAAACCATTTATTGATATCTTTTGAGGGCTGATCATTTGAATTTTAAACTCTCCCTTTTGAGATGTAGTTACTTGTTAAATCTATAACTATAAGGGTCATTTACAAAAATAGTTGATTTGTTTAGTCTTTCCAGAGCAGTATTCCTAATTTTTGCTCATAATCTCAAGTAAAAGATTTGTTTCGTTAGGTTTTTCTTCTCTTTTGGAATACAGCATTTCAAATGCAAAGCCTTTATATCCAGATATTATTTTTCCTATATGGTTTTATTTTTTACTAGAAGAGAAATAAACATAATTGTATATATGTGTGCATATGTATGTATGTATGTGTGTTTATACATAAATGTTTAATATGTAATAGTGTACATATGATAATCTAATAGCCCTCTTTTATTTATACCACTAGATAAAAAATAGTTCACTCAGCAATTTTTTCCATTTTCATTTTAGAATGAAAATTTGGCTAAATGATTTAAGATTTGGTGTTTCACACTAGCAATGTTTAAATAGTCAATTGATAATCAGGTAATTCCTTCAGGTAGCTCCTCAATTAAGTGGTATATTTTGTATTTTTATCTTAAATATCCTTTCCTTAGTATTTGTAACAGCAGAGTTCATTTTTTTTTTTTTTTAAAGTACTAACATACTGACAGAATAGCTGTTTTCATTTTGGTATTCAGCATTGTTTGAAATACAATTCATAGGTAGTTAAGTTTTTCTACATTTGAGCCTTAATCCCAATTTCACAAACTCTTTGAGAACAGTTATTTACTACATAATTTGAAATGTTAACTTTAAGAACGCTGTTAACCCTTTTAGGTCAGGCTAGCAACAAAGAAGATGCGGATGGTCTCCTGAGCCAGCTGAGGCAGGCAGAGGAGCAGGTGAATGACCTGAAGGAAAGACTCAAAACAAGTGCTAGTAATGTGGGGCAGTATCGGGCAATGGTTACTAGTTTAGAAGACTCTCTTAATAAGGAAAAACAGGTATGTACAATTTCGACTTTAATTTGAATGCACTTTCTTTTCGTTTTTAGTTTCTTTTTTAAATAGAAGCCTGCTATGTGTAAGGCATTATGTGGTAAGATTGATTTGAACTTGACATCCTTATACTTTTACCTCTTAAAAATGCTTCATTTTAATAAGTGAGATAAAAACAACCCACAGAAATTGTAAAACATGGCAGGGTATAATCGCTATAGGAAAGGTTAAAGAACAGATGTTGATGTGAGTGGGAGGGTAGGTGAGGGTATTTATCTCCTGAACAAGTATGACTTCATAAAACATGGCATTTGTGCAGAGCCTTGAAAGTACTATTTGGGTAATCAAAGAAAGTTATTTTGTAGCAGAAACCGTCAGCCAAGATAAAGGCTTCAGATGTTGACAGTTGAACAACTATAGTGTATGGGATATGTTAAGTTAAATACTGAGGAATCAAATTCTAAGTGTAGTCAGAGAACCAAATGTGAAATGTTTTGAATGTCATATTTTGTGAAATTGGTGTTAAACCCTCCCCCAACAAGTTAACAGCAATAATTTAATTAGAAAGATTAATGTGGTAGATTTAAGAATACAAAATTTGTTTTGGATACTATAGCAATGGTCTAGGGCCAACTTTTAAAAGATCTTTCTGTGTTTGTGTCATGGAAATCAGGGTATATACAAGGGGAAATTCTTTCAGTAGTAGAAAGGACAGATTTGGCAAATGAATATGAGGATTGAGGGAGTAATGAGAATTGGAAATTTCACTTCAAAAGAAAAATGGCCAAAAATATCCAAGGGGCGATGTAAATAAATTATGCTTAAACTTTTAAATGTTTCTGAACTCTTTAATCAGCATTTGGTAGATTTTTTTGTTTAAAAAATGACAAACAATAATTCTAGTACTTTTCAAATTTAGTTTAGATTTGGAAAAAGTAATGTTGAACTTTAAATGTGTATGATATTTGTATCCTACTGTTTGCGTGATGGTGAAGGTGACAGAAGAAGTGCGTAAGAATATTGAAGTTCGTTTAAAAGAATCAGCTGAATTTCAGACACAGTTGGAAAAGAAGTTGATGGAAGTGGAGAAGGAAAAACAGGAACTTCAGGATGACAAGAGAAAAGCCATAGAGAGTATGGAACAACAGGTAAATGGGGTTATCACCATATTAATCTTTTTGTGTGTATTTGAATTCTTAAAAAGCTCCTTTGTTACCATTTGGTTCATCTCAACAGATATTGATTGAACACATACCCAGCAATTTTATTTAGATTTATGTTTTACTTTGTATATATGTTTATGTTTCCTTTGAATATTTTAGACTATAGTAGTAAGTGTAGGTGCTGCTTTTTAGAAGCCTCTGCCTGAGAACTGACCTTTACAAGTGTTAATAAAGATGGAATATGGAGCTGCAAAATGTGTACATTATGTCAGGTGTAACTATTTTAAATTTTGTGAGAAATCCCTTTTGCTAATTGGGCTTTTAAAAGTCTGTCTTTACTATTTTAAAATAAGTTTGCAGTTGACTAGTTTTAATCTTCTTTTAATGTAGTTATCTGAGTTAAAGAAAACCCTCAGTAGTGTTCAGAATGAAGTACAAGAAGCTCTTCAGAGAGCCAGCACAGCTCTGAGTAATGAACAGCAAGCCAGACGTGACTGTCAGGAACAAGTAAGTGTTGTTTTCATAGCCGGCATTGATAGTGAGCTCTGATCATGGAGAACAGTTCCTGGGCTGTGTTAATGCATTCTGGGGAATTTTGGTGAGCCTTACAAAAATATAAGGTTATTTCTGCTTTTGTGGAACTTGTACTAAGATCAGTTGAAAAGGATAGATGAATTCTAAGAGTAGAGTCATCATCATTAACAAAATACTCTTGACAAATGGGAAAATTTAAAGATAGGAGTAGGAGATTGTGTACTTGCTGTCATTTTTTTTAATTATTATTGCAGTCTACTAGTTCTGATTATATTATAGATAAGATGGTAAGAGATACTTTTTTCAGCAAAATATTTTAATACATTATTGAGGTTATATATTTTTATACACCAATTTTTAAAAATTATTTTTAGAGAGGAGGGAAAAAGGGAGTGAGAAACAGGAAAATCAATATAAGAGCAGAACATTGATCGGCTGCCTCCCCCACTGGAGATTGAGCCTGCAACCTGGGCATGTGCTCTGGGAATCAAACCATCAACCTTTAGGTGCTCCAGACGAAGCCCACTGATCTGAGAACAGTCAGGGCACAGATCACTCTTTGTATAGATTAAAAAATACAAAATCACATTGTTTTAAGTATATGTATACATGCATATGGTAAAGCTTTTTATATTATTTTATGAACAAAAATTGAAAAAATTTTTAAAATGGTAGAATGGGAAATGAATATAAGAATATTGCTAATGTTCTCATTTTTAAGTTCATTGGTATATTAGTAATTATTTGGATACTGTTCTTTATTGCTTATGTGTACATAGCACATATGTGTTTTTTAATTACTTTAAACAGTACAATACAGGGGGAAATACTTCAAAGGTAAATTAGACAAAAATGAATTGTCCTTGGCTTAATGCCAGTGTAACATTGGAAATTAGAATTAGGCAATGTATCTATAATTCAGTTTTCAAATTAATTTTTAATTTCTTTTTGGTCACTTTAAATTTTTGTGTGTGTATGCATGTATTTCACATAAGCGAGATATATTTAGCTTTTATTAATAAAATCTGTCCCAAATTGCTACATATCTTCATAATTTTCACTTGGACCAGTTCTTTAATACTTCATTAAATGGATATAGTATAACTTTTAATTAGTCCATTTTGGTGCATTTATATCATCTCCACTTTTATTATTTTAAATAGTGCAATGTGCATCTTTTCTTTTGTACTAACCAGCTTTGGCTATTTAATCTTTTGTGTCCATGGTGGAATAATTTCTTATAGGCTAAAATAGCTGTAGAAGCTCAGAATAAGTATGAAAGAGAACTGATGCTCCATGCTGCTGATGTTGAAGCTCTACAAGCTGCCAAGGAACAGGTTTCCAAAATGGCCTCAGTTCGTCAGCATTTGGAAGAAACAACCCAGAAAGCAGAATCACAGTTGTTGGAGTGTAAAGCCTCTTGGGAGGAAAGAGAAAGAGTGTTAAAGGTATTATTACACATCATAGTGGAATGTTCAGAAGGATTGAAAAGTTTGGGGTTTTCTTTTGAACATGTGTGGGAAAATCTGTTATAATGACAGAGTCTTGGCTTACAGGATGAAGTTTCCAAGCGTGTGTCTCGCTGTGAAGATCTAGAGAAACAAAACAGATTACTTCATGATCAGATTGAAAAATTAAGTGACAAGGTCATTGCCTCTATGAAGGAAGGTGTACAAGGTCCACTGAACGTATCTTTTAGTGAAGAAGGAAAGTCTCAAGAACAAATTTTAGAAATTCTCAGGTAAACCCAAACTATTGTTAATGCTTTTATTTCTGTGGTCAGCTGTGACATGTAATGCAAACGTGTAAACTAGAGAAGGGGCGTAAAGCTCCGGCCGTCTCTTGGCCGACAGAGCCGCTGCCTGCCGCTCACAGAGCTTATGTGACACGTTAGTTTAAATATGTGGCTTTAAGTTGAGTTTAATAGTAAGAATTTGAGTGGGTTCTTTGAAAAACTACCTGCCTTTCAGATCATTTAAGAGATATACAAAGCCACCATCTATAATAAATTATCATTAATGAAATCATTATGTAAAAAGTTATTAAAGTGAATAGACCTTGTCATATTAAAATTACCCAAGTTTTAAAATAATACTGTCATTTTTTTTATTCAAATAAAATCTTATATATTCTTGTAGATTTATACGACGAGAGAAAGAAATTGCTGAAACGAGGTTTGAGGTGGCTCAGGTTGAGAGTCTGCGTTATCGACAAAGGGTTGAACTTTTAGAAAGAGAGCTGCAGGAACTCCAGGATAGTCTAAATGCTGAAAGGGAGAAAGTCCAGGTATGTATCCAAGCTTTAAGAAAGCAGTTGTTAAATCAAGGTCATTTTAGTTTATAATAAAAAGTTTAATTTGAAAGGCATATTTAATAAACTCAATGTATTAAATATTATTAGACAGTGATACAGTATAGTGGTAAGATGACACTAGTGTTAACCAGACTGCCTGGTTTCAAATTCTAGCTTTATGTCATTAGATGTGTGCCTTGAGTACACTGTTTAACTTTCCCACTCTTAAATTTTCTCATCTAAATAATCCTATATGATAAAAGGCTAATATGTAAATCGATCAAACATGGAATGACTGACTGCTATGACATGCATTGACCACCAGGAGGCAGACGCTCAACACAGGAGCCACCCACTGGTGGTCAGTGCACTCCCATACGGGGAGCACCGCTTAGCCAGAAGCCCTGAGTCATGCTCACGGCTGGTGAGGAGCGGGCCTAAACTGTTGTTTGGACATCTGCCACGGGCTACCGGACTGCAAGAGGGCACAGGCTGGGCTGAAAGACCCCTGCTACCCACTTCCTCACCCAAAGTGCTCAAATTTTGTGCACCGGGCCTATAGTAGGATGATAATGATGAGGATTAAGTGAGTTGGTGCACATGATTCATTGAGAATCATGTCTGGTGTGTAATAAGTGATTAAATTTCAGTTATCTTAATTATAGTTATATGTGTATTTGGACAGTTAGTTATTCTAGGATGACATGGTGGATTAAAACTGCTGCAGAATAGTTTTTCCTCAGCAAATGAGAAAAAAAAAAGTAATAATTATTTAAAAAAGGGAAAGATGCTATAGTAAATGGATGGTCACAACACAAGCTAGACTCCTTAACCCTCACTAACACCCAAAAACTTACTGCATGACCTTATTGTGAGGAGATGAATTAATACAGCAGTCGCCCACCAGTGGAATCATTTATCTTCTGTTAACTGACTGCTAGAGAGGAACTATTGACATGGGAAAGTGAATAGATTTATGGAATTTGTTTTCACACAGAAATTAAAAGTTTCAGAATTACATCATGTTGAGAAAGCAATCCAAATTCAAATAGATCCCATCATAGAAATAATAACCAGACCTTCTGATTCAGTGAAGATAACACTTGGAGGAAAGTGGCAGAATCAGTATTTCTAAAAATGATTGTATATTTTCTCCTCTGCTGCTTTCTTTGCTGTTCCTTTGTTCTATGGAAATGCAAACAGTACTAGAAAATGTCCAGCCCACAAACAACTTGAGGGGAAAAGCCAATTCTTACATAGATTAGGAAGAAAGTGAAGAAGTAAAATATGTCAAAAGTAATAGAATATCTACCCACTAAGAACACTGTAGCATGGCACCATGAACCATAGCCTCAAAAATGGTTAGGGAATAAGGTAACACATGTAGAACATGGATAATTACACCCAATGAGAACAGGGTGAAAGTTCTTTACAGTTCAGTAAATACTTAGTAAAAGCACTCAAAACCAAAGGGATGAAACAACCAAATGATATGAAAAAATTTCTGAGCAAAGGAGAGAAAGGACCAAAATAACGCTATTTAAAAACTGTTAATAAACTAGAGGCCCAATGTACGAAATTTGTGCAAGAGTAGGCCTTTGCAGCCGCAGCCGCTACCTCAATCTCTCAGCTGCAGCCCAGCTTCATCTGGAAGGTCGTCCGGAAGGACATCCAGACAGTCTTGGCCGTTCAGTTGATTTACATATTACGCTTTTATTATTATAGATTTCGTATACCAAGAAAAAGAATAGATACAGAAAGATATCTGGATTGCTGTTTTTAACCTAAGGGTAAAATGGATTATTTGTTGATGGGGTTTGTTGTATCTCTTTACTTTCATCTTTGTGATTTCTTGCATTTATTTAAAGTCTTTGTAATAAGCAGGCATCATAGAAAAATAGATATGTAAAACTTGCAAAAATTTTAGTTTTAAAATGACATAATTCTCACTTTTTGTAGCCAAGATTAGAACTGGGAGAAAAGGTAACCTTTATTATTAGATGTTGGTGTATACATGTGTTTGAAATCTTTAGGTAACTGCAAAAACAATGGCCCAACATGAAGAACTGATGAAGAAAACTGAAACAATGAACGTAGTTATGGAGACCAATAAGATGCTAAGAGAAGAAAAGGAGAGACTAGAGCAGGATTTACAGCAAATGCAAGCAAAGGTTTGTAACTTACTAATCAGTATGGAGCCGTGTTGTTTTTATTAAATTATGAATTTTTACATCAGGTATTAAAAATAAATTGGCATTATTTTCAGGTTAGGAAACTGGAGTTAGATATTTTACCCTTACAAGAAGCAAATGCTGAGCTAAGTGAGAAAAGTGGCATGTTGCAAGCAGAAAAGAAGTTATTAGAAGAAGATGTCAAACGTTGGAAAGCACGAAACCAGGTAATTGGAATTAAACCTATTCCAAAATATGGAAATGTTTGATTTTTTTAAATAGGGTAAAATTTAAGGGGATAATTTATTTTGAAGAACTAGCAAAAATTACTATATTTAATAGTGAAAGTCGAATATGACACATGTAAATAAATTCAATTCAGTTTTTTTTTTTTAATTTTTTTGGTCATGTTTTGTAAAAACTAATTTTTAACTTCAAATTTAGACTTCCACTTTATTTCTAAAATACATGAAACAATGGATTTTTATATAGTTTATTGGAACATTTTAAGAAGACTTGTTCACTGGAAACCTTGGGAGGACAAAACCATATCACATACTAGTATATTGTTAGAAACGCCAGCTCTATATTCTAACAAAAGGTTGAAAACCTGCCTCGCCAAGTATTGGTTATGTGATTTGTCAGAGTTTCTAAATCTTTTTAGTAATATGAAAAGTTAAGAAAGGAGGCGGATCTACCCAAATCTACATATATTTCTATTAAATTGTGCTACCTTCTGTCCTTTCAATTAGTTGTATTTGATTTTTTAGATTATAATGCATTAGAAACATTTTTTCCTTGTAAATGTCACTTTAATGAAAAAGGTGTTTAATGTTAAAAGCTTGTAGATTTTTTTCTTTATTTGGTTCCATTGTAACTATTCTGAGATTTTCATTTGCAACTATGAAAATACATTTCCCTTTCTATTTTTGGCTAGACTTCAGCTAAACTAAAGCTTTGATCTTCATTATCTTGTAGTTTGGTAATTCATTATGTGTATCCGAGACACCTAATGTAAACATAATTAAGTATTCTGCTGTTATATATATACATATTGGTTTGATAAAACCTGTAAAGCTATGTTATGCATTTTTGCTATTTTAGCATCTAATAAATCAGCAGAAAGATCCAGATACAGAAGAGTATCGGAAGCTACTTTCTGAAAAAGAAGTTCATACTAAGCGCATTCAACAGTTAACTGAAGAAATTGGGAGACTTAAAGCTGAGATTGCAAGGTATAAGGAAGAAGCCTTAAATTATATATAATGCCTGAACTCAGAGAAGTTATTTCCGCTCTTTATAAGGCTCCCCACGTGCTTCCTGATTTTAAAAACTGGAAAGTGCTAGAGCCCTTACTTTCCTTTTATTATTTTAACCAGCCAAGCAAGCAGTGATTTACTTTATGCCTTCATATATGAATTATTTCTCTATATTTTATGGCCTTTTAAAAAACTACATAGTATGAATCTAAAGCTAAATGTTGTTTATTTTCTAAACAGCCAGAATAACTTACAAATAGGTTTTTATTTTTCTTTTGGTTAGGATACATTTATGAACCTATTTTGAAAGATTTTAATGAAGTACTTACATAAAAAATATTTTTAATGACTATATTGTCCTTTTAAAGATAAGTTGAATATTAATGTTACTGGTTTACATTTTAAAGGATTTAATGTCAGTTGTCCATGTCATAATCTCTATTTATAAATGTTAGGTAGCTTACAAATTTTTGTAACGTAGTTTTTATTTATTTTATAACAGTAGTACAGCATTTTATTTCTTTCATAATAGTAATTTTAAAAATGAGAAAGCTAAAAATTCAGAAAGGTACCTATGTTTGCAGAGTTAGTAGTTATTAAACCCATACTCTTAATTCAGGGTCATCTGATTTAAGTTAAGTTTATGGTAAAGTACAGAGTTTGTCAAACTTTAACCCACAGGCTTCTTTGTTATGGCCTATGAGGTAAGGATGATTTTTACATTTGAAAGGAAGAACAGGTGACAATGACTGTATGTGGTCTACAAAACTTAACATTTACTCAATACCTGATCAAGTAGAGTCAGAATTGCTATCAGGCAAATGTGGATTATAATCAGCATACCAACATTTAATTACTGTGTAAAATTGTGCATGTTACCCTGTTTCCCCGAAAATAAGACAGTGTCTTATATTAATTTTTGCTCCCCAAAATGCGCTAGATCTTACTTTCCGGGGGATGCCTTATATTATAGCGAGTAGGTCTTATTTTCAGGGGATGTCTTACTTTTGGGAAAACAGGGTACTTGACCACTTATACCTCAGTTTTTCTCAGTTAAACATGGGAATGTATACCTATCTAATAAGCAAATAAGATCTTTGTAAAAGATCACAGTTTATAAATTAAGGAATTATCTTTTGAAATATGTGTAGGGCTTTAAAAAATTTTTTAAATGAAAATCTTGCTAAAGCAATACTAACATTAAAAACTGTTAAAGGAGTCTCATATAGTCTTTGATTATTTTTTAGATCAAATGCATCTTTGACTAACAATCAGAACTTAATCCAGAGTCTAAAGGAAGATTTAAATAAAGTAAGAACTGAAAAGGAAAGTGTCCAGAAGGACTTGGATGCCAAAATAATTGATATCCAAGAAAAGGTTAAAACTATTACTCAAGTCAAGAAAATTGGGCGTAGGTACAAGACTCAATATGAAGAACTCAAAGCACAACAGGATAAGGTATTTTGAAGTGATTTTTTTTATTATGTGTATATATTCACATGTGTATGTATGTATATTTATATACATAAAATATTTCTTGACATACAATTTTGATCTACACAACTTTATATATCAGGGTTACATATAAAAATCTTATTCATAATTTTGATTATTGGTTTTTAGGTCCTAAATTTTCATATAAGCTAATTTATGATACTGTTGTTTAAAAATTCGCTCTTTAATATGTCCCAAAATGCACTATAAATTCATAAAGAAATTTTAATAAATGTTAGGTATTTTACATCAATTTTCCTATTTCAAATACTGTCCCTTTTCAAATATATTCTCAGAACTCATTGCTGACTAAAATCATATTCAAAAAATGATAATTCTTTATAATTAGGCTGTGTTGTAGTTTATTTACTTATTAAAATAACTTTCTTTATCTTCAGCTGAAAATGTTTTTATTGAATTTAGAGAGAGAAGAGGGGAGAGGGGAGAGAGAAAGAAGGAAATGTTGATGTGAGAGAGAAACATCAGTCGGTTGCCTCCTATACCCACCTGAGGAGATGAAACCAGCAACCTGGGTGTGTGCCCTGTCCAGAGATCAGACCTGCAGCTTCTCCTTGTGTGGGATGATGCTCCAACCAACTGAGGCACACTGGCCAGGGATGGCTGTTTTATAGTTTTAAAAAGTAGTCGATACCAACCACCTACCTAAAGTAATTTTTATTTTTATCTTTATCTTTTAATTTCTTGGTTGATTAAGGTATTACATATGTGCCTTATCACCCATTACCCCTTCCAATTCCCCCTGCCCCCGTCACCACTTATGTCCTCACCCCCTGGTGTCCATGTCCATTGATTAGGCTTATATGCGTGCATACATGTCCTTTGGTTGATCTCTTCCCCTTACCCCCACCCTCCCCTTCCATCCCTCTGAGGTTTGACAGTCAATGCTTTTCTGTCTCGATCTATTTTTGTTCATCAGTTTATATTATTCATTATATTCCATAAATGAGTTCATGTAATATTTTTCTTAGACTTGCTTATTTCACTTAGTATCATGTTCTCCAGTTCCATCCATGCTCTAGTTTGAAGCAGCCACCTTTTCTCCTTTTTCTTCTTCTTAAAGAATACCTTTCAGCATTTCATATAATACTGGTTTGGTGTTGGTGAATTCTTTTAGCTTCTTACCTGTGAAGCTCTTTACCTGACCTTCAATTCTGAATGATAGCTTCACTGGGTAGAGTAATCTTGGTTGTAGGTTCTTGCTATTAATTACTTTGAAAAGTTCTTGCCATTCCCATCTGGCCTGCATTGTTTCTGTTGAAAAGTCAGCTGACAAGCGTATGGGTGCTCCCTTGTAGATAATTAAGTGTTTTTCTCTTGCTGCTTTTAATATTCTCTCTTTGTCTTTTGCCCTCGGCATTTTAATTATGATGTGTCTTGGTGTGGTCCTCTTTGGATTCCTTTTGCTTGGGGTTCTGTGCACTTCCTGGACTTTCTATTCCTTTCAACAGGTGGGGGAAGTTTGCAGTCATTATTTCTTCAAATATGTGTTCAGTATCTTGCTCTCCTCTTCTGGCACCCCCATAATTCTGATGTTGGTACATTTGAAGTTGTCCCAGAGGCTTCTTACACTATCCTCAAATTTTTGGATTCTTTTTTCTTTTCCGGTTGAGTGTTTTTGGCCTCTTGGTATTTCAAATCTTTGACTTGATTCTTGCGTTCCTCTAGTCTGCTGTTGGGTTTCTGTAAAATATTTTTTATTTCAGTCAGTGTATGTTTAGTATTTAGTTGGTCCTTTTTCAATGTGCACAAGGTCTCACTCATCTCCTGGAGGGGCTGGCTCATATCCTAGAGGTTCTCACTAAGCTTATCGGCCTTTTCTAGGAGCCTCTTGAAATACCTTATAATCGTGGTTTTGAACTCTATATCCAGTCGTCTGTTCTCCTCCATTTCTTTCATTTGCAATCTGATTTTTTTTCTCTCCGCATTTTCTGCTTCCCTGAGTTGGTAGGGTAGCTTTGTGTGCTGGGTGTCTGAGTCTCCCCTCTTACCTGAGGTGTACACTCTTGGTGCACCCCTTTGTGGACTGTGTGCACAGCCTTGTTGCAGATAAGTCCTGTTTGTTGTTGGTATCACTGGGAGGAATTGACCTCCAGGTCAACTGGCTGTGAGGATCAACTGTCTACTCTAGGAGACAGCCTTATGTGCCAGGACTTGCAAACTTGCCAAAGTTTCTGTGCTCAGTTTGGATGGGGCAAAGTTTCTGAATGGGGTGGAGTTTCATGGTGGAACCGACAGCCTTGGCTTCCAGTCAGCCCCAGCCCATGAGGTCGCCGGCTCCTAGCGTCCCCAGGCAATCACTGCAAGCACCTCTATGAGAAAGGCACCTCGAGTTTCGCCTGCCACCAGACTGTCCAGTCCCTGGAATCTCAGATTTTCACCTGGCACCTGGGTTCAGTGCAGTTGGAACTCCTGCTCCCTTCCCCAGACGCCAGCTTCACAGTCAACAGAACGCCCTCCCCATGAGCACTTGTGTGCACCCCCAGACCTCTGCCTCTGGCTGGAGCTCCCCTCTTCTGCCAGACGCCACTGCCAGCAGCCCCGTTGGTCCTCTCTGTGCGCGCTTGCGTGCACACCTCCGGAGCTCTCCTTCGGCTCTTTCCCTGGGATTCTGTCTACAATCCAGATTCTCCCCTTAAGAGCCTGGCTCCACCGGGCTTTGAGTGCAAACCGAACTGGGTTGGTTCAGCGCAGCCTGGAGTTTTTGTCTCCTTTCTGCTAGAGCACCCCTACCAGGCGTTCAGACACCCCGTCCTCTCGCGCACGCATGTCTCCCACCTTACTTGGGCTTTGCAAAGGCTCCAATTATCCGTGTGCACTTCTGTGTCCCTCCAGTTTCATATCTTCCAGTCAGCCAGCCCTCTCATGGTTCTGGATAATGTCCATTCTGTCCCTTAGTTGTATTTTCAAAATTGGTGTACGGGGCAAAAGCCTAGGTGTTTACCTATGCCGCCATCTTGGTTTCTCTCCCTGAAGTAATTTTTAAATTCTTGTTATGTTTCGAATCTGCATGTTGTTTTTAATTCCCAAAGATAACCTACACTGACCTAATGACATTTTTCGCATATGTTAGATTAGAAAATACATAAAGGGAAAAAATCCAAAATTCTTACCATTCAGTGTTAACTACTGTAAGTACACTTGTAAGTTGTCATTCCAAATAATTTCATGTTAATGCATCATTGTCCTGATTTGCTGGTTAATATTCAGCTTTATGGAAAACCCTAACCTTTTAATAACTTACTTTTGGACACTAAAGTTGTCCTATTGAAAATTCATTTATGAATAGCCTTAAATTTCTTTGCATAATATGATTAGTTTTCTTAGTAAACTTGCAGAAGTGGGATTACTGAATGTAAATATGGGAGTGGAGTTATTATGACTGTTTACTATGTTGTGTTAGATTATGGAGTCCTCAGCTCAATCTTCTGGAGACCACCAGGAACAGCATGTCTCCATCCAGGAAATGCAGGAGCTCAAAGAAACCCTTAACCAAGCTGAAACAAAGTCAAAGTCACTTGAGAGTCAAGTAGAGAATCTGCAGAAGGTATGAGTGTGAAATAGTGGAAGGTGCATGTCCCAGTTTTTTTATTGAATACCTAAAGAAATAGAATGCAATATTGTTCAGTCATAAAAATGAACTTTAGAAAGGAATATAACTTAAACACTGACACTTATTATATGGACGTGTTATTTTATCCTTTTTACTTTGTATAACTCATGTCTGAAAGTAGTATCTAATCATTTTCAAGTGTTCACTTACTTGGTTTCACCAGCATTTTATATTTATACTCCCATTTAATCTAAGGCAAAATAATGTTTTACATTTTAAGTCTGTAGAGCATATAGTTTATATTGATTTGATTGCTTTACCTAATAAATACTTGATTTTCCTTTAAAAGACATTATCTGAAAGAGAAACAGAAGCAAGAAATCTCCAGGAACAGACTGTGCAGCTTCAGTCTGAACTTGCACGACTTCGTCAGGATCTTCAAGACAGAACCACACAGGAAGAGCAGCTCCGGCAGCAGATAACTGAAAAGGAAGAAAAGACAAGGAAGGCTATTGTAGCAGCAAAATCAAAGATTGCACATTTAGCTGGTAAATTACTGTGTATATTAGGTTTCTTTAGTTAGACAAGACACAAAATAAGAGCAGTCTTAATATTCAAGTGATGATGCCCTTGATATAGAAAGTCTTGTTAACTGGTAATGAATAGATAGGAAGTACTGCTTCCTTTCTGCGTTAGCTTGTAACTGTTATGACCTTTTGATGGAGATCCTTGTCCAGAGGCCCTCTGTAAACTCCTAGACAGCATTGGATCTTACCAGCCCAGGGATTTTTCCGTGCCTCACTTCACTGAAAACCCCTCTACCATAGCTCTTCGGGGAAAATATTACGTCAAAATATCTCAAGTTAAGGAGGAGCCCTGTGTTGCAATACACGTGGTCTCACTATGCCTTGCTTGCCAGAATACTCAGTAGGTAAATAAAATGCCAAATTAGTTAGGTTTTATTATGAGCAATGTTTTTTAATCACTAAGATAGTATCCCAGCATCAAATAAGATAAAAACAATAATTATTTTTTAGTCTATACAATAGGTTGTATGAAATGAAAGTTTTGCAATTTATATTATACTTAATACCACATTGAAATATTAAAGCCATATGAAAGGACTTTTGCTGGCTTTAGTTTATGGTAGATCCTTTATTTTTTAGATCTTTGCTAGAAAAAGTAACATTTTTTTATATTGGAATAAGTATATACTAAATAATAAATACAGATATGTTTAGAACTTTGCCTGTTGAGATATATGTATGTCAGAATTATTGTAAATATAAAAGTTCAGGAATAGAATCTTACTGGTATGTGACCTTTGCGTATCTATTAAGTACATAAATATTCTTTATTTCCATTGTTTGGTTATAATATTAATATAATCACATTTATTTCTTTAGGTGTAAAAGATCAGCTAACTAAAGAGAACGAGGAGCTTAAACAAAGGAACGGAGCTTTAGATCAGCAGAAAGATGAATTAGATGTTCGTATGACTGCTCTTAAGTCCCAATATGAAGGTCGAATTAGTCGCTTGGAAAGAGAACTCAGGGAGCATCAAGAGAGACACCTTGAGCAGAGAGATGAGCCTCAAGAGCCTACTAATAAGGTGATTATCTAATTCTGTACGTTTTACTAGAAGGTACCTGGTAATTGAGTCCTATCAGCGTGAATTATAGCTAAACCAAAAACACGGAGAGAATGAATAGAAATAAAACATTCTAATGACATTTTTGAGTGGGATCTTGTGGGATAGGCACAGTAATCCATAGTCTTCTTTTTGTATAGGCTCCAGAACAGCAGAGACAGATAACACTGAAAACAGCTCCAGCTTCTGGTGAAAGAGGAATGTGAGTTTTAATCCTTTTATAGTCTATTTTTTTTTCTTTTAAAATTCAGGAAAGATCTGGAAATCTTTGGGGAGAAAAACAAATCTGTATTACAAAAGTATGTCCCATTAAATAGAGCTTTGTGACAAAGAAAGCATCTTTCATCTTTTAGTCTGTGATTGATGTCTAAGATAGACTACCGATTTTCCCTGTGATGTTAAGAATACCAATACAAGAGGCTGGGCTGAAACTTGGGGAAAGTGGTCAACTGTTGGATACATTTCACAATGGCAGGATGCACCACTGCAGACTATTTCCTGCACAGATTTCAATGCTTAAATTCAAAACCTCTTCAATAAGTGTTTTTGAAAAATTTAGTGAACAAAATGTATAGAGCTATACTGACTCTTTAAAAAAATTTTTTTTAATCTTCCAAAAGTCCATCTAAAGCAATGTTAAGGAAAAGAGAATTAGTAAGGTCTGAATACATATTAAGGTTGAATACTCACTTCAGGAAATATATGTGCTTTGATTTTGATAGAGTGTATGTACTTTATAAACAATATTTATAGTAATTCAATGATTCTTGTATTTTTCCCCTCTATAAGTGCAAGCACATCAGATCCACCAACAGCTAATATCAAGCCAACTCCTGTTGTGTCTACTCCAAGTAAAGTGACAGCTGCAGCTATGGCTGGGAATAAGTCAACACCCAGGGCTAGTATACGCCCAATGGTCACACCTGCAACTGTTACAAACCCTACTACTACCCCAACAGCCACAGTGATGCCCACTACACAAGTGGAATCACAAGAAGGTAAGTAAAATAATACCGGTATGAGTGGCCTGGCTGCTTATTTAGTTTTACTGTGAGGGGATGACAGTAACTTTAAGAATAAATGAGGCTTCCACTAAAAGCTAAAGTCAGACATGTAATAAAAGTAAACAGTTAATAGTTTTAAGTAATACCTCTCAGGATACTTGTTAATGCAAAAAATTTCCTCTCTTCCCTTCTTGCTTTGTTGTGTTTTGAAAAAGGGGAGGAAATTTAAACCTATCTGTATATGGCATGGTTTTCCAGGACCAAAATTTTCACTTAATTTTTTAAGGCACTTTTAAAAATACATGTTTTAATTATTTCAAAGGGAAAGGAAGGGGAAAAGAGAGAGGAGCACCAATGGGAGAGAGTTGGCTGCCTCCTGCACAGCCTGTACTGGGAATCAAGCTCACACCCAAGGCATGGGCCCTGACTGGGAATCAAACCAGCGGCCTCTCAGTGCCAGGATGAGGGCCATCTAATTGAGCCACACAGGCCAGGGCAAATTTTCACTCTTAAGAACTAGGAAAGGTGATACAAAATCCACTTTGGAAAACTAGACTAAGTCACTGGTTGAACCCAAACATCACTTTTTTGTTGAAATTGATCTCTTTATGGCTTTCTTTGCTTTGTTTCCATGACACTTTCCTATTCACTAGAGCAGTTACAATTCAGTTAAATACATACCTTTTTATTCCACTAGATTAAGTTCTTAAAGGGCAAGGATTTTCATTATTTAATCCTTTTATCCAACCCAAGATAGATAGGTGTTTAGTAAAACCTTACTAAATGCAACTTTTTTGACTTCTTGTCTAAACAAAATGATGCTTAGTAAATACTCATATTTGATGATGGCTTTTAATTTTCATTTATTTTATATAATTTAAATAGAATAAGAATTTAAAAATAGTTTAGACATTTAATTCAACTACCTATCAGTCCAGTAGCACAAAAATGCCTAATGCATTGCCTTTACCCTCTGTTTTTGTCACCTATAACACAGAATAGGGAGGATAATCCCAGCTTTGATAAGAAGACTTAATATATTAAGTATTATAATTATTTTCCAGCTATGCAATCCGAAGGACCTGTGGAACATGTTCCAGTTTTTGGAAGCACAAGTGGATCTGTTCGTTCTACTAGTCCTAATGTCCAGCCTTCTATCCCTCAGTCCATTTTAACTGTTCAGCAGCAAACACAGGCTACAGCTTTTGTGCAACCCACTCAACAGAGTCATCCTCAGATTGAGCCTGCAAATCAAGAGCTGTCCCCAAACATAGTAGAGGTGGTTCAGAGTTCGCCAGTTGAGCGGCCATCTACTTCCACAGCAGTATTTGGCACTGGTAAGATTAATTTTAAAATGAAGTGATAGTAGGCCTGTGTGCTTGTAGTTTCTTGGATATAATACATTGTCTTGAGTATTCTTTGTATATAGTTGTTTTCTACTGTGTATTAAAGTGGATGAATGTATTCCTAACATTTTATTTCAAGTTTAGTTTTTAAAATTAACTTTGTCTAAATTGTGTTTGCTATCATGCTCTAATTTAAGATTTAAATTATGTAATTTCAAAGTTTCAGCTACCCCAGGTTCTTCTTTGCCAAAGCGTACACGTGAAGAGGAAGAGGATAGCACCATAGAAGCGTCAGACCAGGTCTCTGATGATACAGTGGAAATGCCTCTTCCAAAGAAATTGAAAACTGTTACACCTGTAGCAACTGAGGTGTGTAAAGGTCTTTCTGTTTATTTTCTTTCAATAGAGTTAAGGTATTCTTTCAATTATAGCATTACTAGGTGAATAGACTTTTTGGGTGCTAAATCCAGAAAATTTCCTTAATTTACTGCAAAGTTTCCACTGACAATTCCAATATTATTACTGCTGCCAACAGTGTTTTAAATCCTTTACATATCTTTGATTAAATTAGTTCCCTTTTAAAAATAAAGCTACAAAATATAACTTAAATTCCCTTTCAGTTTTTTTTTAATTCAAAGAATATGTATAATCTCATGCATATTTTAAACTGTTATCTACTATCTTTTTCTCAAATTAACTAAAATTATAGTTATTTTCTTTTTTTGAGGATAAATTGTAATGAATTATTTTACTATGAAACATTGAAACTACTAAATTTCATGAGCATGTATTTAATTAATGCTCATAAGACTTATTTTGTATTTCTGAAGAATGTGATAATTTATGAGTAGGTATAAGTGAACATTTCTGACGTACAGTTTTATAAAATTACAAATGAGTTTTATTTTATTGGGAGAATTAGCTTAATTAATGCATTATCTCATGAACAGATGTGACTAACACTTGTATATTGTGATTCAGGAAGAAGTTATGGCAGAAGAAAGTACTGATGGAGAGGTAGAGACTCAAGTATACAACCAAGATTCTCAAGATTCCATTGGAGAAGTAAGTAAAACATTGAAAGTAACAAATTGTTGCTTTTAATGAATGAAATTAGCTTTGACAGTTGAATCATTATTTGGATTTTTTTAATTGGTTGCTTTCACATCTGGTGAAATACTAGAATTACCAATGCAATTTCTGCTTTCTTTTACTCCTGATTTGTATAATGCCTTCTAAACTTTATTGAAGGGATATTTTGTTTATACTTAGCACAGGTTTTTCCATGCTAACAGTCCTAATGAGTAAAGACTATCCACTTAGTTATTTTGGAAGGATGAGTGTCGGTTGAGTCTTGAGTTAACCCATAGTGTCCAATATGGTGGACCTCTATTGCTTCCCTTACTGAAATAAATAAATCCATGACAGGAAATGCATTTATACACTTCTTCATTTTTTGAACTCTGATTTAGACCTCTTCAGATGCAATCTCACTGGTGGAAAGGCATAGACTGAAGTAGCAAAGCACTAGGTTCCATTTCTAACTCTACCACTTAGAAGCTGTGGGACTATAAGCAACTTTTTAATTCTCTCTAAGCCTCAAGTTTCTCATCTGTTGGACTAATATAATTTCTAGCTTTGAAAGATACCTAAAGTGATATCTGCCACATATTAGGCACTCAAAGATTTTTTTATTTTTCTTCCATCCTTTTGCCCCACATATTGAGAATTCATAATCTAACAGAACTCATTACTATAAGCCTAGTGTTGTTTCTAGGAAATTTGCATTTATTGATTAATTTAATTCTCAAAACAACCCTATTTTATAGGTGGAAAACACCTAACGCCCAGAGAAGTCACATACCCAAGTTCTCACAGCATTAAAGCTGGTATTTGAAGAGGGTATTAATCTTGAAACAGTATTTTCTGCCTGAATAAATTTTCAGGATCATTTTATTCTAAAATTATTTTATCTGTATAGAATAAAGGAATTGTTTTAAGCTAATCATAAGAAACCATGGATTGTAAGTAAATTTTCTTAGCTGCATTACTTTTTCCAGTTTTCTTTGGGTAAAAACATGAAACTAAATCTTTAGGATGAATACATAGCACACTAAATTACATCTTTTTCATGTATCTTTCAGCAGATATCTGAAGAGCATAACAATTGTCAGATTTGTTTAAATTATACTAAAGTATCTGCAAAGTTTTTCCTTATGATTAGCAAAATGGCCTGTGACTCAAAATGCCATTTGGTTTTTCATTCTGCCTTGTAGCACTGTCAACTAAATGTGTAATAGTTTTATTTTTCTGATTTTCTGGCAGTAAAGTAGATGTTCCTGACAAGTGTTGCTTTTCTTGAAATAAGCATGTCACATTTTTATTATATCACTAGAGGCCTGGTGCATGAAGTTTGTGCATGGGGGCGGGGTCCCCTCAGCCTGCACCCTCTCCACTCTGGGACCCCTTGGGTGATGTCATCCCTCTCACAAACCAGGACCACTGACTCCTAACTACTTGCTTGCCTGCCTGATTGCCCCTAACTGTCCCCCCCACTCCTCCTACTGGCTTGGTCACTCCCGACTACCCCTCCTGCCGACGTAGTTGCCCTTAACTGACCCCTTACCACCACCTGCCTGTCGCCCCCAACTGCCCCCCCTCTGCTGGCCTGGTTGCCCCTCGCTGCCCTCCCCTACTTCACCCACCACCAGTCTGGTCACCCCCAACTGGCCCCCCCTGCAGGCCTGGTAGCCCCACACAGCTTGCTGCTCAGTCATTTTGTCACCCCTCACCCCCTGCCAGCCTGGTCGCCCCACACAGCCTGTTCGGTTGTCCATTCAGTTATTTAAGATGTGATGGTCGCTTAGCCTTTTATATGTATAGACTATGGGGCGGGGGCAGCCTGGCCTGTGCCCTGTCAAAGTGCAGGAGGCCCAAATTCGTTCGCCCCAAAGAGGTAGGCCCCACCCTTCCATCCAGGTCTCCTCAATGGATTACCCCAAAGAGGTAGGCCGGGGTGTGGGGGTCCCGCCTTTGTACTGCATGGAGCTGGGAGGCAGGACTCCCAGGCAGGCCTTGCTGTGCAGAGCCAGGAGAAGGGAGGACCCCAGGCAGGCCTTGCTGGACCCCCAGGCAGGACCCACCTCCTCCTGGCTCCACAAGGAGGCGGGACTGCCAAGCAGGCTCCATGCTGTGCATGCAGTGTCAAGCCCAGCCCTACCCACCTGCATGCACCTGCTGTGTGCTTAGCCATAAGGGCGTCATGGCATGACGACTACTTAGGCTTTTATTAGTAAGGATATACGTAGATGACTTCACTCTTTTTCCGTTACACTAAATGTAATCTTTATGAATGATTTTGCTTATAAGACATTGTTTCTGGCTTGTATAAAAAATAGATTTTGTTGAGTGTTTAAACAGTAGACATTTCATATTTTATAGTAAAAATAAAAATAAAGTTAAAATTATAGTTTATTTAAACAGCTAGCAAATGGAATTGTGAGGAAAAATAAAGCAAAAAATCATTTTAAAATCTAATATCTTTAATGTAGTTTGAAGAGTTAGGATAATCAGAGTTTTGGGGATAATAGAAGTGTCCTTGTAAAAAGACAATAATAATAATACCTTAGTGTATTTTCCAGACTAATTCTGGTTTAGACACCGGGGGGGGGGGGGGGGGGGAGTTAGGTTGCAGGCTCATGGTTGTTTTTTTTAAACTGGTTTGCTACTATACATTCAACTAATCAATTGGCTGTTCTTGACATTGACATATATCATAAGTATGAAATATGCATTGGAATTTGAAGACTTATTACAAATGTTAAAATGCAGAATATGTGGTTAATCTGTACATTGATTACATGTTAAAATAATGTTTTGGCTCTGTTAAGTATGTTATTAAAATTGATTTCCCCTATGTCTTGTCTTTTTAAATGACTACTAGAAAATTTTAAATTGCGTATGTGAATCACACTGTGTCTCTTGTTATATTTCTGTTTGACAACACTAATCTTACAATGTCATGTTAGTAGTTTTGACACATCTGTATATTTTGTGTGAGTGTGTGTGCGCATAACTGTTATTTTTACTTGATTTTAGAGAGGAAGGGAAAGAGAAAGAGACATCAACAAGAGAGAGATACATTGATCAGTTGCCTCCCGAAGTTCCCCAACTGGGGATCAGACCCGCATCCTAGTATGTACCCTGACTGGGAGTTGAATCCTCTACCTTCTCATGGATAGGATGACGTTCTAACCAACTGATCCACACTGGCCAGGGCTATTTTTTTTTATTGGGATATTATCTAATAAGATTTATAATGTCTCTATAGGGAGACAATAAAGAAACCCAAAGGTTAATCTTTTGTTTTTAAAATTCTTTTGAAAACAATGTTTTTAAAAATAAAATGCTCATAGCCCATATGTGTTCTTTAGTCTTTACTTGGATTTATGGTATGTTACTGATAGATTTAGGAATATTCAACTTTTTATATATTTTTTTAACTTTTAAAGGGAGTCACCCAAGCAGATTATACTCCAGTGGAAGACAGTGAAGAAACCTCTCAATCTTTACAAATAGATCTTGGAGCCCTTCAGTCAGATCAGCAAACAACTTCATCCCAAGATGGCCAAGGCAAAGGAGATGATGTCATTGTAATTGACAGTGATGACGAAGAAGAGGATGATGATGAAAATGATGGAGATCATGAGGTTTGAAATCCATTTTTGTTTTTAATTTATCTTTATTTTTCAAAGTAAATATGTCTTCTCCACTCCCCCCTCCACCCCCCCCCCGCCCCCGTCACTACCTCTGGTTCACACCTTTTCCCCCTCCAGGCCTACCACGCTGTTGTCTATGTCCATAGGTTGTGCATATGTGCATATAAGTTCTTTGAAATGCTGAAATCATCCAGACTACTAATGCATCAAACAATAAATTTTGATTTTCTGTCGGTATAAATCAGTGTTTTTGCTTTTTCTTTTACCTTGATTAGCTCCTAAATTAATATTTTTTAAATGTTTTTTTACTGATTTTTTTACAGAGCAGAAGGGAGAGAGATAGAAAGTCAGAAACATAGATGAGAGAGAGACATCGATCAGCTGCCTCTTGCACGCCCCCTACTGGGAATGTGCCCGCAGCCAAGGTCTATGCCCTTGCCAGAATCGAACCTGGGACCCTTCAGTCCACAGTCTGACGTTCTGTCCACTGAGCCAAACCGGTCTCGGCCTAAATTAATATTTTATAGTAAAATTGAGTGTAGAACACTGATGAAGAACCCCTTTGTTTTTTAAATGATTGCTAAGCACTTTAGGATTTGTTAGACTAGTTAGACTTAATCATAAATCTTACTGTAGGTGATTGGATTTAATTGTAAGATCTGTGGTTTCTAGAAATAATAGAAGAAACTCAGTCGTCTCCCCCCCCCCCCCCCCCCCCCCCCGGAGCCCATAGTCCTTTTTAAAAGGAAAATGAGGTATAATAATTGAGGCATATTTTCAGTGACACTCTGTGTTTTATTTTGGGAGTTAATCCTATATAGACAGCTTCATATTTCAGATTCTGTTAATTAATCAAACCTCATACTAATTTTATCAGTCTTTAATGCCACATACTAAATTTAAAATTAAAGTGGATCACTTGACACCTTCTGGACATGTAGGAGCTTTAATTATTGAACTGATTAGTTTCAGAATTGATTGTTATTGTATTAGTACTGATAAATTTTACAGTTGCTACCACTGAACTAATCCCATAACAACTCCTGTAGCCTGATCAACAAGATGCTACATAAATTTCTAAGTATGTTATCAAGATGTTCACAACATCTGCACCATATCCTAGATCTTCATTTATATGTAGGGATCTTTTTAATAGGATTATGAAGAAGATGAGGAAGAAGATGATGATGATGAAGATGACACTGGGATGGGAGATGAGGGTGATGATAGTAATGAAGGCACCGGTAGTGCAGATGGCAACGATGGATATGAAGCTGATGATGCTGAGGTAACTTGTTAGAATTTTGACCATGCATTTTAAGGTCTTACTGTTCTCCAAAGGTATTAAAAGGCCTCTATTCTTAGAACACTACAACTTTTTATACCTTTGGGTTAGTTTCTACACCCTTTGTGTAGCTGATTAATATTTCTTAAGACAATTATATTTAGTTTATTTGCACTTAGTATTTATATTTTGTTTTTAGGGTGGTGATGGGACTGATCCAGGTACAGAAACAGAAGAAAGTATGGGTGGAGGTGAAAGTAATCAGAGAGCTGCTGATTCTCAAAATAGTGGTGAGATTCTTAGTCTCTTTTCCATGGAAGATTCTGGTAATATTTTCTAAATTAAGATTGCATTTATCATATAGGTCATAAAACTTGGTTAGTAAATTGGCAAGCTCAAGATTTATGCTTGTCCTAGCTTTGTCATTTTATTCTGTCATAAAGTCTGCTATATTTATACCTGTAAAGTGTAGATATTATACCATCTTTTCTACCTCATTGGACTACTGTAAGGTTAAAACATTGAAACCTGTAAAATATTACAAATACCATGTGTTGCTGCTGTTATTGTTAAGTGAAAAAATTAAGGTACTTCTAACAGCAGTTCACAACCAGAAGAGGTCAATCTAACAAGCTACATGTTTCAAGAGTGTGGATATTGGAGCTTTGCAATATTAATATTGTCTGCTTATCCAATGAATAAAAGCCTTTTTGACCAATATAGCATGTTTTTTGTTAAATTTTTGAAATGATGAGTTCTGGAGGGCCATTGAAATGTAGGCAGTAAAGGATTTTGATTCATAGAAAAAAATTGCAGAATCATTTAAAAAAGTTAGTGATCATCTATTATTAATATTCTGGTTTATAAATAATATTAAGCCAAAGTCATGAGTATCATAAAAAGCATGAGTATAATAAATCATGAATATAATAAAAAAACATATATTTAGTCTAATGGAAAACAGTGTCTCTGAGTTTTCATATAGAGCTATGTATTTTAAAGGCACTACAAGGTATACAATCATTTGAATTAAGGACGGGCCAGTTTCCATTTTAAATTTTTAGGAGAAAAATAAACTTAATGGCTATTAATCATATAACGAAGAATAGTATTTAAGAGATGAGGTAGGATGAGTATCATTAATCTTAAGTAATAAAGCATTTGTAGGTTAAAGATACATCTTTTGTGTAGTTGGGATAAAGGGGGATTTTTAAATTTTATTTATTGCCTTATTGCTGGAACCAAAATTCATGACCCTGGTCATTTGAATAACCAAAATTCACAATGTCAAAATTCAGGGTGAGGAAAGGTTTACTAGTGGAGAAGGAAAAGATGGGAGACCTAATGGTGCCTTAGATCCATCTTGCTCACTGGTCTAAGTTAAGGGGCTGGAGGAATAGGTATGTGGAAGCACTTACAGGGCGAGTTTTAATTTGAGGGCCTTGGAACTTGGCTATTTATGGTAAAGGGATGAACAAGACAGGATCTTCCTGGACAACCCTTGGCATCGGGAAGGATTACAGTGTTCAAGTTCTGGTTGTCCTGGTCCTTTAGTGGGGGCAGGGTAGGGAGTGAGACTTTGTTTGGTTCCAGGTGTAGCTGAAGGTCGACGTTTTCTCTGTTTATGCTTCATCTGTGACTTACAGTTTGGGTCTGTTGTTTCTGAAAAGCACTTTAGTGTTTTGTTAAACAGGATGTTTCTGTGGTTACAAAACCCCCCTTTTTGTGTTCATTCCTTAATCTTGAGGGAAATAGGGCAACCGCAACCAAGTCCAGGTTCAGTTAAGAGGCAGGAGCTGTCCACTGGGCATCTGTTATCCAGCTTTTACTCCTATCTCTTCCACGATGGTTCCTGAGCCTTAGAGGAGACAAGCAGAGACCATAGCAATAGTAGAGAGCAGCAGGCCAGAATATCTGTACTCTAATGAGATCAAGACTAAAGTAACTTTTGTTGTTTTGTCCTCAAACCATGATAAGCAGGCAAGGTTTAGGGAAAAAGGGCAGTTTTAGTTCTTAATGATTTCAAGTCACTGCACAATCAATTGGCATCCAGTCCAGTTTACAAGTAGCAAACAAAACTCAAAAGGCCATGGACAGTGCTAGAATCTAATATGCAAAAAGGTATGTTGTGGATCCTATTGAAATATTTTCTCTCTAAAATCATCCTGATTTTTACCAAAGATAGCCAAATTAATACTAGTGTATCTGCAAAATAAATCTAGTGTCAATAAACTTGGCCTATTTGTCTAACTGCAGCAAGAATAGTAATTAATCATAGAGGTACCATTAAATGTGCTTTTCTGGAATTTTCCTAAGGAATATTCAGATTGAACTTTAACCTCTCAAGATTAAAAAGCCATAAACTAATGAATATTAATCATATAATGAAGAATAGTTTTTAAGAGATGAGATAAGAGATTAATCATACTGGGGTAATAAATTTTTTGAAACATTTTGTAGATTTACAATACATCTTTTGTGTAGTTGAGATAAAGAGGGATTTTTTTTTTGCCTTAGTTCTGAAACCCAAGTTCATGCCCCTGGTGCTTTGAATGGCCAAAATTCAAACTGTCAGACTTCTGCAGTACCTATTGATGAAGGTGAATTCCTCTGTTAAGGTTTCCAACATATTCTGAAGTTCTTTCTTTGCATCTCCCAAGAAGCAACCTTAGATCCTCACCTGGTAAGACTGCTGTGAACACATAAACAAGACATCAGGCTATTTTCCTATAGGGTTTTTTTATTGGCTTCAAAAGTCAGTCTTAAATCCTGAAAGATTTTTGGTCACATCTGTATCTGCGTGTCTCTCTCAAACATAACTTTTCAGTCAAAACCTTGATAATAAAACCAGTTTCCAATGGTATCCCATTATAAAGAAAGCATCATTATTGAACTTTGGTGACAAATAATCACTTTGCCATGAAAATAAAGACATTCCTTAGAAGTTTCTACATTCTGGAAGGATCCAGTAGGGAGAAAAAAGTAAATGTTTCAATTCTGCTAAGAGATATAGTTTACCAAGTTGCTAAGTCATTGGTAAACACATTTCCTTTTGTTTTGGAAAACAAAAGATTAAAGAAGTCAACAATTTCTAATGAAAACGTCATAAAAATTTTAACCATTTTCATTAGTTCATGCACTTCTATGAAAATGAACTTGTTCTACTTGAATCCGGTTTTTTCTGTTAATGGCAAGGTTGTCTCTTACGGTTCATATGGTTTGCTCAGTAAAGTGGTTATCTCCGTCACTAGAGATTGTGTAAGGTAGACCCCAAGTAAGGAACAAATTGTCTAACAGTTTCTTTGCCATTATAAAGGCATCAACCTTGTGGCAGAAGAAAGCTTCAGCTCATCCAGGTTACATACAAAAATCCAGATTTTGCTCTGGAAGATAACCTATCCGTAGTGCCTATAATAAGAAAATATGTACATTTTTCTTTGTCATATAAAGGTGTGTGTCTTTCTTTGGAGCCTTCTCCAAATTTCCAATCCAAGTACCTTAAATTTTGAAAGAAAACGAAGAAATGCTATTTACATAGCAAAACTTTAGTTCTTATTATTTAGGAGATTTAGTTTTCATAACTAATCAAATAACTGATTAAGACAATATAACACAAAATTATTTTGATAAAGCACAGAATATTTGCTTTCTAGGCAGGAAACTTTTTCACAGTTTCAGTAACAGACCAGTAGTCTTTTTCAGTGGAGAGAAACCTAACTCTAATTTTGTATCAGCTTACTTATTGGACTAATAAACACAGGTAGAATAAAAGTATTATTTAATTATTTAGATTCTAAAGTTATGCCTATTTAACCAAACCAGTGTAAAACCACCTTTAATGTCAAATATTTTTTTTAGATTTGGGTTAGTCTGTTAGGTTTTTTGAGAATTCTTATGTAAGCACAAGTTTAAGCCAATTAAATATAAATTAGCAATACCATACAGGGTAGAAATATCGTATATCTAGAACAAACATATACTAATATACATAAACATACAGACCAATGGAGACAAATCTCATAGCTTTCATTTTATTTATTTGTCTTTAAATTTTTATTGTTGAGGGTATTATAGATGTCTCCCTCCTCTTCCCCTCTCTCCCCCCAATTTTCCCCTCCACCTGGTTCCTGTTCTGCCCCAGGCCTTCACCTCCCTATTGTCTGTGACCATAGGTAATTAATATATATGCATGTAAGATCTTTGGCTAATCTCTTACCATCCTCCTCCCCTGCCTTCCCTCTGAGATTTGTCCGTCTGTTTCCATGCCTCTGATTCTATTGTATTCATCAGTTTATTCTGTTCATTAGATTTTTTACTCGTTTGATTTTTAGATTCAGTTGTTATGTATTTATTGCCTCTTTATTGTTCATATTTTTTATCTTTTCATTCTTCCTTTTCCTCTTAAAAGAATACCCTTCAGCATTTCATGTAACACTAGTTTGGTGGTCATGAGCACCTTTAGCTTTTTCTTGTCTGTGAAGCTCTTTATCTGACCTTTAGTTCTAAATGATAGCTTTGCTGGTTGTAGGTCCTTGTATTCATCATTTTGAATATTTCTTGCCACTCCCTTTTGGCCTATAAAGTTTCTGTTGAGAAATCAGTTGACAGTCATATGGGTGCTCCCTTTTGGTAACCAACTGCTTTTCTCTTTATGCCTTTAAGACTATCTCTTTGTCTTTAACCCTTGGCATTTTAATTATGATGTGTCTCTCGGTTTGGTCCTCTTTGGGTTCTTCTTCTTTGAAACTATGTGCTTCCTGGACTTGTAAGTCTATTTCATTCACCAGGTAGGGGAAGTTTTCTGTCATTATTTCTTCAAATAAAATTTCAATGTCTTGTTCTCTCTCTTCCTTCTGTCACCCCCATAATGCAGATGTTGTCCCAGAGACGCTTTATATTATCTTCATATTTTATATTCTTTTTGCTCCAACTGATTGGGTGTTTTTTGTTTCTTCATTTCCAAATCATTGATTTGATTCTCGGAATTGCCTACCATTGAATCCCTATAAATTATTCTTTATTTCAGTTAGTATATGCTTAATTTCTGACTCATCCTTTTTCATGTCTTTGACATTCTTACTAAGATCCATGAATGTCTCACTAAGTCCCTTAAAGCTCTGTTCGAGTCCCTTGAAGCTCTCATTAAGATCCTTGAGTAACCTTATAACCATGGTTTTGAATTTTGCATCCAATAGTTTGTTTGCTTCCATTTCTTTCATTTGTGACATGTTTCTTTGTCTCCATATTTTGGCTGCTTCCCTGTTTTTGTTTTTATGTATTAGGTAGAGCTGCCTAATTGGTAGAGTTGCCTTGTATAGTAGGTGTCCTGTGAGCCCCGATAGTTCAGCCTCCCCAGTCACTTGAGTTGGGCACTCTAGGTATGCCCTTGTATGGGCTGTGTGCATAGTCTTGTAGTTGGACCTTGATTGCTGTTGGCATCACTGGGACGAATTGACCTCCAGGCCAATTGGCTGTGAGCTCCAACTGCGACTACAGTGGAAGAGCAGCTGTGCAGAAGACACCCCTATGGTATAGGACTTGCTTCAGTGGTGCTTTGGTGCTCACTGAGTCTGGCCCTTGAGTGTGTTGCTTGTGGATGTGTACAGTTGTAATCTGGTATGGCCTGAAGCTGTCCACTGGGTGCACTGTCTCTCAGACCTCCCTGGAGGTGAAAAGTCAGCTACTTCCTGGGTCCAACTGGCAGGAGCCCTACAGAGAGAAAATTCTATAGATGGCTGCTACTTGTATTGGACTTGTGAAGCAAGGTAGGCTGGTGCTAGTGAAGGGTCTTGGGCCTGTTATTTATAGGTTTGGTATACACTGATTCAAGCTGCTGCCTGCTTATTTGAGAGATTTTAGGAAAGTCTGAAGCCTGAGTCAGGAGAGGCCATTCATAATGGAAAAGCTGCTGCAAACAGCTTGGGTGGGGCTGTGAATTGGATGGGGTGAGGTCTCAGAGAATCACCAGGGTAGAGGGAACAGTGTGAGCCAAGCGGATGGAAACTCGGGTCTACCAATCATCTCTGAGATGGGGGTGGTCCCAGCACAGAAACAATGATCCCTGCAAGGACCCCATCTGGGGGAAAGCCACCCCCAAATTCCTGCCCTGATACCAGACAGTCCAGTTCCTTCCTGTATTGTGTCTGGGTTCCCCAAAGCCACCCAGTGCCAGAGATCGAGTCAGTAAGTTCATGCACTGTCCCTTTCAGGGAACATGTGGGTCTCCAGCAGCCTCCATGTGACTCAGCCACAATCCCTGCTGGTTTTTATAACCCAAAATTATGGGGGCTTCTCTTCCCAGCTCTGGAACCCTAGGCTAGGGGGGTCCGGTGTGGAGCTAGGACCCCTTGTTCCTCACAGTAGAAGAGCAGCTAAAATATCTCTCCTGACTTAAAAAAAAAAAACGGCATGGGTACCAATCCAGCCCTTTCTGTGCCTCTGCCCCTCCTACGAGTCTCAGTGTCCTTTCTTCTTTACTTCTGTAGTTGGACTTACATTTATCCAGCTTTCAGGTGGTTCTGAATGGTGGTGTTTTGTATTTCAGATGTAATTTTGATGTGGTTGTGGGAGGCAGCAAGTACTGGTGTTTACCTGCTCGGCCATCTTGGTTCTCAATCATAGCTTTCATTTTAAAGCATTAACTTCTATGGCCCAAGTACAGTGAATAACTTGGGGTTGTAAAACTGGATCCAAATGATGTTTCTGGCAGATGGGCAGAGTGAGTTAGGATTTTACTCCGATGACCAAGCTTTGCATGCTGTAAGAATTCCTTTTAAGTCGTTTTAAAAGTAATTTATTATCAATCAAAGAATGCATTCCATTGTCTCCAAGGGGCCTGAGAGCCTCTCCTTCAAGGGTGCCCCTTAACATGGACACTGGTCAACAAACACAACAGAATATGGGAAGAAAGTGTGCACAATAAAGTTCAAATGCTCAGGAGGTAAAAAGAGTGGCTTCAGGACACCTGAGTTAAAAGTGGTAGATTTTCCTGGAGGAAGATGGCTAGAATGGAGCCTGAACACACATGGCAGCTGCCACATGTCTGGAGATGAAGATGGGGGAGGGAAAGAAGCCACAGACCCAATATCACTTCTTAACTTCAAGCCAACTAACAAAGTATACTCAGCGAGATCAACATAACACACAAACAAGGTAATTGAGTACTATCCCGACCAAATCTTAGGTAAACTATACAAGTTACAGATTGCAAATTCAAGTGGCCAAAATAGTTGAAAAATCAGGTAAAAATCATACAATTATTCTCTTCTCCAACAGGGAAATAAAATAAATGTGTCTTATTTCAAAGAAAAAATGGAGGAGAAAGGAGTTCCTGGTTGTCCACGCCAGGATGACTTACCCTACTTCCAAATCAAGCACATCAACTTGCAGAGAGACACAACAAATATACTTCACACCGTCTACCACAAACAAAGACACAAATGGGTAGAGCCCAGACATTCTGATCCTGCTCTTAAATGAACGCCCCCAACTAAGGTTAAATGCAGGTAGTTTTGTCCCAAGAGAGAGAAAGCCCACATAGAAGATTCTTGGCTGCACACTTACCCCAAAACAAAACCAACGTAGATTGAAGTCCAAAGACATTTTCTTATTCCAAATGAGCTCTGTGCTGATTTGGCCAGCGCCTGCCAGGGAAAGTACCTTCCAGGCCCCCAAGGCAAAACATCTGTGGAGGCTGTTCCAGGTTTGGCCTACCATAAGCACTAGCTGCTGACTAGCTCACCAAATTGTTACTGAAAGCAAAGTTTGTGTGCCCAGTGCTTAGAAAGACCAAAACTCAAAACGTTCGAGCTTGGAGTGAGGAAAGGTTTATTGATCAAGAAGACGCCAAGGGAGAAGAAGATGGGAGACCTAAATGGTACCTTATATGCATCTTACTGGCCTAGGTTAATGGTTTTTAAGGGGTTAGGGAGAATAGTGCTGACAAGGCATTTGTAATTGGGGACCTTGGAACTTGGTCATTTATGGTAACGGCATTAACACCGGATCTTCCTGAACAACAGTTTCTTGGTATCTGAAAGCGTTCCAGTATTCAAGTTCGATTATGTCCTGGTTCTTTGGTTAAAGGGGGAGACTTTAGTTCAGGTACAGCAGGAGACCAAAGCCCTTTCCTCTGCACGTGGGTCACTACATGCATGACCTGCACTTTTGGTCCACTCTGAAATGAGCTTCAGTGTCTTTTTAGGATAGGTCCATTTTGAGCTGATTCTGTGGTTGCATCTGTGTGTTATTTCTAAATGCTACGTCTACGTGTTTTAAGGGAAAATGTTCATACCCATTTTTCCCAGATACAAAGCATGTAACAATTGCTTATTGAATACTTGCTAGAGAGTTTTCCTTTTTACAATCAAGCAGAAATTGGCCTAGTAGTCTGGATAAAATTTAATTAGTGGATAGATTATGTACATTGCCAGTAGTTACAAAAATGCTTTTTCTGAGCATGTATACTTGTATTGAATTAATTCCCACAATAAGCTTGCCAGGTTTAAGTACCAGTGTAGAATCTGAGAAACAGAGGTAGAAATAAGCAAAGTGACTTAACTAAGGTCACAAAGCTATTAAGTGTTAAAGCTAGAATCTGTTCTAGACCTAACTTTTAAACTACTAAGTTCTGTAATATCTTACTGAACTTTCAAAGTAGATAATAGCTTCTGATGTTTCTACCATATATATTGTAGACACAGATATCTGAAGGATCATTAAATTCAAAATTTAGGAAAACCAAAATATAAGAGTGCCATTTTGGGGCTTTTCCCAATAGTCTTCATCCTGCTTGAGTGTAATACTGATGCCACTCTAAGGAATTTGCCAATTTTAATAATATGAGCCAAAATGTATTAAATGCTTACTTTATCATGTGTTAGGCTAAGTGCTTATGTCTACTATTTGAAACCTTCAGAAAAAAGTCTTTCTTGTAGATTACATCTGTTGCGTTAACCAACCAAAAAGGTTAAGGAACTTGGCTAAAAGCCATATTATACCGATAATTCCATACCCATTATCTCTGGGCCCACCATACCTCACTCCTTTCCTTTTGAAAATACTACAGGGGTGAACATTCCTAATGGCAAGATTCACACTTTTGGGATTGTCCAAGTTATTTTGCAGTAAGTTTAATAGTTCAAAATAAGCTTCTCTTCTCCTGTAGGTGAAGGAAATACAGGTACTGCAGAGTCCTCTTTTCCCCAGGAGATTTCTAGAGAACAGCCATCATCAGCATCTGAAAGACAGACCCCTCGAGCACCTCAGTCACCAAGACGTCCACCACACCCACTTCCCCCAAGACTAACCATTCATGCCCCACCTCAAGAGTTGGGACCACCAGTTCAGGTATTAAAAGTAGTGGTCATTCTGAAAAATGAACTTTTAAAAATCTTGGCTCTTTCCCATTTCCATTAGATACTGCCTTTTTTCCCCCAGAAATTAAGTGAAACCTTTAATGTTTTGGCATATTTTTATAAAATTCTTTAATTGAAATGAATCATTTCCTTGAAAAGGCAAGGCTGACTGGAAGTTGTGCATAAGTTGAAATGGTTATAGTCATAGCAAATAAAAGTCTGGTCACTGTTTCTACATATTACAAAAGGAAAAAAATATTCTTGGATTTTAATTAATGTAAAATGTATTTTAGCAGCTGACCACCATCTGTTTGTTTTTCCCCTCTAAGTTGCATGTTTTTTTAAAAAGGAAATTCTGTTCTGCTTAACAAAACATTCTTCATTTTTTAATAATCATACTTATTAATTCCCACTTTGAAAATTAATGAAAGTGTGCATAACTCGTGGGATATCTCTATTAATCAGAAGCTCTTGCAGAAACAGGACAAGTACAGAGGCTCTAGTAATCTAGCTTGAGTTTTAACCCTTTAGAGCATATGGAATATTTTCAAGTGTAGATCTAAAATACCACTTGTGAAGAAAACTGCATTATGTGAAAATATAAAGTCTTAAAAGATTGTGTATGGATCCTGCAAAATATACCAAATCTATCAGTTTAAAATTGACTAAATTGAGAAACAGTTTATATGTAGTACTGCTGAGTAATCTTTCCAAAAGATAAATAAGCCATAAAATCCAAAAGCATACTTATTAATGAATAAATTAGTTACAAAGAAATAAGATATGATCAAAGATTAGTTTTAAACATTAGTTAATATTCTGTTTATTAGTTAATTAAATATTTGTTGGTTTAATGATAAAGACTGTATAATTAAAAAGTTGTCATAGTTTAAAACTGGTTCCTTTAGTATAAGATTAGTAGCAGTTTTTCCTGAAAAATATTCTGATGATTATTACATCATCTGCTAACATTTTTGTTATGTTACCAAGTAAGCATAATAAGCTCCATTGGTATTTAGTGTTTGTTTCATTGTCTAATTCCTTAAAAACAAATATGTAATTCCTTTCTTGGCCCAGAGAATTCAGATGACTCGGAGGCAGTCGGTAGGACGTGGGCTTCAATTGACCCCAGGAATTGGTAGCATGGTAAGTACCTACTCGCCTCCTTCCCCCCGCCCCTCCTCCCCGTTTTAAATCAGTTTATTTGTTCAGCAAATATTTGTGTAGTCGATATGTGTTTCTGTCATGCCTGTGTAATTCCTTTTTTGTTTTTGTTTTAGCAGCAGCATTTTTTTGATGATGAAGACAGAACAGTTCCAAGTACCCCAACTCTTGTGGTGCCACATCGTACTGATGGATTTGCTGAAGCAATTCAGTAAGTGAAAGAGAAACATTTTTGTGACTAATCAAATTCTTACTGCTTTGCTGTTAATTTGTTTACATTTGATTGAGTCTTCTTCTATGTACTATTTTCAGGCGGTAGTATGGGAGGGTTGAGAATGTACTGTTGGGGAAAATTATATCGAGGGAATGAAATACAGTTGCTTCCATCAGGAATTTGAAGTTTAGAGTTAGTGTAACAATGGTTGAGAACATGGAGTTTAGAGTTAGAATACCTGGGTTTGAAATCTAGCTGTTCTGCTTACTAGCTGTATCAAGTTATTTAGGTTCTCTGTTCTTGAGTATCCTCATATTACTTATGGGAATGATGATGCAATAGTTCCCATCTTGTAAGATGTGAGAACTACAGAATTTATGTTAATATGTTTAGAATATTATTGGCAGATAGTAAAATGCTTTGTAGACTGGTGGTGTTTATAAGTACAGTGATCATGGTGGATAGTATTGTGAAAGCACTAAGCATATGAGCAAATAAATATAATCTTAATAATCTAGGAGAATAGAGGTATAAGCAATAGTCTTTATTAACACAAATGAAGAGGTGATTTATTTCAACAATTAAGAGGAAAGAGTCCGAGAATACTTAATGGGAACAGCATTGAATCCCTAACACTTATTGAGCATTTCCATAAACCAGTTTATTTAATCCTCATACCAAGAGAGTATTATTGTTGCTCTTTTATAGATAAGGACGCACAGAGATGATAATGAATTTGCCAGAGGTCAAACAGCCAGGAAGTGGCAGTTTTTGGTTTCAAACCAGTCAGTCTGGTTCTAGAACCTAGGTAAACTATTATGCTATACCACTCCACTTAAAGGATAAAAAGGCTTTCCATGTGAAAATATATGTGTTTGATAGATACATAGAGATATGTTTAGTATTTACTTAGATACATAGAGATTTCTACCAGGGTCAAGAAATATGACGCATATAGTTCAGAGACATGAAAGTTATTTATATATAAATCATCTATATATAAATCACATGTAGTATAAATTAATATTGTTACCAAAATCTTTGCTGATATTTTGAAAATGTATAAATAAGAATTCTTAACTTTATTTTCCATCTTTTTCCTTCCCATTTTGCTTATGCTCTCATTTTTTTCTATATTTTTATCATTGTGTACAGGGTAACTTTACATTTCATCTTAAATCAATTTTTGTCTATTTAGTTCCCCACAGGTTGCTGGTGTTCCTAGGTTCCGGTTTGGGCCACCTGAAGATATGCCACAGACAAGTTCTAGTCACTCTGATCTTGGCCAGCTGGCTTCTCAAGGAGGTAAACAGCTAAGGACTTGTATCTCCTGGCTTTACTTATATTTGGCAATAAACTATTGTGATGTGATTTTTTCTTAAAAGTAAGCACATATAAATATAAAAGAAATTGAACTCTAAATAATTCCTCTTTTTATGAGGAAAGCTGTATTATATGTACTATTTATGAAACATCGTCTTACATATAAATCTTTTCAACAAAGTTCTGAGTTCTTTGAACATAGACCCTAGCTGCTACATTTGCATCTATTCTGGCACCTCGTATAGCATCATATATGTACTGAGTGTTAAGGAATATTTCTTAAACCAGTAAACATAAGTAAATACTACTACCCGTTTTAAAGTTTCTAGAAGAAATGCAACATATTTTGTGTTTGATTTGACAGTTTCCATTTTACCAAAAAAAATACACAATTTAACATTTCTAGTTAAGTGCATAATACAAGTTAGATATTTTCCATTAACATTAAAAATAAGAAAAATAAAATGTTAAAAATATGTGGAATAAAATGATTTCTAAATTAAGTTATAGTAGTTGGTTATTTGGACATGAATTATGCATTTCTGGAATTAATGACATTTAATCTTCATTTGGTACCCATATAGCCCACTGTATTTCTGGGAAGCTGTCATTTAGCATTGTGTAAGTGAATAGGGAATGCATACTACTTGAGTAAGTCCTAGGCAAAAGACTAATCTGTAGCCCTCATATAAGTCATGTAGTATAAATTTGTCCCTCATGGTTTAAGATATTAGTTTTAACACTATACCTCTACAATATGAAATTGTGAGTTAACTTCATATAAATTCAAAATTCTCTGTGGCAATTTCTAGACTTGGAAGTTGCCACCATTTGCTAACTGTAATTTTGTGAAAGTTGATTAACCTTCTTAAAATTTAGTTTCAATAGCAAAAAGGGGACTGAATAATACCTTGCAGTTTTGGTGATAAGGAGAATCTAACATAGTTGGGTATTCAGTAAAGTTACCTGGTATAAAACTGTAAGAGCAGCTTTTAGCTGGGTTTTTTTGTTTGTTTGTTTTAGAATACTTATATTAGTGTTAAGGTGCTTAAAGGATGTGTTTAAATTGTATTTACATTTTTGAGGGATTGATGTTTGCTTGATGGGCTAATTGTGAATTTTAACAAAGTTGTGTCGTGCTGATTTTTTTTTTCAGATGCCTCGCATTTGGCACTTTTGTATTTCTCATTCATTAATATTCAGAATTGTCTTTAGGTTTAGGAATGTATGAAACGCCCCTCTTCCTAGCTCACGAAGAAGAATCTGGTGGCCGAAGTGTTCCCACTACTCCTCTGCAAGTAGCAGCTCCAGGTAGGTATTATATTACTAGATTGTGTGTTTTATTGGTAAAATGGAAACTTGTGAGGAATTTTTTGACTGAAAATTAGGTAAACCACAAAGTTAAAGTGTTCATTGCTTTTCTGGTCTTGTTTCGAAGTGAACGTATTTACTGAGAGTAGTACCACCTCTGATGCTTCAGAGCATGCCTCTCAGTCTGTTCCAATGGTGACAACATCGACTGGCACTTTATCCACAACCAATGAAACAGCAGCAGGTGATGATGGAGATGAAGTATTTGTGGAGACAGAATCTGAAGGGTAAATGTTTACTTTGTAATATTTGCTTGCTTGAAACTTGCCAGACTTTTGCATTTGTTTTCCTTTAGCCAGGAAACAATCTGTTGAGCTATATTTTCAGTTGCATCTTATTACGAAAGTAAACCGAGCCATCTGTTTTGAAAGATTAATTTTTGCATTTAATAATATTTTGGGACTTGGAGGTTGTTATTACAGAAGACAAATGTTAGCTCCCTAACATTGCATAATATATTTATTCTAGAACAAAATATTTCTTTAAATATTGCTTTACTGGTACCCTCCCATTAATGTGGCTGCTTGAACTTTTCCCAAAAAAGAGAAGTCAGTCTGTGAAAGTTAGGAATATTAAGAAATGATTCAACTTTCCATTTAGTAGTGGGCTTTCAAATGAACCTCACTTATCCTTAATGTGCATTTAGAACTTCTTATAAATTAGAAATTTTCTAGTAGCTTTCAAGATCTGACTATTGGTAATACATGTATTATAAACAAAGTAATCTTGGAGAAGTTTAACTTTTAAGATGTAACCTAATTTATTTTTATTGATTTCAGAGAGGAAGGGAAGAGAGAAACATCAATGAGTATCATTGATTGGCTGTCTCTTGCTCACACCCCACTGGCGGTTGGGAATTGAACCCTGACCTCTTGGTTCATAGGTTGGTGCTCAATCCCTGAGCCACACCAGCCAGTCGGAAACCTAATTTTTATAAGTAAAAAGTTGGGCTACTTCATGAGTCAGAAGCAGAGCTAGAAGTAGAACCCAGATTTCCTGTGTAGTGCTCATGCCATGTATGAAGGTCACTTCATAGAAGTCATTTCTAACCCATATAGTAGTCCCTTTGCAAAGTGTCATTTTACAAGTGAGAATGCTCAGAGTCGGAGCATATACCTCTGGTGGCTGACTCCAGCCCCATGTGCTTTATTTAGCTTCACGCCTGACCAGCACTGTTCAGCGTAGACACGTAGTCATGAAAGAACTTCCAGGTACATTGTTACTAATTACTAAAATTGGAGTTGTTTTGTACTCTTATCTCACTTTTTTATGTGCTTTCTGGAATGGGAAAGAGAAATGGTCATTGAGCCAGGGATTCTACCCATAGCCTATCTCATCTGTACCAGAGCCCCTTTTGAGTTAGAGGTCTGTTGTTAATAGTTGTGCCTTGTGAATTATTTTACTACTATACTGTCCAAGAAAGTTGTTTTGAGGTTTTTCAAAATCTGGATATCTCCTGCAAATTTTAAGAATGTAAGCATCCCTTCTGAAAGAGAAAAAAGTTAAAAAAAAAATTTGGAATGTAAAAATGAGGAAGCAGCAGAAGCAGCGTGTCCCCTGCCCCTTTAAAAATATATATGACTACCAATATCAGACGTGGCAGTTTTGGAGAACTCTGCATTAAGTAAGTGATAAATTACATGGAAAAGAGTTTGGAAACAGTAGGGTACACTCTAGAATCAGTTTTATGTTTTCTAATCAATTTTTGTTTTCCTTTTAGTATTAGTTCAGAAGCAGGCCTAGAAATTGACAGCCAGCAGGAAGAAGAACCTGTGCAGGCATCTGATGAGTCCGATCTTCCTTCCACCAGCCAGGACCCTCCTTCCAGCTCTTCTGTAGGTAAGTTCCAGCTGTTGGCCACGTGTAGCTTTGCACAGTACACTTGTTTGCAAAGGACACTTACTGTTAATTTTATCTTCCCCCTCCCCCCTTAATTGTAAAATGCTTTATTTAAAAGGAAAATTTTATTTTCTTACAGGAAACTTGGTTTATATTAAAATTGGTTGTATTAGTGATGCTAAAAGGGCTGTGGGGGGATGGTTACTACGGAGTAGTACTTTAGGCCTCTCTCTTGCCTAAACCAGAGCAGCTCCGTTTTGTTTTTTTTGTTTTACATATTAGAGTTCTACAGCGATCTGATACAGACAGTACACAAAGCCTTATCTATTTACTCATTTAATTCTCACATCAGTCCAATGTGGTAAGCATTCATCCCCAATTTATAGTTATGGAAACTGAGGCACCGAAAGGTGGAATAACTTCTCCAAAAAGTCACATAACTAGTAAAGAATAGGCAAGCCCTGAGCCAGCACACAAGTTTGCCTCCAGAGACTCCAATCTTAAACAATGTACTATACTATCTTGCCTATCTCAAAATTTTTAGATAGGGAATTACTTTTATTTGAAAAAAAATATTAGTCATCCACTTCGATTATTTTCATTTTGAATTATAGCAGTGATTCTCCAACTGCCAAGTTTTATGGAAGACATGCTCAGTTACCATGTTCTCAGTCATGGAACAGTGCCATCTCAGGGTCTCTTCTCCCTCTCAGCTGCTTCTCTGGCACATCAGCCTATAGTCAGCATCCCTAGTTTCTAATCTTACATCCACCTTTTAGCAGCTGGTAACTAAATCACTGGACATTCATAAATAATCTTGCAGCTGAGATAATGTCTACAACTATCAATAATACAATTAGTAAAGTTTGGTGCCCCCAGTTATATTCTAACATCCCGTGAAAATTATTTTTTTCTCAACAGAACTGGAACTAGTTATATCTGACTAGAGCTTATAAGGAAAAATATGGTTCTTGTTCCCTTTTCAGTATATAGGATCTTTTTTATTTGAAAATACAACACACTAAACTTTCCCACCCTGAACAGTTATTCATTTGGTTAACAAATATTTGAGTGTCTACCATGTGTTGTCAGGCAATTGCACAGAACGCACTATTAAAAAAAAAGTGACATTTAAGTAAACACTGCGGCCATTTTGGGGGAAGAGCATTCTAGAATAAGAGAAACAGCAAGTGCAAAGTCCACGAGGCAGGGAGTGTGATGTGTTCAAGGTCAGCAAGGAGGTTGCGTGGCTAGACACAGTAAGGATGGAGAGACTAGCAGGCGACAGGTTACGTCTAGTAGGTCATTGTAATTGCATTGACTTTCATGGATAAAGGAAGTTTTGGGAGGGCTTCAAATAGCAGTGACATGATCTGACTTAAAGACTTGACCGTGTCAGTTTGGCTGCTATTAGAGAAGAGACTGAAAAAAGTAATGAACAGAAACAAGAAAATTTGGAGGACATTCCAGGTAAGGATGTTTTAGACAGGATTATAGAGTTAAGGTTGTGGGAAGAGTCATATTTGGGATATAAATATAGGAATTTTCTTTTACCCTTTTAAAAAAACTTTACAATATTGTAAACAATGGACTCCTCTACATTCAGTTTTTTCTATCTTAATGTTTTTCTTTTTAGATACTAGCAGTAGTCAGCCAAAGCCTTTCAGACGAGTAAGACTTCAGACAACATTGAGACAAGGTGTCCGAGGTCGTCAGTTTAACAGACAGAGAGGTAAATTTCTAACATCCTGATTATATAATAGGATGTGGGATGATAAATGGAAGAATTTTTTTCGTGCTTATTTAAGCCTCTAACTAGTATCTCTTTTTTAAATGTTCCAAGGATTAACTCTGCATTGAGTATGTGGTGTTCAGTAATATATAAGATGTAGACAGATAGGTATACCCTAAGTGTATAATGAATATGTGCTTTTACTTCTTGAATTCGAAGTAAGATTTAGAAAAGTGCTATGTAGTTATTTGGTACATCTCTGCCTATTATACCCGCTAAACAAATCACAGAGCTTTATTCTATTGTACAAAAGTATAGAATTTTAATATCATGTTTTCTTGCTTTCATGTCATAAAAATATTAATCTCATTGTAATGATTATTAAAAATGTGAAATATTTAGTTCATTATAAATTGTTTTCAAAAACTACTTAAGTGGATACTCTAGTTTGGGGCTAGCTTCTTAAAAGATTCATTCAGCTTGATTTTTTTTCTCTCTTATAGGTGTGAGCCATGCAATGGGAGGGAGAGGAGGAATAAATAGAGGAAATATTAATTAAATGTTCTATAAATTGTAATAACTGTGAATAAGATTGTTCAGTCTGTTTTAGTGTTATGATTGTCGAGTTTAAAGACATTTTTGTATTTAAATTGGTATGCTTATCTCAACATTCTTTATTAATAAAAGGCATTTCAGTGTCAGATTTTGTCATACTTTGACTTGTCTGTTCCTTTGCCCACCGGTCTAAGGACAGTTGTACCAGACATTGGATAAGGTCTCCCCAGAACGAGTAGTAACGGCTCTTGCTGTTCTGCTGGGCACATCCATGTTATAGGCTTGATCTAAATAGAAGAAAGAGATTGTTTTGCTAATTACAGTACCTGAATATAGAAATATTTCTGAGTAACTACTGCCTTGACAGATTGACCTTTACCACCTTTTAATAAAATTATGTTTAACTCTCCTTCTTCAAAATAAAAATCAAAAGCCACTTGGGTTTGAACCTTTTTAAAAAATTCTGATGTGATCTGCATAGGCAGAACAACACATTTCTGGATTTTTTTTTTTTAAGTCTCAGGTAATATAATTTAATAAAATTTGTTTCTCAGGAACTTATTTCTGATCTTACGGACTGTAATGATGCAAATCAGTGTAACTTTATGGCAAATGGGGCCTCCACTAAATGCCAAATACTGTTTTCAGGAGCAATTTTACGTAAGTAATTGATATTTTATCAATAGACTCATCTCATGAAGGATAGAGCAGTATCCAGTTGCAGTCCTTTCCATTTAATGTGAAAGAAAAGCAAAAATTCAAACTCTCTCTTCAGGGCAATTAGTTTAATTTCTCACCTTCAGCTTCCATTGAACACTTGGTGTTTATGTTTGTATTTCAGAGATTAGATCACATCTTTGAGAAGCTATTGAGATTTTACTTACCCCTAGAAAAGGCGTAGTAATCATAGCCATCGGGTTTCCTGATGTTGGGCAGGGATATAGCTGAGGTAACCACATTGGGAAGTCCTCTCCACAGTGTACTTATTTGGGCTTCATTGTGGAGGAAACCTATAGATGATATTGGAAAGAGCAGCTGTTAATAGGCATGCTAGAGTATTAATTCCAATCTGGTCCTTTAGTAGCTCTGTTACCTTGGATGTTATTTAACTGCAGTGCCTAGTTTTTACCCTCTCATAATTGGTACAAAAAACTACCTTTTATCCCTGTTTTCAGAGTTAAAGATTTGTATATAATGTTCTTGGTACTGCATTCCTTATCCACAAAGAAAAAGTATTGAACTGTGAGCATTCACTGAGGTACATTGATGTTTTGCACCAAAAAGCTTAAATATTAGTGTTGTTTGGTCAGTATTCATATTTAATAAGCCTTAAGTCTACTTTGTGTGTAAGAATTTTTAACACAGTAAAAAGAAAAAAAACACATTACCTTTGTCTTGATAAAGGACTCTGATGGGCGGCGAATAGTGAATTCTGATGGTGTGTGTCTGAGATCCGATAGCCCGTTCAAAGCGAAGCCTCCTGACCTGTGTTGTTCCTCCGTACACTGGGTAACTCAGAGCAGGCCTTCTTCCAGTGCACTTCATGTTGGGCTCCTGTCTATAAGTATACTTCTGAACTCTGCCCCCTATTAGAAAAACATAATGAAAGTTAATTTAGTCCCCCAGGAAAAGATGGAAAAAAGAGCTTTTACAAGGTGGAAGAAACAGTTTTTTATAAAGTATGTCTAGACAGTAATGGCTATCAGTCATTACTAAATCCTGAAATACTTGAATGATTACAATAAAACTTTTCTGGCAAATCAACTATTAAAAGTTGTGTAATTTTGTCAATTATGTAGCTAGCACATACCTCTCTTGAAAAAATACACAGATTCAGGTCTCTCCTTATACTTAGGTATTGAAAGAGCTGCCAATATTTTCCCATTTAGTCCTCCAAATCCTTTTACAATTTGTTTGGGATATCCAGGATCTTTTACATCATTGGTGAAACGCCAGTACTGAGAATCCTGATCATTTAAAAGAGGAAGTGGTGTTAACAGTTTTGGGGAGAAAAAAGTTAGGAATTCATTCTTAGACTTTTAAGTATAGGGAGAAAGTTTTAACTAGGTGTTTGAATAAGTTGACCCATTAATGTTACCAAATCGTATTAACCTTTGATTAAATTTTGATAGTGGTCATTTATTAAAATATGGAACCCTTCTGAAGTGGAATTTAAGTTGACTTATGTTTTCATAAACAAAGATTTGCTGATTTCTCTTACAAAGTATTTTTCTTACCTTAAAGAAGAAAGTTTTTCCTTCACAGTTGCACCTAGTAAAAACAGTATCAATGGGAGAGGGAATACCCCAAACTTCAGTAATTCTGCGAGGAGGAGATGGTGGGCTGAGTGGATTTAGCATCCAGAAGTAATGACCTAAAATTGAAATTGATAAATCAGCCTACAAACTGAATGAATACTAAAACCTATCCCAAAAGAGACCAAAATTAAAACATTTTTAATTATCCTAAAAACAGTGAGTGTGTTAACAAGCATTCTATGACCAGAAGTTTAGTGAGAACTGTACTAGCACAGAACATAGTGTTTGAACATTTCTGAGAGTAAATCTCAAGTCTCAAGTTTGACATTTTAGTTTTCCAGTTTCTCTAGAAAGAGCCGACTTCGTGACTTACAGAAAATCACTTTTCTCTCAATTTATTTTACAGAAACAAGGAGTTATAATTCAAGGTCTACTAAAATATCTTCCTCTACTGAGCAAGTCTATGTATGACTTACTTCCCTTCAGGTTTAATCTTAAACAAAGACTGGACTAGTGTCAGTACAGAGAATTAACATACAATTGCTGTTCTGAGATTCCGCCACAAAGAGTAACACTGCTGAATATATCACAATCAAAATGTTACAATATTCACCCTGGCTGGTGTGGTGGTGTGTTAAGTGGTTAGAGCACTGGTCCTTGTACCAAAGGGTCTCAGGTTCAATTCCAGGTCAAGGGCATGTCCCTGGGTCAGGGCGTGTATGGGAGGCAACCAATCAATGTTTCACTCATATTCATGTTTCTCGCTCCCCCCTATCCTTCCTCCCCTTCCACTTTCTAAAAACCGATGGGGGGTGGGAGAGACTTATTTTCAAATACAGTAGAACAAGGAAAACAAATCCTGGTGTCATTTCATCTGATAGGAATTAAAAGGTAGTTCAAATTTTAATTTCATAACGGTAGGAACAATTAGCTCTTTGTTTTGTTACTCTTAATTTTAGTAATTACCAAAACATTAATGTCAGATTTTCATATACACTGAGTGGCCAGATTATTATGCGTTCATAGATCATACTCTGGCCACTCAGTGTATTTTGTGAGGTCCATTAGTCAGGTTCCCCTTCAGAAACCTCAACCCAAACTACTGACTCCTATGGGTTTGGTTCTCATAAATGCCAAGAACAAAATGATGAGCAGAAAAAAATTTGTGCAGAGCTCACCTCGAAATGCAACTAATGTCCCATTGGCCAGAGTCGTCAGTCCATCAACCGATCTACCATTGCATAAATTGGTTTCATCTGAAACAAATTAATCAAGTCAATACAAAACAATGGAAAAGTGCTGTTCCAGTTTCATTTCTTAAGCTCTTGAAGGGTATTAGTTTGAGAAGTATTTCACAGGTGAGAGAGAAGTGATATTTCATAATTGGTTTACCTAAAGGTGATATTCAAAAAGTATGTAAAAATAAGTGATGGCCTTGACTAGTGTGGCTCACTCAGTGGATTGGAGCATCATCTCCTGCACCAAAAGGTGGCAGGTTCGATTCCCAGTCAGAGCATATACCTAGGTTGCAGGTTCCACCCGAGGCAACTGATTGATGTTTCTCACATCAGTGTTTTCTGCTCTACCTATCTTTATTTCTCTCTCCTCTCTGCTTAGAAAAAAAGCGATGAATTGGAATGGACAGGTTACCTGATCTTTAAATTATTTATTGGATGTTTGATCTCAACATTCCATTTTTTCAGTTATTGCCCTTTAGATTTGGTTTGTAAAAAATAATATTGCAGATTTTTGCTTTGCATTGTACTTTTCTTTTAAGGGTGGACTCCCAACTAAATATTTTTGCTATTCTGTACACTGGCTCCATCTACAGATGCACTAAGTTCCTTACACTAGGTCATCACTCCTTTTTTCAAATATCAAATAATCGTCCTGTGATTACGCCTCTGCTTCTAAGAGAAGCTGTAAGACTTCACAAGTTAATAAGTTCAGGATTCTAGATAATTTATATATTAAATCAGGGCATTACAGTTCTGATAGACATGTTAACATTAGAAATTAAAAAACGAATCTCTTTACCTGAAAGCATGGGGTTGATGCCAATGCCTTGTTCAGGTCCTCCCACTGTGAAATCACCTCCTGGAATAATTAGAGGAGTTAACACGGGAGGCCTGAGAATCACATAAGGTTTTTCTCCTTCAGCATCATTTGCATCTTCATTCTTTGGATAGTCTAAAGCCATTTCTGAGTTACTAGGTTGGTTAGAGCGGGTGATGGTGTGGAGCAAGGCTTCGCCTGAAGAGGCAGGGTTCACTGTAGGCACCGTTGATGTAGTCGTCTTTGGGGGAGATGGTGTAGGTTTTGGTTTTGTCACTTTAGGTGTTGTGTTTGGCTTTTTGGTGGTAGTGGGCATTTGGGGTGCTTTGGTTGGCTTTGGGGGTGTAGCAGTCGTCACTTTAGAATTAGTAGCTGTATCTTTGGATGTAGTAGTCTCTTCCGTTGTAGTTGTCTTTTTTGTTGCAGCCGTCACTTCAGGTGCAGGAGTGGTTTCCTTAGGAGTAACTTTGGCCGATGTGGTATCCTTGGTTGTGGTAGATGTCACCTGCTTGGTTGTACTTGTTTTGGATTCAGTGGTCCTGTCTTCTGCTGGAGTTGCTGTCTCTTTTGTTGTACTTGTAGATTTAGCAGTTGTAATTTCAGTTGTAGTGTGCGCGCCTTTTTCTGTTGTCTTCTCCTTTGAGGTGGTGGTCGCTTCAGATTTGGTCCCTTCAGGAGCCTTGGTTGTAGGTAGAGCAGGCTCCTTGGGATTGTTTTCAGGAGCCTTTGGTGTGGGTTCTACAGGAAACTCAGGAGTTGATCCAGCAGGGTTCTCAGGAGGAGTGGGAGGCACCTTGGTGGTTGGAGGTGGCTCAGGAGAAGTTGGAGCTGGCTTCTTGGGGGTGGTGGGCTCGGGCTTCTTGGGGGTGGTGGGCTCGGGCTTCTTGGGGGTGGTGGGCTCAGGTGTTTTTGGGGTGGTGGGCTCAGGTTTTTTGGGGGTGGTTGTAGGTTCCTTGGTGGTGGTGGTGGTGGTGGTGGTGGTGGTGGTGGGAGAAGATTTTTGAGGAGTGGTAGGTGTAAGAGAGGTGGTTGTAGTTTCAGCTTCGGTTGTAGTTTTAACAGAAACTGATGTGGCTTCCAAATCTTTAGATGTTTTTTCTGCATTTCGTGTCTCTTTACCTGAAGTTGTCTTCTCGATTTTGCTGGTGGAAGTCTCTCTTGTTGTTTCAGAAGTCTCTTTAGTTTCAACCTTCTTCTCCTTACTTGCTGTTGAAGATGTGTTTTTGGATGTTTCAGGTTTCGGTGACGGGCTGGGTTTAGGACTTACTGTTGTCACTGTTGTAACCTTGGAAGTTGTGGTAACTTTAGTGCTTTGAGTGGTGGGCGTTTCAGGAGTTGGGGTGGGCTTGGAATCATCATCGTCCAGTCCACTTCCAGCTTCATCTACAGCTGGTGGTTCTGGGGCAGGTTTCTTCTTAGGTTTTTCTTTCTTGTTATCTTTTACTAGAGAAAAAAAATACATCTTTTATTCTTGAATAGTTTGCCTTTAATAATGATGTAAAGCTCTCATTTTCGCTGACTGTGTGACTCTAGGCAGGTTGCTAACCTCTAATGTCTATTAACTTATTGTAAAATGTTAAATGCCCTGTTTTATTGGGCTGTTTTAGGGAATGAATAAGGGGTAAAATGCACAAGTAAAACTGTACAATTAATAGAGACATGTGGCAAATGTGAAATTACCCATATAGTCAAATATCACTAATTCATCTCTTTACATTAAAGCTCTTTGGCCTTCCCTTTCTCTGCTCCTCTTTTTCCTCATTGTCCTTTTCTCCTGGAAACCTAGTTCCAACATCATATAGCTTCACTGCATCCATTAGCTGGGAGGCCTCTACAGCTACACCCAAGGATGCTCCAGTCACTCCCCTGCTCCCCGAGTCATTCCCATGCCCAGAGCTGTTAGCTCTTCTCATTCATCTGCCCAGGCTCACAGGTGCAGAAAGGAGATTGGATGCTATGGCAGCTGAAAGACTCCATTTAACAGGATTTGCCAGAGCAGCTACCCCATGGGTGAACTGTAGAGCCCCAGGGGCACATAATGAGACGCGTTCATTCAGCAAACATGTATTGCACTTCCATCGGGGGCAGGAATCTCTGGATGACTCAAAGATTGAATATCTGGCTATTCATCTAGAGAGAAGGCTGCAGGGGAAATCACAACCACCCAGGAAATAGTTCCTTGGAACTCCAGTATCCAAAATCCAGTACTTCCTGGAGAAAGAATGTAGTTTAGAATTTCAGGAAATAAAAAGCAGAACAAAGGGAACCTCTTAAGGAGGGAACAGCCTACTCTGTAGTACATTTTCTACTACAGAAAAATCAACCAGATATGACATCTGATTTGTTAGGAAAACAGTAAAGAGGATTTGTGAACTGGAGCATAATACTGAGTTTCCCAGAGAGGTGTGTGAGAATTTAGTAAATTAGCATTTTTAAAGCAGTATATAAGTACTTGTTAAGTAAAATAAAAAATCGGGAGAAGGAAAAATGAAAAAAGAAAAATGATGTCAGGAACTGAAATAGAAAACCACAATCATCTTTGGCGCCATCCTGTGGTTTCACAGTTTCTGTCAGAGCATCTTATTCTTTGCTTTAGTTGGTTTCTTAGCTGCTTGTCACTAATTTCCTAAAGGACGTCTGCATTGGTATTTTCTAAAATAGCTTTTATAAAGTTATACACCTCCCTCCCCAAATATTAAAATATCTTCAAATCACTCTATCAACACACATTACTTTAGATAATTGTTATGGCATTGATATAGTCTTTGATCTTTATCAATGCTCAAACCTTTGGGTTTCTTCTTTAATTCTTTATTAGCAGCTGAATTTTTGGAAGACTTGATTTTCCGAATACTTGAAGAGGAAGAAGAGGAGGAAGAAGACTCTTGGTTTTCAGAAACAGAATGTTCTATAAATCAAATAAAAAGGTGATCACACCAATTGTGATTTAAAGCAAGAAAGAACTGCCAGTCCAAATACAACAAGAAATGCTATTTACTAATCACATGTCTGTGTTCTGATTTTGTTTTGTCAGTAGCATAATCAGTTGCCCTTCTAATTTGTCAGTTAAAAGATACCTGAGCTTATCACAGATACTAGCAATCCTATATAATAATCCTATATAATAAAAGGGTAATATGCTAAGTGTTCAATGGTTTGAACGTTTGACCAGTCACTATGATGCCCACTGGCCACCAGGGAGCAGATGCTCCAACTGGTAGGTTAGCTTGCTGCTGGGGTCCAGCCAATTGGGACTGAACGAGATGGGCCAGACATTTCCTGGAGCCCTCTTGCAGTCTCTCCCCAGCCCCGATCATGTACCAGTGGTGTCTCTTGGCCTGGCCTGTAGAGATCAGACTGAAGCTAGCTCTCTGACATCCCCCAAAGGGTCCCAAATTGTGAGAGGGCACAGGCCAGGCTGAGGGACCCCAGCGGTGCACGAAGCCATGCACCAGGCCTCTAGTATAACTACAGAATCTAATCTGGAAAAAAAATCGTGGTCTTGTTTTTTTTATAACATTATGACTTGTTTCCTCTTAATTATTTTAACTTAAACTCATACTGGGTTCAGTAAATAAGGAAAATAAGTATCTGAAGGTTTATACTTTGCCTTAAACTTTGACTTAAGTAAACAAAAAGCATAATGAGCCTTTAATGACTCATAAGATTATCCTGCTCTATGAAGAGTCACCTAAAGGTTATTTCATCTCAGAAATAACCTTCTGTCATCTTCCTACCTTCTGTTATTTCCTCTGATTCTATAACTTTCTTAGTCGTCTTCTTATCTGTTGATTTGGGTGAACGTTTGGTGGTTGATTTGATGGGTTGACGTGCTCCTGCAGGCGGAGGTGCAGCCTTTGAAGATGGTGGTGATGTGGGGCTAAGCACTGAGGCCAAGCAAGATAGGGGTTAACATCTGTTTATAATCATCAGAAATTCTTAACTGAAAGCCATGATGCATCTGTCTTCAAGATTAGATGCTGGTTTGCCCGGCCGGCGTGCTCAGTGGTTGAACACCCCATGAACCAGGTCATGGTTTCATTCCCAGTCAGGGCACTTGCCCAGGTTTCAGGCTCAGTTCCCAGTAGGGGGCAGTGCAGGATGCACCCATCAATGATTCTCATTGATGTTTCTATCTTTTCTCCCCCTCTCTGAAATCAATAAAAACATTAAAAAAAAAAAAAGTAGATGCTGGTGAAAACCGGTGTAGGCAGGCTTTGGCTCAACACTACTCCAAACCAATTAATTCTGAGGATGTGTTGCTATAAAATATTGACAGGCAGCAAAGGCTCAGGGCTCAGAAAAATTCCAGTCCTAGTCCTGCAAGGATCTCATTGAGACTTTAGGGAAAAGAAGGAATTTCTTTTGAACTTCACTTTCGTATTTGCAAACAGATATTTATTCTAGATGACTTCTGGATTACCTAAAAAAAAGTGCTTAAGTTTATAAACTCCATCCTTTTTGTCTGCCTTCTGTGGTGGAAATAATTATTGCATGTAGATGAGAAAAGGATTAATGACATTATTTTGTTCCATGTTCTTTTACAAGCAATCATGCCAATTTACCTTTCAGTTATGTATTTAATCACAAAAGTTCTAAATGAATATTTACTTTTGTAAAACTTGCACAGCTCCCCATGATGCTTTTCTCAAAGCTTGTTGCCCTTCCCCAAGTCAAACAGCTGTTCATGGTTTGATGTGTTTCTTTTAAACTTTTGTCACCCCTCCTACCCAGAGAAGACATGTTTTGATCACTGGGAACCAGAAGAGGAGAGACCTGTGAAAGAGTGGGCAGTAGAGAACAGGGGGGACGCTCCGGGGCGTGGAGGGTTGCCATAAACCCGCTGCTGTTACCAAGCATCTCAATTTTACAGCTGCAGTTTCCATGAACCGACCAGCGCACCTCTCTCCCATTCTCCCCCTACAAAAGCGACAGGTACCTCAATTTGAGAAACTGTTCTGCCGTGTACTAACTAGTGATCTTCAGCAACACACTGACCTCTTAGCTTTTCTCCCTCACATTCATAGCTGGACTACCGGTTCCTTCCATTCTTAAAATGTGATCACTGAGATAATTCTAGATGCCTACAAGCAGTATCTAGCAATCTTGAAACAACTGAATGGTGAATTAACAAGATAAGCTGGTTACTATTCTTTACAAATGAAGTATTGAAACTCTGGGTGTTCCTTTGTGTTTTTCACAAACCTCATGAAATCTGATCCACCTAAGGCATTATCTTTATTAACAGGTTCTCTCCATGCTTCCTCACACTCTAACCATCCTCACTCCCCACCCAGCCTCTGCCGAGATGCATTCTTAGTGTTCTGTCTCACAGTCACCCGGTTCTCCGGGTGGTGAGTAAACATGTCCTGCCCGCATGGCTCCTCCTGAAAGCTGCAGGGGCTCTGCTCCGAGTTTTCCATTACAAGGGTGTCCTCTCGGTTACTCCTGGAATGCTTTCCAACGAAAACACGGAACAGTGAAGAAAGGCCCCTCTGCTCAGTTGCCTGACAGCTGCCTACTCTCTCCCCTGCTGGAAAGGAGGAGTGCAGCCTTATCTAAATAGAATGACCGGGTTACGCAAGCAACGCTGATCTACACTTTCTTCCACAAATTGTCTTGTTTTAGCAAAGAAGTCTTTAAGAACAAACATTCGGTAAAAGAAATCCATTGTTTAAGAATTATTTTTAAATCTTGGCAGGGGCGAGGTTGGTAAAATTTAGATGGTTTTGCTGCCCTCTCAGTACTTCTTTGGGACCCATAACCAGAGAAGATTTTAAGGTGGGACTATCCTTTGTTATTGACTATCAGGCACAGGACTTGAAGAGAAAGGGACTCAAGATAGGAAGAGACATACAATGCCCAGTTAAATTCTTGGTAGGTTTGCTGTAAATTTAGCCCCTTAAACTAATTCACAAATGTACTAGTTCAGAGAAGCTAAAAAGTGTGGATTCTCCCTTTAAATACACACTGAAAAACATTCCTTTGTAAAGCACAGTTAGTTCAAAGGACAGCGGACCATTCAGGTGGGAAGAAATCATGAAGGAAGTCGGTGACTGTTGATTTAACCTGAAACTGAACCACGCCTACAGAGAGGAGCATTTGCACTCAGGCCGCCCTCCGCTCCTGGAGCCCCCGAGCCGGGCGTGCTGTTGGGATGAAATGACTTAAATGTTAGTGAGACCAACACCTTAGAGGGGCAAACTGTGTGTCAGATGTATCAGTGAAGCAGGTGGGTGCACAGCTCTGGCTGTACGGAGAAGCACCCCCTGGGGCTGATGCTTACCTTCACAGATATCGTCGTAATCGGAACAGCACTTGCCATACTTCTTACATTGGGCATCACAGTCACACTCCCTCCCTCTTTCAAAGGTCTCGGAGCAGCGGCCTTTACAGGAGAGCTCTACCCAGAGCAAAACAAAATATTGCGCTTTAGGATTATTGAGGACTACAGCCACACCCATGAAGAGGGGGAGGGGGCATTTCCCATCTTCTTTCTAGCCCACTAGAGCCCCCAAAGAGCATTTCTAAGTCCTCTGTTCAGGATAATATATGGTCTCCCAAGTGGAGACAGCCCACTCAGGAAAGAAATATGGGGACTTGGGGAAACTTGTTTGCCCTTCGAGGTTCCAAGAGACACCCCAATGCCACCCGAGTCACTTCCATGTATGGACAAGGGAAAATGGGAACTGTTTCAATAGTAAATGCCCCTTCGTGGGAAACCCCTCCACCTTTTCTCCTCCTCACATCACTGTTTGTAATAGATTTCTGTTAATTTAATATTCAGAACCTACAACAATATATTCCAAATGGGCAATGTCTCAGCTCAAAGGTCTGTTTATAACGCAGAGACCTTTATGACAACAAACTGGGTAAGGAGTAGAGGTGAAAGACAACCTAATCCATGGGGGCATGGGCTGTGAAGACAAGGCTTGCATATTTCAAAACAAAGCCTTCATTAGTCAATGACTCCAACGAGGCCTGTTTGAAATAATTACCTTACACAGCACAACACATACATTGTACAACAATATATTTATGAGCTTCACATGCAAATTCTAAAAACTATAACAATTTTCATTATAACTTTTATAAATTAAATATGACATGTCTCTGTGTTAATGGCCCAAAATATATTCGAGTGAAATATTACCTACCATTCATTGAAAATTCAGACCTTTTGGGTTTTCATTGAAGGTCATCATTAAACACTAATGCTTCATCATGAAAGTGCCATTGTTAGGTAATTGAGAAACATGTCAATATATTTTTAAAAAGTCAAGTAGTAGACAAGATTTTAGGACCATAGATTCTTCTGGTGAAACTTCTGAAGGGCCTCCTCACTAAGCTATGACATCTCATTACTTTTTACTTGATTCCAGAATCACAGTGTTAAGTCTCTAGTGAAGACAAGACATTGTATTTGGCACTTATCAAAAACCTTGTGCAAGGACAGATCTCCAGGATCCCCTAAACTTCCCCCTAGCAGTGACAAGCTTTGACACCATCCTTAGGTACAGCACGCTGCGACATTTATGCGAGGGAAGGGAAAGGCACTGGAGCAACAAAAAGTGCAATAGTGTGAACAGAGCACAGCAAGGGACTCGAGGACAGCGATGCTTGACAGGAGATGCCAGCTCTTGGCACTTACCCACAGTGCAGAACTTCTTGAAATCGGGGCAGCACTCCAGGTAGTGTTGACAGTTATAATCACAGTTGCAGGGGGTATCTCTAGAATACCCTTCCCCACATCTCCCTGCACAGCTTGATAAATCTAAAATCATACAATATAGGTAAACATGGCCAAACCACTTTCAGAAAGGGAAAGATCTCATGAGGAGGGCAAAGCCACTGGGGGAGAGAATTGTGTCCAATGGAAAAGGATGGGAATGATAATTAGCCATAGGTCCAGGTGATCTTTGCCTGATCTTTTATAAGATCCACTTTATTCTTTCCTAGACTGAGAATCAAAGTAAGAGCTTTGCAGCCTTCCTGGGAGGCGGGTGGCAGCTACAGCTCTCCTGATGTTGCTAAGATGATGGCTTGTTGCCATCATTGGAGTCTCTCTGTGCGGGGTACTGAGTCATACGTTATCTCTAACGCTTTTGAAAATGTTGCCAAGAGTCTGAGTAGCTTCTCTTTAGAGATAAGGAAGCTGAAAGGCTGATATTCTAATAACTTGCTTCAGGGCACCCAGCTAGTGAATAGATCCAGCATACATGTATTACAGGTCCACAAATACCTGTTAATTATTCATATTGACCTCTTTCACAGAAGTGTCCTGATTTGGCCCTAAAATATATAGTTACTACAAGTCTGGTGCATGAAATTCGTGCATGGGGGGGGGGGGTCCCCTCAGCCTTGCCTGCACCCTCTCATAATCCAGGACCCCTCGGGGGATGTCTGCCTGCCAGTCAGACATTCCTCTCACAATCTGGGACCACTGGCTCCTAATTACTCACCTGCCTACCTGCCTGATCACCTCTAACCATTCTGCCTGCCTGCCTTATTGCCCCTAACAATTCTGTCTGCCTGCCTCATTTCCCTAACTACTCTGCCTGTCTGCCTTATCACCCCTAACCACTCAGTTGCCTGCTTGATTGTCACTAACCACCTCTGCTTCAGCCCCCACCGCTGCCCCAGCTTCGTCAGGAAGGACATCTGTAATGTCCAGAAGGACATCAGCTGTCCAGTCTAATTAGCATATTACACTTTTATTATTATAGATCTTAAGTCAACAGCCCATTTAGAATTTGAACTCTAAAAGATCTGATTCTAAAATCCAATCTTTCTTAACAATCACAGTGCCTCTCGTTCTTGATGAGCTTAAAGAAAGCTGTTTATACCTGTACAAACTCTCCTAGGTGTCCTGGGGAACTGGGTTCTTAGGAGTCAGGGAAGTCAGATGTTTATAACCACTGCTTAAAATGACTGCAAAATGAATAACTATTGAAATAACACCTGGACATGAATATAAAGGTCATGAACAGAATATTTCTGGGTAGAACAAAACAAAAGCATAATTATCCTCCAATATAGTTTCAAGAAGAAGAGATAATAACAGAAAAACAATTGAATCCATCTCTGGAATAGAAATTGGCAGGTGCAATGTCCTAAATCCATAGAGGGACTTTTGAAACACACTGGAAAAAAATAATCTCAAAATGATGAGTCCAAGAAAGTGAAGGTCTTAATATGCAAATTACAGTCAATATTAGGAAAACTTTCAGAAGTGTTTGCATACATATGCACACAATACACACAGAAATGCATATATAGTGTATGTATATAAATACATATATTATATATAAAGAAAAAAAGGAATGGGAAGAGGTTGAGAAGGCAAGAAAGCAGATGCAACATCAAAATGTTATTTACCGTTAGCAGATTTCTGAAATAGGAAATCAAATGTCTTTACAGGAAAGGTGTTTTATTTTTTTTCATAGATTACATGTCTGTATTTCTCTTGTTCTTCATTTTCATAACTAATTTTAAATTCATTTACTTAAAGGAGAGTAACCCATTTTAGTGAACTATTGACTATCACCGAGGAAAGATGGGTTAGAAAAACGCACTCAGTGCTGTGAATCTTGTAATTTGTTATGAAAGAGCACCAGGGTGTGGAGATACCAGAGCCGTCATCATTCCTTCTGAAATGTTTATATTTGCTTTCATGCATTTTCCATCTTTTCTTATCTCAGAGATTCTGAAACTATGCTCATAGCAGGCAGTTACCCTTCTTGCTCAGGTTCATGAGAATTTTAATTATTTTACTGGAAATGTCTATTTCATAAAAGTAATTTCACCATAACAATCATGCACCTAATATCAAATGGAATTACACAGATGTGAATGTCATATCTGGTTGAACAGTCCTTATAAGAAGAGAGCATTTTCAAGATTAATAAAACGGCATTTCAAAAATTGCAGATGTCCACTGAAGTAAATGCTTTAGCAATACTTTATTTGATGTGAGAAATTAATTTGTAAACATTTATATAAATTACATACCATTTAAATACTGATCTTATCAGTTAAATATCACTGTATCCTCCCAGTGACATCTGCATTTTTTTTTTTTTTTTTTTTAGCCTTAAGCTGCCTGTTGTACTATTTCTGCTGCAAAGCCTGGTGCATATTTTTTTTAAACTTTTGGGATAAACCTGGGAATAGTGAATACAAAAATTATTCTATAGGAAAGCTCAAAACTTCTTGAAAGATTTTATAACACACGAGACAAGAGTGAGAATTCCAAAATGCTCATAAAAGATACACATGTTTTTACATAAGATTGTACTCTGCATTAAACTTAAACAAATATACATTTTTAGACATCTATTTCTTTTGTTGGCCTAAGAGTCAGAACTGAATGATTAGCAGTGGTTGTGAAATAAAGCAGTTTTTGGTAGTTAAGGTACCTTGAGGAGAAACTTGCTGAATCAAGAAAACAGAAAGCAGCAGCAGCAGCAAGTGAATGGGCAGTATCTTCCACTCCATGGCCATCGCTGAGAAGAAAAGACAAGTGTCAGGAAACTCCTCTTTCATCTCACCATGAGCTTGCGTCTGTGCTGCCCACATGTTTCGGAAACTTTTGAAAATGCAATGTAAGGACAAACAAAACCTCCCATCCTGGAGACTGGACTTTCAGCCAGCTTTGATTCTGGATTTAATCTTATGCAGAAGAAATCAAGTCACCCTCTCAGTCATGTCATTGAACATTTTAATTCTTTAGAATTCCCCGCATAGAATACAAGCTCATCTTCAAATTTGATTAAAATCAAAACAGGTACTTACAGTGCAAGGTTTAACTTCTATCTTAAGGAAAAAAATAACCAGCCTCAGTAAAGTTTAATTAACAAACATAGGTGTCACCATTCCAACTTTCCCTTCACTCTCAATACAAATTCACAAGCTTCCAACAGGTGTACTGTAGAAATGGGATCTTTCCCCAAACCTTCCAACTACTGTCGCCTTGCAACTCTATTTCAAACACCTTAATAAAGTTTATCTCAATTGAATTGAAAGCATTTAATTCCGTGAAGCAAGTTAACTTGGACACTTACCGGATAGATGAATTTCTTCAATGTCCTGGAAGTCATATATATATATCAGTGCAGATATACTGGGATGAACCAATTAGTCCAAAGGTTAGACAAAATCAACAGTGACAGCCAATGAAATCAAACTTTCCTCATTTATTGGAAGAGGGCCCGGACGACTAGACTTGGGCAACATCTGGAAAACACTTCCATTAAGAGAAATGACTACTACAAAATAAATTTCGATTTATTGGCCCAAACACCTCTAATTTCTAAGTGAACAAATTGTTCTGAGATGGCAAAGCACCCTGGCTGGCTTTGACAAGGATATTGAAACAGCAACTTTAAATGTCAAACACTGGTATCATTTCTTCCTTTTTCTTCCAGTTAATCTAGCAAAGAGTGGTTTTGAAACTTACCTAGTGTTAGCCGGTGGTATGTATTTTCTAAACTTACACTATTAAATCAAACGTATATTTTTGTTCTTGAGTATTTTTGTTTCCCTGGAGCTCAAAAAATTGGTCCTGTTACAGACAACTGCATAACCCACAGTGTGGATTTCCTAGGTTCCTCTACCATGGAGAAACCTGCTTGAAATTTGTATCATTTCCTTAGTTCCTTTATTTAAGCCCAGCAGTGTTTGGAAAGGGTTTTTTTTTTAACCCATTTTGATAAGCAATGTTCCTACTCAAATCCTATCTATCTGCATAGGCCTTGCCTATGTCCCAGCACCTTTGCAAAACTTCCTCAGATCAATCACAGATGAATCACATCCAGAATCATAGTCAACGCTACATTTTATTGAAATTATCTGTTCATCTGCTTCCTTCCCACCACAACAGTCTGCGATCTCAAGGATCACCAGCAGCTAGGTCTTAATTCTGTTTCCAACATCTAGTCCAGCCATCCACCAAGGTTGCCGGACACAGGCTCATTGAAGCAAACTGTTGTAACCTGGGATTCCTCCGTGTTATGCATTTGTTAAGTGCTGCATTGAGTTGTTACAAAATGCTGTTGAGTTGAATATAATTATCCACTTTTTACAAGATGAAGACCCACGGACGGATAATCTGTGACCCACAAAGAACACATAAGAGCAGGAGACAGAGTGAAGCTTTGCACCTGTGTCCTTAAGTTCCACCACGTTCCCATGAGACCCAGCTCCCTTTCAATCAAAGCCATCACTTCAGTCTTTAACCACAGTACTCAGTTTTACTCCTTCATGCATACATGTAGGTTTATGAGATCGCAACCTTCGGAAAGGCAGAAGCTATGATACAAGCATCTCTTTTGCTCCCACGGTGCTTATTCTGGGCTAAACCGTGTGCAAACATAGTTTAGAGGTTGTCTGCCTACCTCTACGTAATTTCCTTTCTCTGGAAAGGACCTCCTCCTCTTTAGGGGCATTTCCCTTTCAGCCCCTTCTCTGTAAGTGATCTTGTCTTACCTGCCACAGATTATAAGATTTACCTAAACTGGACTGGGCCAGCATGTTTCCCTGTCCCAGAAATTAGAAACAGTGCTTTCGAGACTGCAAGTCTGTCTAGGCAGATGTTTCACATGCTCATTTCTGTCCAAAGTCTAAGAGAGTAAGAGAAAGTGCTTCAGAGTAAAGAGGGAAAAGGATGCAGAGAGAGGCAGAGCGGGTTCTGATAGCTTTCAGGAGCTCTTTGTTCCCGAGATCCAGATGCCTTCTTGCTCTGCATCCTCATGCCGTTTCCCCCTGCCCCACACTTTGGGGTTGAAGCTGAAAAGAAGCTTTCTGTTATTTAACATCACTAATCAAAACATAGCAGATACTCAAAACACCCTACTGGATGGAATTCAGCCGAATTCTCTTAATTTCCTGAGCTCAAGAGGGTCTGGAAGCTTTTTCAAGCCAGAACTATAGTATTCCCTTATTTGTTTGACACACTGGGAATACCAAGAAAGCAGGTATAGATAGATACATATAGTCACATATCCTTAAAGCAAATATAAATTGCTCTCTGATTGCTTCTTAGAACTATCCATACTATCATTTTCCTCGTTTACACAAATGTACTATAATGATGGCAAATGACATTTTAAAATTGGTTGGAAATCTGTTCCAGTAATATATATTCTCAATTTCAAGCACTAAGCTTGGAAAGCTGACAAATAAAACAGAGCACCCACACACACACACACACACGCACGCACACACACACACTATTATGGTCAACCATTAATGCATTCTCATTGTCAAATATCTTTTCTCTGTATAATTAAGTATGAAAAAAAATGAGAAACTATTAAATGTGAAGTTCCTAAGGCTTAGCTTATAAATGCCTGGTTTGCATAATGCCATTGGCCAATCAGACTGTCTGGGTAAATAAAGTTTGCCCCCAAAGCCTGGAAGCATTTTCATTTCGTCTATTTAATGTGTGTTTATAAACTGAACCCAATGCTTCATTCTGTGACTACTGGGCCATTTAACCTTGCTTGTTCATCACCCAGCAATTGGTCCATTAGGTTTAGGTTCTCCCTTTGGAAACTTTCTTATTAAAATGTATTTTATTAATTTTCACTTAGGTCTCATTTAATTGGGAAAAGTTTATCAGAGGATTGGTTGTTAATAAGGGGGAGATGGGGAGAGGGAAGAGATGGGAAGCACATAAGTCATATTAGATCCTCTACTCATCTTCTGGACATAACGTTCATCCAGTTCTCCCTCAGGAACCTCACTCTCCGAACGTGGCAGCCCCACACTGCGGCCTTCAGAGAACACTCAGTGCGTTTCGGGTATTTTCTCTGCACTAAATTATCCCAGATGGCTGTGCCCTCCATCCCTGCTGCTAGCTGTCACTGTGTCTATAGCCAGTGGATCTGTACCCAGTGGCTTCTCTCCACCTTTCCACGTCTTTGATGTGTTTCATTTCCTTCCAGCAGCAGCCTAGGAAAAACTGAAGGGTGCTGAGGAACACAGAGGCAAGCCAGCTCTTTATTGCCCCAAGCTTGCTCACAATGCTCAGTTAGTGAAACTCCAGAAGTGGAAAAACTCCTCTCCTCTCCTTTGGAGTAGAGATCTGGATATGGGGAGTGGTTCTGTCTATTCTGTTAGGGCATTTTCAGGTAGGAGAAAGGGTCATAGCTTTTTTCTTTTTCCTGGATGTTGATCAAAAGTCTGACCATTAGGTAAAAGTAGTAGTATTGCATTTGGTTTGGGGGATTTGTATACTACACAACAACGCAAAAGAATGAACTATGAGTAATGAACCCTTGGTATTGGGAAGGAAGAAATAAATGGTTTTTATTTGCAGATGACATGATTGTATATGTAGAAAATCCTGAAAAATTTAAATCAGCCTCCTATGATACAAGATCAATCACAAGATTTATCCCACTTTAATATATGAACTCAGATGTGTTGTCTCTTGAATATTCATAGAATAGGAGTTCCTTTATTTGTTCACTCGTTTAGTTATCTCTAAAAATATATTTTAAAATATATTTTATTGATTTCTTTACGAAGAGAAAGGGAGAGAGTTAGAAATATTGATGAGAGAGAAACATCGATTAGCTGCCTCCTACACACTCCCCACTGGGGATGTGCCCAAAACCAAGGTACATGCCCTTGACCAGAATCGAACCTGGGATCCTTCAGTCCCCAGGCCAACGCTCTATCCACTACGCCAAACCCGTAGGGCTCTTAAAAAGATTTTTGTTGATTTCAGAGAGAAAGAGTGAGGGAGAGAGAGATAGAAACATCAATGACGAGAATCATCGATCAGCTGCCTCTTGCACACCCCGTACTGTGGAATGAGCCCACAACCCAGGTATGTGCTCTGACCGGGAATCAAACCGTCACCTCCTGGTTCATAGGTCAACACTCAACCATCAAGCTACACCCGCTGGGTTACCACCATGTCTTTTTGTACATGATTGCTAATTCAGTATCTGCTTGTTCACCTTACAAGTTTATAGTCTTTCTTCTAATGGCCACTTTGCCATCAAACCTCTGTTTTCTAACTCTTATCATCCCACTCTATATACCTTGGATTTGAAATAAAGAAAGTATACTATGTCACAAGTCAGACAAAAATCATTACAAATTTATTTTTGAGGAGTCAACAACATGAGTAATTTCCTCAGTACCATTAAGTGAGTGAAAGTGAATTGGGGTGCTATAATAACTCAGTGTGACCAATACTTGAGGATTGGGAAATTCAGAGAGTGGGAGCAAAGTTTGGGTGTGGTCAAAGGACCACAGATAGGTGGGACAGGAGAGAAGTGTCCCAAGAGATGACTTGAGGCCGTTCCATTGAGTCATTCCAAAGCAGGAACACCAGGCTCTTTAAAGATATCAAGTGTGATGCAGGTTTGGCTTGGAAAATCTCTTTCCCTGCAATGGCAGCTAATTTCTGTCAGGAGGATTGATTCCTGTCAGCAGGATGTTTGCTTCCAATCGCCCCCCCACACACAGGAAACCAGATCAGAAACTTAAAATAAAACCCAACATTTCCCCCTCTCTTGGTCCTTTTCTCTGATGCCGTATGAAAGTAGACCTGGGAAGATCTCCCCTCTCTGGGGACCCCAGAAGTTGGTGGAACGAAGTAATGGGTAAATGTCACTGCTAACTCCAGCCCTTGTGCTGCCTCTCCTGGACTGGAAAGGAGGACCTTGCTATTGACAAGCCCCTGCACATGTCAATCAGACCTCAAGAGTGAAGGGATAGAGGAGGGACATGAAACAAATGGTTATTCATTTATCCTTTTATCTGTATCCTGCTCTTTGCACAAAGGAGCACTAATGGAGGCCAGATCTTTTTGTCCCCACAAGTCCTCCTTAAAATAGTTTAGTGAAGAGCCAGGCCCTTCATGGAAGCAAACTCAAGGTCACAGTTGTGGCCCCAGTCCTATAGGCTTTACACAAACTCCCACAAACATCCACATTTACTGAGTACCAAGTAGGTACCAAGCACTTACTGCCATTAAAGCAAAACAAATGTAAATAAAAACAAGACAAATGGCAAAGTAGGTTTTTAAAAATTATTCTCTTTATAAATAAGGAACCCAAGCATCAGAATTTCAGCAAATGGCAGAAGCAGGGTTTCAGCCTACATTTGCCTGAAAATTATAGAAGTAGACTTCTATAACATCATATTCCACCTTCTACCACTGAACTAGTTTGGATCTTTAAAACAATTTTTCAGTTTAAAAGAGAAATATGTCTTTCTCTTTCATAGATGAGCTGTCATGATGAATTCAGCAGAATAGAACGAGTAACTAAGCATCTTTTTATTTCTTTGTAAAAATATTTTAATTGATAATTTCACTTATAATTTTACAACTATTTACATTCTTACATATTCTCTTGCAGATTTTGTCTTTATGCAATTAAAATTGTTATACATATATTCAAGACTAATTTTTAAATTTCTACTTATTGAATTAGCAAACATGTTTATGCTTTTTCATAACTGTCATGCTCATTCTTATATAATACTCCATGTAATTAAGGTATCATAACTTAGTTTTATGGAACTATTTCTCTATTGTAAGAATATTCTTTTGGCTATTTGGTAATAAAAATATACTCTTAGGGTTTTTTTTTTTATTATTATTAAAGAAAACGTGGAGGCTCTGCACAGAAGAAAGTTTTGGAGGTTCAAAGAGGCAGTCATAGAAACATCTAGAGCTTCATCTGCATATATTTAAATTTGGTTCCCAAAGAAAAATTAAGACATAAAAATTTCCTCCCAGTGGCCACTGTTCAAGTCTAGTGTGTTTAACACGGTAAGCGCCCAGTCACCGTTGACTGACACTATACTTTCTGTCTGGAAGACAAAACAGGCTGGGCGCTTAACGTGTTAAAAGAATTAGCCTTGCCCCGGCCGGTGTCCCTTAGTTGGAGTGTGGTCAGGGCACATACCAAGTTGGGGGTTTGATGCCCAGTAGGACTGCATTTAGGAGGCAGCTAATTAATGTTTCTTTCTCATCTCTATCAAATAAATTTTAAAAGTTATTTAAAAAAATAATTAGCCTCTCCTTGTCCTAATTTTTATAAACTGACCCAATATACCATAGTTCTTAGGGTATATATGTGCTTAAATCTGTTTGAGTAACTATAAAAATAGGATTGAGCATGGACCATCATGAAATTGAATGTAGTAAATATAAGTGGTATATGCTTAGGGTTCTTTGTTTTTGCCTTAAAATATTTTTATCTTATTTTTTAATTTTGAATTATTTTTATTAAATCTTTATTGAAGTTATTACATGTGTTTCCTTCCCCCTCATTGGTTCCTTCTAGCAAGATTTTAAATGATATTGATTTCAATCCTTACCTAACAACATTCTATTATTGACCTCTCTGCAAGTTGCTTCAGTTCTTTTGCTTATGATTAATGTGCTGCAATAAACTCATTTCCCATCATGCAGTTTGCATTGCATTTTAATTTTTCATTTTATTAACCATAAATTTACTCTTGTTTATTATTTTCCCATAGGTAGAAAGCCTTGATATTCCATAGAGAAACTCAACAAACATAGGCTAACATCAATGATAATAAAAAAAAAACAATGACACTGAAGTATAGGGAATGTTTGGACAGTCGTTTAGATTAAATTGCATCCATTATTTAAGTAGTTGCCAAGTGGTTATTAAAAAGTCTAATACAGGCCCTAGCTGACCTGGCTCAGAGGACAGAGCATTGGCCTGCAGACTAAAGGGTCCTGGGTTTGATTCTGGTCAAGAGCACATGCGAGGGTTGCAGGCTCAATTCCCAATAGGGGGGGGACAGGAGGCAACCAATCAATAATTCTCTCTCCCTCTCTGAAATCAATAAAAAAAGGAAATATATCCTATATAATAAAAGCATAATATGCAAATTGACCAAAGGGCTGACCAGTAGAACAACCACATGGAGGGAAGCCGAGTTCCCAGGTGCCCTACGGAAGCTGGTGCCAGGAAGGAAGGCCCACTCCTGCACGAATTTCGTCCATCAGGCCTCTAGTAGATATATATTTTTAAAAGTCTAAGATAGGCCCTCTCAGAAAAACAAAAATTGTAAGGTTCTATCAAATCAGTTCAATAGTAGGGACATGTAGTCAATCTAATGTTACAATGAAGACTGACGGAGGCAGCCATTTTGATCCATGAAGGGATGTGTAGAACCATCTAGAGCAACTTTTCAAGAATCCAGAAATATAGACCTTTATATGGATATTCTAAATACAGGCTCTCCTGCCCACAAACTCTGGAGACTAATCAGACCACCACTTTAGCTCTGCTTCCCGTGTTCTTCTAACACCACTGATGTTCCCAAAGTGACCAAATTGCGATTAAAACATTTAGTAGCTAGTTACTTTTTTCTGGCCCAAATACAAAGCCCTGGGAATTAAGTCACTAAAATTTAATTGGCATGCTACTTGAAAATTTGATTCACGGAGATAATTACTAATCAGAGCCATCTTAATACCTATTTCTACTAGTCAAAGCACCAGAATAAATTAGTAATTATTTCCTATATTCTGCCTTCCATGCTATTACCTTACATTTCAAATGTACTTTCAGTCTACACAAGACTAATATTTGTCAGTGGAACATTTATTAAGACAAATATTTCAGTTTTAGGGAATAGGTCTAAAGGAAAAAATAAAAGCCCTTGAACTTAATCTGCATACAACACTGGTTTTCCTCATAATGAAGTGATTATCACTCAGGGAGAAAAACCAATGCACTCCTTTGAGGTAAAGGGGAAGAATGGAAAGTAAATTTTTTCTCCCCCTTTAAATAAAAAGGAAATTAGTATAGAACTAAAGTCAAGTTTGCATTTATAACGTAAATCACCAGCAAGGCTGTGTCCTACCAGTCAAAAAGTAAATAACATCTCAGATTTTAAGACCAAGAAACAAGCTACATCACATAGTTTTGGTCAAGAAACTAATATTGGGATAATATCCAAATGAAAAAGTATACACATGCTCAATTACCACATTTTGTATTTCAGAAAAAAAGGCATTAAGGATTCATGCCATACATTCATTAACAAATACATCTAGTAGGTGGAGTTCAACAGCTTGATGCATTTTTTTTTTAAAAGAAGACTGCACCTTTTAAAATCCTCCTCTTTATATCTGTTTCATGGATCAACGAAACATCCTTATTTTTTTAAGCAGTTGGTGTCTTATAATAAAGAAAGGTGCAGCAAATCCAGATCCAAGTACAAAGGCATCATAGCTGGTAACCACCACTCATTTTCCACTGACATGGCAAATTCCCCCCTGGGCCTCCTCCTGGGGCTCCCAGGGGCCACAGAGGATAGAACCTCTGAATGCTCTGTCCCACATGTGCCTGTTGGAAGCTTTGCGAAGGCGCAGAAACTAAAAGCAGGAGAAATGGCGGTGTTCGAATTTTACCTTTTAAAACAAATTATTAAGAGCGGGAACATCTTTATGACTTGATAACTACTGTCAAATGGCCCTGCTGTCCAGATTGTAAATTCAAAGGCAAGGGGAACATCTGATCCATTTGTTTCCAGCACCTAGCACAGGACTCGCACATACGAACTGTTTGACACAACAAGGCAGCCAACTTGATGGGGAGATGTTATTTGCAAACAGTAGCTCATGACAAAGGTTTAATTTCCAAAATATACAAAAAAATCTGTAAAACCCAACACCAAACAAACAAACAACACAATCCAAAAGTAGGCAAAGGACCTGAAAATACACATTTCCCAAGAAAACATACGAACAGCCAATAGATATATGAAAAGATGTTCAATCTCACAGGCAATTAGGGAAATGGAAATCAGAACTACAATGAGATACCACCTTACACCTGTTAGAATGGCTGTTATTAACAAGACAATCAATAACAAGTGTTGGAGAGGTTGTGGGAAAAAGGGAACCCTCATTCACAGCTGGTGGGAATGCAACCGGTACAACCACTATGGAAAGCAGTCTGGGGACTCCTCAAAAAATTAATAGAACTACCTGAAAAAAAAATGTATTCACAAAGATAAATACACACCCAATGTTCATTGCAGCATTATTCATGGTGGCCAAGACATAGAAACAACCAACATTGCATTGTCCCGTGGCAGAGAACTGGATAGAGATGTGATACTTACACACAATGGAATACTATTCAGCCATAATACTATTCAGCCATTTGTAACAACATGGATAGACCTTGAGAACGTATGCTAAATGAAATCAGTCAGAAGAAGCTAAGAACCATATGATTTCACTTATATGTGGGATATAAAACTGAAACTCATGAACACGAGCAGCTGTGTGGAACGAGGTGGGAGGAAAAGGGGTCCTAATATAAAGGTGACAGGAGAAGATTTGATTTTTTGGGGGGAGGCATGGTGCAATATACAGATCTTGTAACAGAGACCCACACCTGAAACCTATATGTTCATACTGACCAATGTCACCCCAATCAATCAAGAAAATTAAATGAAGTGTTTGATGAAATACCAAGTTGAATTTCATGAAACTGTAAAATTGTCATCAGTTTTATAGGCATTTTAAAACTTCTTTTCCCCCATCCAACAATGGAAATGAATCGGTACTTGGACACACAATTCTTGTTTATCCTTCCACCTGTCAGCATGCATATGTAGAAACTGAGGTTTAACAGATGATGGTGATCTCTGTAAGATAAGGAAGTAGGCCAGGAAACAAGTGACTTCTGAAGGAACCTTCCATGGAGTGATCCCAGAACTCAGGGAAGTGACCAGCTCTCTATTGCATTGAAAACAGAGACAGCCACCTGCTTTGGTTCTTTTTTGCTTTTCTTTTTTCTTAAAACATATTGCTAGAGGAAAGCTAGCAGATAAACACAGGTCAAAGTTGAGGAACATAGCCCAAAACTCAGTTTTTCCAGACACCCTTTCTCTCTCCATGCTTCTCGCAGAAGAGGGCTGTGGAGTGTGGTGAGAAGCATGCAAGGCCAAAAAAGGTAAGTTTTGATGTAAACTGATGGACCCCCCATCTTCTTTTAGCTGGTGGAAGGCAGGTAGGAACGCCAGAGGGTAAAAAAGTAGTTTTAGATAAGAATGCCAGGAAAACTAAAATTGGGGTTGCTTAAAACTTTTGAGAAATCAAGTGAACTATTTTGTGGCTCTGTTTATTGGATCTATCTAAAAATCAGTTTTACCCCAGTTAAGTAAAGAAACTATGTATTGTATAATGTAATGATCTGGAATAATTTATTTTTTTAAACAACCCATTTTCGCCTCTATCTCCCTTTGAGACACCCTTTTGTTGGCATAGCTTTTTAGTAAGTCCTCAGCAAAGGCACTTGGGTAAGCTGCATAATGAAGGAAGGAAGAAGGAAGCAGAGTGAGGGCTGGGTTGGGAGGAAGAGGGAGAGAAAGGAAGAAATTTCCAATGGATGAGCGTGGGGCTGAAGGGGTAAGTGAGATACACAGCAATTTGTCTATTGGATATGAATTGTCAGAGACTCTGTGCTGTGCAATGCAGCCAATTCCTCTTCTCTCTGGTCCTTACACAATCTAATAAATCCCACGATTTCCCCAAAAGCTTTTGATATCAATAGATCTAAGTAGCTCCTTTTAGATATAGATAGATAGATAGATGGAAAATGAGGGGGGGGGGAGGGAGGAGGAGAGAGAGTCATGGTAAACACTGGGCAAAACCAGAAGTCACATGTGGACTACTCTAATATGTTACCTCTAAGGAACATTCATGAGATGACATCTAATATGTAACATGTTAGGAAAAGGCACGTCCTCCCAGAGCTGCTTTTAGAGGCTCATAGTCATGATGAGGGGTGTGGGCTGAAAGCATGAATAGCTCCAATAAATTAAGTCACAGCTAGAGGTCATCAAAGGGTTTGAGGAACATGTCCCATGCCTGGAGTCTGAGATGGAAGACCCCTGCCCACTCTCCCTGGGCTCTATGGGGCACAGGGTCCTGGCTGGGCTGGGCTGGGTCTGCCCTGGCAGCAATTCCAGAGCCCAGCTGAGATATTAAAGGACGGGAGGGATAACTGTGTTTTTTGTTTATATTTTGTTCTGTCGTTGAACAGAACAGCAGTTAATCTTGATATATATATATATATATATATATATATATATATATATACACAATTCTAACAGTGAGGGAACGCTTTGAAATATGAAAACGGACAGGTAAGAGTGGATGTTATTCATGGACTGTAGCCAGTTCCTCCCTCCTTCGCAGCGATTCTTACAAGTGATGCCTTATTAGAAACCGGAATGAAGTCTCTCAGCCCCAGTGACTCAGAAGGGAAGGGATAATGGGAAATTGGTCAACAAACTACAACAACGTTTGGGTAATAGGCCACTTTCTAGCTTCTGGTTCTGTGGTAGGAGTTAGACAGACGTGAGCAGGGCAAGGACGCTGCACCAGGTACAGGTCACCGGGGCTGAAAGCCCAATGAACCGAGCAACCGCCAGCTGTAGGGTAGGACCTGTCCCCCCGGTGACCTCCCCTCCCCGAGCATATTGCTGGCGACTCCGTGTGGACCCCCTACCTTTCCTTCTTAGAGATGACATCTAGGCCTCAGTTGTATTTCAGCTCCAGGCCCAGAAAAGCAGCAAAACCAGACGAGCAACGCCATGGCTGACCTCAGGACCAGCTGCCCCGAATACTGACCTCGAGGCCTGGAGCCCACCAGTTTATCAGTGGAGACCCAGCCCTGACAGGACACACCTGGGAAGCTGCTGAATCTGCCTGTGGATCTTCTCTTGGAGCCGCCCCTAAAACCTCCAGCTCAAACCCCTTCAGATGGAGGACTCACCTTTCCCCTCTCTCGTGCCCTCCCCATGCCCCCAGGTGGGGCACCTTGACCTTCACGTCTAAGCTCCCAGGGCCCTTCTTTTACCTCTTTAACTTGTTTCCTAAGCCCATTTTTTCTACCTCTGAGATTTTCCAAATTAATTTTCTCTCAGTTTGAATCTTTGCTCTGAATTCTTTCCTACTCAGAACTCAAGCACCGAGGTTGCTGAACCCAGGTCGGGTCTGACCCCACTGGTCTAACACCTGCTGTGGTTTCCACCACCACCGGCAGCTTGAGCTACTACTATTCCTGTTCCTTCCCTCTTGGAATTTCACCTGAACCTTATTTTTTTTTTTTTCCAAATCCTCATCCAAGGGTGTTTTTTCTTATTATTGATTTTAGAGAGAGAGGAAGAGTGAGAAAGAAACATGGATGAGAGAGAGAAACATTCATCAGTTGCCTCCCACACACACCCAAACCAGGGATCAAACCAGAATCGAACCCCCAACCTTTTGGTGTACATATTTGAAAACTTCTCCTTGCTGTTAAAATTGTTTTCTTGATATCATGATTAACTGCCTCTCTGTTCGATGATAGAACAAAATATAAACAAAAAAAATCACACTGTTGTCCCTCCGTCCTTCGCTATCTCAACCCACTGTCCTGCCCCGCCAGGGCTCAGTCTCTGTTTCATTGCATCAAGGAAAGCTGAGTTCAACTTCAGTTTTTAACAGCTTCTTACAGGAAGCAACCTTATGACTCAGAGACTCAATGGCTGACCTAATCGCTAGGCCAGGCGTCCTGCCATCAACAACACACCAAAGCCATTCCCTTCTTCAGAAGATTTCCCTTAGAAGCCGCTAATGCTAATGATTTTCAGCTGTTGCCGAGGTTTCTGTGAACAGATGGGCTCACCCTAGGAGTCCCACAGATGGCACGGAAAGACCAGTTATATGCTGCTATTGACTACGTCTTGTAGAAACCAGAGGTAAGGGAGTAGAAAAGTTATATGGGGGGAATCATAAAGGAATCTCAGACAAATCTCAGTAGAAAAGTGTATTTTGCCTAAAAGCAGCCAGTCCCAGAACTGCTAGCATTAGTGAGAAAGTACCAGCAGGGAATTGTAGAAGCCCCAAAAGAGGAACAATCAGTGACGGGAATTTAAGGAAATAAAGAATGAGTCACCAATCTTAGACTTGGAGCTGAAGAGGTAATTGCTCTCCAGGGTGGCAGGTTGGAGGTGGGGTACAACCCAGCTATTCTGATCATCCAGGAACAACATTAGTGAGTAGATTTTTTAGATCTGGTAGCAACTTGTGAAACAAATGGGATAGAGCTGAGCAAGGAGAAGTTAAGGACACAGAGACCTGACTCTGTGGAGCGCCACCTGGTGGTCATTTGACCTCACCACCACCACTTCCCCCCACCCTCATCCTCCCATCTCACCTTGAAAATACAGATTACAGTCTTTCTCAACAGACAAAACGACTGCTTGAAGAGCTAGGAAGTTGGGCGTGTTGCCTTTTTAAAAAAATTTATACTTTTAAAAAACTTTTTTGTTAATCCTTACCTGAGGATATTTTTCCATTGATTTTTAGAGAAAGTGAAAGGGAGAGACAGAGAGAGAAACATTAATGCGAGAGAGACACATCAATTGCTCACCTCCCACAGGAGCCCCAACCACAGCTGTGGAAAAAGCCTGCAACCCAGGCACGTGCTCTTGATTGGATTCGAACCTGGGACCCTTCAGTCTGTAGGCCGATGCTTTATTTAGTGAGCCAAACCTGCTAGAGCTAACTCTATACTTTTTGAGGCATATCTATTTGACTAACAGTGTCTCAAAGGGTCAAGTTTTAAGAAACACATTTTTAATAACATTGGTGAGTTTTCTTGTTTTTCAAAAAAAATCTATGTATTTTTAAAAAACATAAATCTTATGGTTTTTGTAACGATAGATGAGGCATCTCCATTCCAGTCATTCAGAGAGCAGATTTTAGGATTAATTTTTCTTCTTAGGTTCTGTGTGGTCCATAGGAATTAGCAAGTAATATCATGAAATAAACAATGCACAGGGGATTATACACTTTTTTCAAAAGTTAACTTGCATTAAGTAAGTAATCTTCCTTTAAGAGGAGAGACAATACATATGAATTGGGAGAACCTACTTTATTATATAACTAGAGGCCCGGTGCACAAAATTTGTGCCTCAGCCCACCCTGCACCCTCTCTAATCTGGGACCTCTTGAAGGATGTCCGACTGCCCGTTTAGGCCCGATCCTATTACAATGTCCACCTTTACCATAAACACGTTGCCTGCATGAATTTAATAAACTTGGCTTCACACCTTAATTTTAAATGTTGGGAAAAGAACCATGCATAGGTTCTGACCAATTCATCATTAATCAGGGACTTAGAATAGGTTTCTTATGATTAGGACCATTAACTTGCATAATCATAAAACAGGGAACAGGAATGTGAGGTTTGGAGGCAAATCCAGATATAAGAGAACACTATGAATTTATTACAGATAAGTATTCTACATGGTATCGGATTTGTGGGCATATTTGGCAATAACAAAATAATAGCATAGGTTAGGTAAGATAGATGAGGTGTTTGTTTTGTTCATTTATACAGTGAACTAATGAAAATGTGAATTCATAATCTCATTGGTGATTTATTGTAAATTTTAAAAAGCTGTTGAGCCGAGACCGGTTTGGCTCAGTGGATAGAGCGTCGGACTGCGGACTGAAGGGTCCTGGGTTCGATTCCGGTCAAGGGCATGTACCGTGGCTGCGGGCACATCCCCAGTAGGGGGTGTGCAAGAGGCAGCTGATCGATGTTTCTCTCTCATCGATGTTTCTGACTTTCTATCCCTCTCCCTTCCACTCTGTAAAAAATCAATAAAATATTTTTTTAAAAAAAAGCTGTTGAAAACTGCTTCTGTGGATAGGAAGAGTCTTATATGAAAACTAGTGGCCTAGTGCACAGATTTGTGCGCATTGAAAGGAAATTAATTAGAAGAAATATTTTAATATTGCTGTTTACCCTTTATAATAGAAGTGTCAGACATGAAATAAAATTAGTAAAATGTATATGAAAATAATATTAATAACTAAACAATAACATGGTATAACAAAGATATGACATAAAAACAACAAAAACATATAAAAACATTGATAAAAACAATGACTGATAAAGTGAATAAACTTATTCTAATATCTTCCTGAATACAACATTAAGAGTAAAAACACTTTCAGAGTGCTTGACTAATTTCTCTTGTGATGAAGTATTTACAACGTTAACTTTAACATCATACACACTTTGAACTTGAGAGAAAGCAACATATAACTGACCATGTCCAAAAACAAGCTCAGGTAGGACTATTTCTATTCTGCCTAGAGTTTGTCCTTGTGATTTATTAATAGTCATCACAAATGCTGGCAGCATGAGAAATTGTCTTTGAATTAATTTAAATGGGAGGCCAGTGTCAGATGGGGACAAATTAATTCTTGGAATCAGAACAATCTCTCATTCACAGATCCTGTTAATACTTCAGCTTTGATTATGTTAGGTCACAATCCTTTGATAATAAATCAGAATATCAACCAAAACAACCAAATTCACGATTCACAATGACAGATCGAAACACACGCTGCTGTTGGCACTAGCAAGAGCTTTATATGTATCGCACATACGCAAGTCAATGTTTATTTGCATCATATGTGCATCACATGTACCGGCCATTCAGTGGGTCGGATGGTTGGATGGTTGATCACTTAGCCATATATATAGGAGATATATATATGTGTGTATATATATATATATATATACACACACATACATATATATGTGTGTTTGTGTGTATATATATATATATATACACCCTAGGGAAACCCCACCTTGATCTGGGACACCCTTCAGGGCAAACCAGGTTGCCCCCACCCATGCACCAGGCCTCTATCATATATATATATATATATATATATATATATATATATTCTACCTAATAAAAGGGTAATATGTAAATTTGACTGTACCTTTGCTACACCCACAAACCACACCCACAGCCATGCCCACCAGCCAATCAGGAGAAGATTATGCAAATAAACCCCAACCATGATGGCTGCCACCACTGAAAGCAGGAGGAAGGCTTGGGTTTCCCCTGCAACAGAGAAAGCCAAGCTTTCTGCCTGCCATTGCTGGCCTAAGGCATCCACTCAATGCTACAAATTTTCAATTATAAAAGATACAGAAATAGCGGCAGCCACTGAGCTGGAGAGAACAGAGGCGTGGGTTTCCCTGGCAATGGAGGAAGCCAAGCTTTCTGCCTGCCGTTGCCGGCCTAGGCCTCCACTCTAGGCTACAAAGTTTCAAACAGAGATGGCTGCCACCACGGAGCAAGCAGAAGGCTTGGCTCCTCTCCAGGCTACAAAGTTTCAATTGTAGACATAGATTAATCCCAGGTCCCAGGGCCTCCGCTTGGGTCACTGGGGTGTGTGGCCATCCTGCAAACCTCCACAGCCCCCTCGCCCAGGCTGCCCCTCACCCCAGGGAACCCCACCTTGATCTGGGACACCCTTCAGGGCAAACCAGCTGGCCCCCACCCATGCACCAGGCCTCTATCCTATCTAATAAAAGAGTAATTTGCAGATTGACCATCACTCCAATGCACAATATTTCATGAAATATTGATTGTCACAGAAGGAGAATTTTACTCACTTTTTACAGAAATCTACTAGTCATGAAGACAAAGCATATGAAAGATACTGAGATTTAAATGAAAAGTTTTGGAATCTCGTTAAATAATTTGAACAATCTCAGTAATATAAAATAAACCTGTTAATATATGAGGCACATTCACTTCTCTCAATGCAATATATTTTGAAATTTGTCAAGTTAAAAAAATAGATCTAGAAAATAGAAACTCTCTGCTAAAAGACTTTGGGCTTAAAGAAATCCAAGGCGCAAATTAGAAACCCCTCAGGACTAAGAGACTCTTGTTCACAGAGCAGCCAGAGAGATACTTGAAAAATATGAGTCAGATCATGTCACTTCTTAGCTCAAACCTTCTTCCATTGGTGTCATATCACAATGAGAATAAAACCTTAACATTTTAACCACGGCCTTCCGGGTCCCACCTAGCTATTTCTTTTCTTCCATTTTCCTTCACACCTGCTATATAGCTTCCACACCAGCCTCCTGCCTCTACTACAAGCAAGTCAAGCAAGTTTCTACCTCAGGGCCTTTGAATTTCCTGTTCTCTGTGCTATGAGTTACTTCCAAATGTTTTTTAAAAGAGGATTTTTTTCCTCATTTTTGTTTACGTCTTTAGAGGGGCATTTTCTGTTCAGTCCATTTAAAATAAGAGTTGACTCTAAGTTCTATAAGAGAGAGAACTAGCTATCTGCTTTACTCACTCAATGCTACAAATTTTCAATTATAAAAGATATAGAAATAGCGGCAGTTATAACCAGCAGTTAGAACAGTCCTTGAAACAGTGTGGGTGGTCAATAAATATTTGTTGAATGAATAAATGGAAGTAAACACTATATAGGAAGACCTATGGGATGTAGTTAAAGTACTGTTTATAGAAAAAAATTATTTGAAAACGTGAAGACCAAAATTAAATCAAGTAATCTTCCTTTAAAAAAATTAAGGTTTTGAAACATCGATCAGCTGCCTCCTACACACCCACTACTGGGGATTGAAACCATGACCCTCACCTGTGCTCTGATTAGGAATTAAACTCGTCATCTCCTGATGCATGGGAAGGCATTTAATCAAATGAGCCACACCGGCCGGCAGGCAATCAAATAATCGTTCAATTCAAGAAACTAGCTAAAGTAAAACAAAATAAATCCAAAGAAAGTAGGGGGAGAAAAAGGAAGACATTAATGAAACTGGGAATGAAACTAAATAAGAAAAGTTTTTCAATAAATTCAGACCTAATGTTATGGTTGATAAAGTAGACGAGTGTGTCAAAGTAATCAAATAAAAAGGAAAATCTACAAGTAAACCATATCAAGAAAGAAAAATGGGACTTACTTCAGATATTAAACAAGTTTTTAAAATTATGAGAATACCATAGTTATGCCAACAGTTTTATAAATTACTAACACTAGCTCTTCAAGTAGTAAAAAACCTGAAATAGACTAAAGTTCATATACGAAACTTATATGGTAGTGAAAAATGTAACTCTAAAAGACCCCTGCTCCCTAAGTATTATGGGTAAACTTTGCCCATCTCCAACAAACAATGCCCATTTATACAAATATTCCAGAATCTAGGGACACAGAAGGCTACTCAATTCATTTTATGAATTCATACCAAATTTGGACCGGGATTGCATTAGAAAATGTTAAGCCAATTTTACTTTTGAACACAAATGTTAGTAAAACATTAGTAAATTGAATACTGAGTGAGTTTAAAAGAATATTATTCTATAGCCTAGTTAAATTTTTCTCAGAAATGTTAGGATGGTTCTACATTCGAAAAACAATCATTATAATTTATTAAATTAGATTAAGTGGGGAAAGACCATTTGACATCTTACAGATGTTGAAAATCATTTGATAAACTTTAACACCTACTCACAAGGAAACACACACACACACACACACACACACACACACACACACACACACACACCAGGCAAGGAAGAGAAGAAATTTGCCTTAACTTGACTATAATAATGAAAGTGTAATATACTAATGAGACTGGACGAAGCTGGAGCTATGAGGGAAGCCCTAGTTCTGGGTGCCTGTGGCGGCTGGAGGGCCGCTAGTACATAATAAGGACTAAAGCCAACTATTCTTATTGGTGAAACTTTAGAAGCAAACACTCTGCCATTCCTAGAAACGTTAAGTCTGAATCATACATTTTAAAAATTAATTGTATTTATTACCCTTAAAGATCCTACATGAAATTAGCAGTCTGGGTCTGATACATTTTCGAACTCTTTCTTCGTTACGAATGAGTTGTCCAGTGCCTCCCTGCCCCAAACCATCAGAGACAACCGAAACTGGCTTGGCTCTCTCGGAGAGCAGTTTGCTTCTCTTTAAAGGCAGCATCAGTTTTAGGAAATTTAACTTCTAAAGACCTGTTACAGCCCAAAGCTTCACAAGAAAGTTGGCCAGTTCTAAGTGTCTTCTATTGGGCCCTCGTCAATTACTTTAGAATCCAGCCCTCAATTAATAAAACATTAGGCTCCCGTGAGAGGAAGCACCAGTTAGGAACCTCCACCAACCGAAGCCACAAATCCATCCATCTAGCTGTCACTTTTGTGAGGCTGGCCACCAAAGGAGGTCGAATTGTCAACAGTGATTTTGGAGACATGACTTCATTACCAAATGGGTCTCAGACCGTAATTGGTTGCCTTTCCCTAAACCCTGTGTATCATGCACATCTGTGGAAAGAAGGGTTGTTTGCAGTCAATGCAGTTTTGCCATTACCAAATCCACCAAGGGACTGGACAACAAAATCCCTTCCAAACGTACGGCTGAAACATAATATTTTTCTTCACCCCACTTTCCTGTTGAGCTTCATTTAAATTTCAGCTCAGCTCAAAGGAAGTCTATCATCTGAAGGGAAATGCCCAGTTGGGGCCACAGGCCCCACGTCGCAGGGACAGACTCTTGCCCATCTGAGGCCATTTCCTAGCGTGATTTACACGGGCCAGCCGAAGAGTTCCCAGAAAAATAAAATTTCCACTTCCCTTGCTGCAAATGTGCATCCAGTTTGAATAGTTACTACCCCCAAACCTAGGCTAACCTGAAGAGTCCTGAAAATAGTAAGTTCTTTGCTGGTGATTAACCCTATATGTGGCAGGCAAAAATGCATCAGAATAGAAATGGACACAATCCATATTAAGTGTATCCTGGGGAAATTGCTTTCTGAGAAGCCAGAGGTATTATTAGAGATTATAAAATATGCATTTCAGAATATGAGAGAAATATGAAATTGCTGGGAATGGTAATGACTGGGCAAACCTGGACCAGAGATGCTTATTCTGGATAATATTAACCATGGGAATTTATCAAATCAGCAAGTTCGAAAACACAAAAGAAACTGATGGTGGTGTTCGGTAGGACAAGGGTCTCAGGGTCTGGGAGATTCTTACCAAATTCTATTCTTCCTAAATGTTAAACTGCAACACACCGTTTTCTAGACGCAGCTGTAACTGGATGAGCTTGCCAGAAACCTAACTGATAAGTTTAACCAACTTCAAAGAAGAAACCAACATGCAATTAACCGGGGTAGATAAGCAATGGCTCCCCTACCCTTAAGGGAGACAGCTTTGGGTGTGAATCCACAGTCTCCTCTCCTTGCTGCAGGTAAATAAAACAACCTAATGACAACCACATCTGGGTCTTGAACAGGATACTCCAAGTGGTGAATTTGGTAACAGTGCATTGATTGTATTTTTCCCTCTTAGGATTAAAAACACACAAACAATAAAAACACCTTGAAACACAGTGTCTTCAGTCACTGTAAACTCCAGAGAGTTCAAGTAGAGATCAGAGCTGGCCTGTAGCATCGAGGTGACATAGAAATGCTGATCTTTGTTGGCCTTGTCTCTCTACACCGTTCCTGGGAAAATAGCCCATCAATCTTTCCCTTCCATAGGAAAGCACACCAAGCTAACACAAGCAGCCCTGTAACACGTTTCGTAAGAGGCTGGTGTTGGGTCTACAGTATATCATCTTATTAAATTGCCCCTATGAGCAGAGCTCATTAAGAGTGCATTATGCTACAACTCACCATTTCCCTTTGAAATTGAGAAATGAGACAATTTCAGTAAAAATGAATCAGCCTTGTTAGAAGTATTGAAAGGATCATGATTTAACACTTAAATGCTTCGTGAGAAATTTTCCTCTGTCTTTGGCAAGGGCTCCGGCATTTAGTGTGTGTGGCTTGTTTCCAGAGGATGATGCTTGAAGTACAGACCCACTTGAAGATATATTCCTCTCAAACGCGTTGATGTCATGATGTCAGTGTGCCACAAGTTTATGGCTGTCCATGGTCACCAAAGTCCATGCCAAGGGCTAATTTAAGGCGATCTTTAGTGGTTATGTGACATTCACACACTTCTGTTGGGCTGATTAAGTAGCATGGATGGTGTAATTAGTTTCTGATTGCTGTTCTAATAAGTTACCACAAACTGAGTGGCTTGAAAAAATTTGTTATTTCACAATTTTGGAGACCAGACGTTTCAAAAGGGTCTGGTGGGACCTAAATCAAGGAACTAAAATCAGTAGGGTGTCTTCCTTCTCCAGGCTCTTGGAGGAGAATCCTTGCTGCCTTTTCCAGTTGGTAGAGGCTGCCTATATTCCTGGACTCCTGGCTGCATCCCTCCCTCTGCTTCCGTTGTCTCATCTTCTCATTGCAGATCTTCCTACCTCCCTCTTACAACGACCCTTATGCTTTTTATATTGGGCCAAAGATCAATGCAGTCAGACCTTAGCTAACACAGTGAAAACTGATTTTATTCAGTGATGACTGACAGTAGGAAAAAGAATGGATCCCCCTTCCAATGTGTGGAGTGACTGGGCATTTTAAAGGGAGGATGCGGGACCAGGGAGGAGGAATAAAGGAATGGCTTTAGCGAAGTCAGGGAAATTAAAAATTATAAAAAGCAGGAAGTAGAACTTGGTCCATCTGGGTTTACTAACTATCCTCCCACAGAGACGGGGAGACAAGGGCCCTGTCTTCAGACGTTGGCTGGAACGAACAGTAAATTCTTCCAGCAGGCTTGAGTTTTCTCTTGAGTCTTGTTAGGCAGACACTCTTAGGGGTCTAGGTTCATTCTAGAGAGGCACCCCTGAGCTGTTAGAAACCATGTTAGTGTCTATTCACATCTTCACGCCCATGGCTGGGCCAGGAAGAGGCCTCCAAAGAGGGCCCCTGCCCACACCACCCTGGGGATGGAGCCCACAGCCCAGGCATGTGCCCTGACCGGGAACTGAACCATGACCTCCTGGTTCGTAGGTCAACACTCACCCAGTGAGCCATGCTGGCCGGGCAAATTTCATATTTTGTAATGACCAACTCTGTGAAAACAAGGTTTCTATCTAGGTTCCAAATTAAGTAATTTATTCAAGCAATTAAAAAAACAGAGATTATGGACTATAAAAGCTCTTTTCCTCCAGGATTTTTCTGATAAGGACTCTTTTCTTGACCGCTCTATCACCAGTCCCCAGCACAGGGCACTGGCCTTTGGTAATCAGTGATGGATGCAGGTGAGCGAGCAAGTTCAACGTAGCTATGAGCGAGGGAAGGACAAGGAGAGCCATGGAGATGGCAGCACCTAACCAGTCAGGGGGAAAGAGGCCAGAGAGGGACACTAGGTGAGGGATCCCCTAATTGTGCTGGGAAAGAGGAGTGGCAATAGAATAACAACAGACCAGATGGGGACGGGGAGGCGCCATTCCCGGGGAGAAGAGAGGCGAGGTTAGTGTTTAAGTCGCAGAGCCCTTCCTATGACTTGGTTTGTCACACAAAGTGACACTGGGATTTTTCTGACTATGAAATTAAGGAGTGCAGGCTGTTTCCTCAGGACTGTGAGGCTGTAAAAATGTAACTGTCTGAGGCTGTATAAGCCACCATAGGCTGCCATTTAATATCATATGAATCTACTGGTAACTGATAAAACTATGAGTTGCATCTGATGTTAAAATATTTGTAGTGAGAGCAGGCTTGGAGCCCTTGTAAAAATCCAGGCCGACAGTGAACTGCATTGCATCAAAATTCTCCAGCCTCTCAGGCAAGCTAAGAAATTCAAACATAGAATTTGAAAATCTGTTCATTTCCGGCCTGGCTGACATGGTTCAGTGTCGACCTCTGAACCAGGAAGTCACCATTTGATTCCAGGTCAGGGCGCAGGTTGTGCAGAAGACAGCCTATGAATGATTCTCTCTCACCACTGATGTTTCTGTCTCCCTCTCCTTCTCTCTTCCTCTCTGAAATCAATAAAAATATATTTTTAAAAAGATAAAATCCTTTTAGTTCCATCTTTTCCCCTCCGATAAACAGTGTTTAACTCAGACTGAAATTTTCATAATAAAAACCAACTTTCCCTTTTTTCGTGACTTGGAGAGAAATGGGGAGTTGAACAGTTTTTTAGTGGATCCAGCCCAGTGTCAATCCCAACTCCATTCCTTCATATGTATATTTCACATGTATTACATGACCAAGAACCTCTCAGAGCATTTACTGTCTCCCTTTCTCAGTAGATGGCACCGTATTCGCATTGCTTGGACCACCTTGACCCTCCCTTCCCGTCACACCCCACATCCAAATCGGCCGGGCATTTTTCCTTGTTTATTTTCTGTCTCCTCTCCCTGAATGTAAGCTCTGAGGGAGCATGGAGCGTGTCAGTCCTGCTCATAAACAGATCCTCAGTGTCTAGACAGAGCAGATATTAAATGCATATTTACTGAATGAATTAATGAAAAAAGACATGAGGCAGTTTCTGATTCAGTAGGTCCGGGGTTAGGTGGAGAATTTGTATATCTAACAGGTTCCCAAGTAATGCTGACACGACTGTGTCACAAACCACACTGTAACAAGCACAGCTTTACAGATTCTTCTGCCCTCTCTGGAGAGATGCTACACCAGTCTGCCTCCCCGACCCTGAGAACCATCGCAGATCCCGCCCAGAAGCTTCCTGCTTCAGTCTCTAGTCTGGGACCCTTGTTTCAATAAGACACCATTGACTCTGATGATGAAGCAGGTGCAGGAGACGCTGGTCTGGGAGCATCAGTCACAAGACCCTTCCAGAGGCAGTATATATAGTGTTACAGTATCATTGACTGGCCCTAACCGGTTTGGGTCAGTGGATAGAGCCTCGGCCTGCAGACTGAAGGGTCCCTGGTTCAGTTCCGGTCAAGGGCATGTATCTTGGTTGTGGGCACATCCCCAGTAGGGGGTGTGTAGGAGGCAACTGATCAATGTTTCTCTCTTACTGATGTTTCTAAAACTCTATCCCTCTCCCTTCCTCTCTGTAAAAAATTAATAAAATATATCATTGACTGTATTCCCTATGCTGTGTTTCACACCCCCATGACTATTTTGTAACTACCAATTTGCACTTCTTAATCCCTTACCCCTTTTCACCCATTACCCCAACGCCCTCTCCCCTCTGGCAATCATGGAAGTGTTCTCTGTATATATGAGTTTTTTCTGTTTCGTTGATTGGTTGGGCTCCCCAGATTTTACATATAAGTGAAATCATGAGCCACATCAGCTTTTGGGAGGTTAAATCTTGCCCTAACACCGTATACTCAGCCACCCATAACAAAAACATGTGGCAAAACACTTGAGACAGAGGGATCACATACTCTTGAGCGGGCCCAGAAGAGGCCTAGGGGAAAGCCAATGTTCTCTGGCTTTTATGGGATAATTGAAGCCTTAACGATATTAAATAAATCAGAGGCTTGGGTGGTGGTGCTGGTGAAAACTGCTAATGTCTTTGGCCTTAACCTTAGAGGATGTTTTTCTTGTAGGCCTACATCTCAGAGGCACATATAATTAACTTCTTGAAGGATGATGGTGAAAACATGCAGCCACCTAGTCATGGAGAGGAAGCGAATGTCAAAGAGAAGACCATCCCCTTTAATCCAGACTTGGTTGCTTTGCTTACTCATTCTTGGGAATTTATGCTTCTTTAAAAAAAAAAAAAAAAATATATATATATATATATATATATATATATATATATATATATATATAATTTCAGGGAAGAAGGGAGGGGAAGAGAGAAATAGAAACATCAATGATGAGAGGCAATCATTGATTGGCTGCCTCTTGCCCATTGGACTGAGCCTGCAACCCAGGCATGTGCCCTTAACTGGAATCGAACCTGGGACCCTTCAGTCCCACAGGCTGATGCTCTATCCACTGAACCACACCAGTGAGGGCTATGCTTCTTTTTCTTTCATGAAGCATAGGGAAGACAAAATTAGGATTTTTATGGACTATTTGGGGCAGGGACTTTTTTTTTAAAAAGAAGGCTTTTTTTAATACACTTTTTTTTTTTCTGAGTTAAACGGCTTGAATTTTAGTGGCTTATTTTGTGAAAATTCCATTTGCCTTCTATCCCCTCCCTAATCACTAGAGAGGGAATAGAAGGGACTATCAAGCAGATTTCCCACATAAGAACATCTTGTACTTTCTTACTGAAGAGGAAGATGATTTAAAAATTAGACATGAGTGTGTACCCTGTGATGCCTTTTGCCAAACAACAAGACGCCTAGAGGAGCCCACAGAATTGTGTCATGAGGGATGCTGGGGAGAGTCAAAGCCCCTGGGTCAGGAAGGGGGATTCGTTCCTTTGTAGACTCCCCATGAAAATATACACCCTGGTCAAGACACGGGTGGTTATTGACTATTCCCTTATCTGAGATCTGTTTAGCAGCTAGGAAGGTCTGGTGAAAACAGGACCCGGGAACAGTTCTGGAGAGGGTAGGGCCAGAAATCCAGGGATGAGGACATTAAAAATATAAGTCGGATGTCACAGTGTAGTCAGTAGCCCAACTGATTTTCTACATCTATTACTTTTCTGCTTCTCACCCACCCTGTGCATGGCAACTCACTTATGTGGGTCACATCTACCACACATATGTACTCACTGTGCCTTGCAGTGTAAATGAGTGTCATGCTGTTGCTGCCTACCTAAGTGCCCACATGTTTGTTAGGCTGTGATTTGACAGCCCTGTGCTAAAGATGCCTGGTTGCGTGAGCTATCCTCCAGGTATTAATCCAGCTTGTTTTCTCTTGAACCATTTGGAGTCCCTGATCCAGAAACATAGCTGCCTAATATTAATGATGATGATAATGATAACAATCAGTAAGTACTTTATGGCAGGTAGTCTGTGATATAAATGTATTAATTTTCTTATTGATTTCAGAGAGGAAGGGAGAGGGAGAAACATTGATGATGAGAGAGAATCACTGACAGGCTGCCTCCTGCACATCCCCCTTTGGGAATTGAGCCCACAATCTGGGCATGTGCCCTTGACTGGAATCAAACCCAACACCCTTCAGTCTGCAGCCAATGCTCAATCCACTGAGCCAAACTAGCTATGGCTGCTTTGAATTTTCTTTAATTCACTCGTATAAAGTGCTGGGCTACCTCATACAAACCAAGAACACACATACAACAAACAATACCCTTCCCAATCATTTCCATGGATTATCCATATATTTATTATACAGTTTTGGCCCATGGACATTTGTGTACAAGTTTTTATTTCTTTAAGAACAGTAGGTGGCAGGTGGTAGGCACTGGAGAGATCTCCATCATTGGAGTAGGGAGCGACAGAAATCACCTTGGAATAGCCTAGGACAGCCCTCTTCATATCATATTTTGAGATTTTTTTTTTTAAATTTGTGGTTCAACTCTGAGAGGTGACAAACATTAGATCTAATGCTGACCAATTCTCCTGGGATGATGTGTTCAGGGAGGTGGCTGTGTGGGTGAGTGTCTAAGTGAAATTATTGATAGTATTCAGGTCCAGCATGGAGCAAGGGTAAAAAGAGATTGTCTTTCCCCAAAGCCACGGTCAGCAAACTGCAGCTCCTGAACCACATGCAGCTCTTTGGCCCCTTGAGTGTGGCTCTTCCACAAAATACCATGGCCTGGGCGAGTCTATTTTGAAGAAGTGGCGTTAGAGGAAGTTTAAGTTTAAAAAATTTGGCTCTCAAAAGAAATTTCAATCGTTGTACTGTTGATATTTGGCTCTGTTGACTAATGAGTTTGCCGACCACTGCCCCCAAAGTATTTATTGGGAAGGGCCCCATCCTGGCACCTACAGGAGCAGTGGCAGCACAGGAGTCTGTGTGTAACCCCTGGCCTCCAGACCCAACATTTGTGAACAGCTTCCGGGGTGTTCAGAGTGTGTTTCTTCCCAGCACCGTCCACCCTGAGACACATTCTGCCAAAGTGTCTCCACTTCTCTCCTTTAGCCTGGCCTACCATAGCCCAGGCCCCCACCCCTTCACACCCGCAGGAAACTGGGAATTGACAGAACTTCCATGAGTAGCACCTGGCTGTCTTGGCTGGGCGCTCCTCCACTGAGCGTAGCCCTGGGTGTGGGTAGTCTACCATGAAGAGGTTGGCTTCCGCGGAGCACGATGCTGCTCCACCTCTGTGGCTTTGATCAGGGTTGGGGTTTCCCATTACTTTCTAAGCTTCAAGACATGGTTCTCTAAGGATAAATTTTTATCAGCACCAGTGGCCCTCTGACATAATTCCACCCTCATGACCTAATAATATCCAAAAGGCCCCACTTCCTAATGCTAGCTTATTAGCTATTAAGATTTCAACAGATGAATTTTGGGCAACCAGAAACATTCCAACTATAGCAGCTGGGTCAGCATGATGCCAAAGAAAAGTACTAATTTGATCATTTCCCTCAATTAGATAATTTCTCCACTTGGTTCAAAACACATCAAGCAGCCCTAGCCAGTTTGGCTCAGCAGATAGAACGTCGGCTTGTGGATTGAAGGGTCCCAGGTTCTATCCACAACATATCTAAGTTGTGGGCTCAATCCCCAGTAGGGGCATGTAGGAAGCAGCTATCAATGGTTCTCTCTCATTATTGATGTTTCTATCTCTGTCCCACTCTTCCTTCCTCTCTGAAATCAATAAAAATATATTTAAAAAATACATCAAGCTGCCCTGACTGGTTTGGCTCAGTGGATAGAGTGTCGGCCTGTGGACTGAAGGGTCCCAGGTTTGATTCCAGTCCAGGGCACGTACCTTGGTTGTGGGGACATCCCAAGTAGGGGATATGCAGGAGGCAGCTGATCAATGTTTCTCTCTCATTGATGTTTCTAACTCTCTATTCCTCTCCCTTTCTCTGTAAAAAAAAAAATCAAAATATATGAAAAAATAAAACAAAATCAAACAAAAAAATCAACAAAATACATCAAGCATCACGTTATATTAGATAGAAAAAGAAAAAAATAGTTATTTGCTCTTACTTATCATTTATTATGATCATATACAAATTGTTATAACCCTTCCAGGTCAGGGACCCAAATTAAAGTTCTTCTTCCCTGTGCCCTTTGTGCCAATAGAATGAGAATGCATTTGGTAAAGCAGAGCAGAAACTTTCTTCTTGAATCAAGAAATGTTGGAGGGTGAGCTCAGGCACTAATGGTGACTTCTTCCTGACTGGGAGGAACCTTCTGTGCTTACGGGCTGTGGCTGGAGACATTACATCCTTTCAGGCACACAGTTATTCTCCTGTTGCACTCGGCCCTTTCGGCACAACATTTCTTTTTGCGCTCGGTGCCCCATCGCCATCCTGGTTTTTGCACTCAGCACCTTGATATTTGTGCCTGGGAATCCTTTTCAGCTCATTAAGCAAGCACAGCTTGAGGCACAGTCCAGGCATTCAGAAATGTTAGGGTCTTTGGGATGATGGTTATGTCCTAGGTGTTACCTGTGCCAAATCATTTTTACCCAACATCGTTTTCTTTGCTCTTCATAGCAAACCTTTAAGGCAGGTATTGCAGCCACCATGTTGCACCGGCAGCAGCTGCGGAGCAGAGAGAGGAGCGTGCCTGTCCAAGGTGCAGCAGGCCTCATGTCAGGGTCAGATCTAGCTGCTGGATTGCCCTCACCCCAAATTGCATTTACCTACTGTGCCAGGTGTTTGGAACGCTGTCACACATTGTGTTAAGAGCTGTGCCAAGAAGCTATGGACTGCCAATTAGGGGCATCTTAATTGTTTGAGGAAAGTCCGGTTAGTCTCCTATAAATTTCCATCAGCTACATGAAAACAGCCACACAGCGGTTACTTAACAAGGATAACTATGCGCCTTTCTAGAAGAGTCCAGCATCTTGTTTTCCATTCCCTTTGGGGCCTACCCCTCCTTCCCCCATGCGCTTAAATTAATATTTGCTTCATAGGAAGGTCATTCTGAGGTAATGTCCTAAATGTCGCGAACATTTTGGTCTCCTCCGGAGAAGATGTGAACTTGGATTCTCCTTCAGGATCCTCTTTTGTTCTCGTACAGTGAAGCTTTCTTCTCTTTTCCACCAGGATCTCTGCCCTGAGGCGTCCAGGGGTTGGAAATCCCCCAACACTACCCAACCCAATGACATCAGCTGAGACAATCTCGCCCTGCTGCAAATATGTTTTTCTGAACACACCCAAGTCCCAGAGATTTTCATCTTCTGTGGGCTTCCCAACATCCGCTTTGTCACATAACAAGCTATTACAGAGTTGCAAACCCTGTCTAGTAACCCAACTCCAACTGGTGCCAATATTCCTCCTTGTGACCGAGTATCAACAGGCAACGGGTTTCGGGGTCGTCCTTGAACATTTTATGGGTCAAAGGTTTCTGAAATCATTTTCTTCCTGTTGAATAATCTCAAGAAGGGGAACCAGGTGCAGAACTTCCTAGTTTGGCATATGTAGGAGTCCCATAGCAGCAGATGACTTAACAGAAATACAAAAGAGTGTTTGAAACAAATTTGGTGATTTCCATCCTTGACTGCCAGTGCTCTTTTGTAGGCAGCTACATGACTTGGCAGGGAGGGTCTGCAAGTAGGAACGTAAGCATCTCTCAGCCTGGGAAGCCGCGCAGTGTGGGCAAGTCGGGCAAGCTGGAGGTTCGGGCCCGGCTCTATCGTTTATAAAACGATAAAAGATTGAACTTCTCAAATCTTAGCTCTCTCAGTTGTGACTTAACACTGCTTGGAATGCGGATATGAGGATATCGTAAGATAACGGATGGATGGCTAAGATCTTAAAAGTTCTCATTATAAGAAAAGAAATTGCAACTATGTACAGTGGTATCAAATCATTACATTGCACATCTGAAACAAATGCTGTATGTCAATTATGTCTCAATTAAATATATATACTATGTAAAGTTCCTGGAACACCAAACATAACTCAACAAGCAGAAGCTACTATTCTTTTATTTTTTCCTTCCCTAGCACCTTGAACATGGTATTTAATCAATGTTGGAGGAAAGGAAGGAAGAGGATGTTTGAAGTCACAGAAGCTTCTTTCTGTTCTTCAAGCTTCTTTGCTCCTTCCCAAGCAATTATTGAACCTCGCTTGCTCCTCCTCCTCGCTTTGCAATGTGGACCCTGCTTTTTATCCACCTGTTTTTACCTCTTGGTCATAGGAATGAACAAATATTCACTGAGCTTCTTTTATGCACCAGTCGCTCAGCAAGGTATTGTGGAGAATATAAAAATAAATAAGGTGAAGATCCTCCTTTTGAAGCGCATGTTCAGTAAAAGATATAAGATGTAAACTGTAACATAAGGCAGAAAAATGTGTAACATGAGGCTATTTAAAGTGCTTTAGGAGAAAGCTAGAACTGAGCTTTGTAGAAGCTACTGCATTTGAGCTAGTCTTTTTAAAGAAATATACTTTATTGATTTTTTTTTTTTTTTTTTTTTTTACAGAGAGGAAGGGAGAGGGATAGAGAGTTAGAAACGTCGATGAGAAACATCGACCAGCCGCCTCCTGCACACCGCCTACTGGGGATGTGCCCGCAAACATGCCCCTGACTGAAATCGAACCTGGGACCCTTCAGTCCTCAGGCCGATGTTCTATCCACTGAGCCAAACCAGTTTCAGCTGGGCTGGGCTTAAGCAGGATTTGGACTTGCAGAAAAGGAGCCAATGGCATCCAAGAAAGTAACCAGCAAAGTAAATGGATGTTGAATGAAAAGGGTAACAGAAATCATCCTAATAACTACTAGTAACTAAGCACCCATCAGTAAATGAATCCACAAGAACACCTACAACATATATCCACTGACTTTTTTTAAATTACTTTATTAAGATATTGCATATGTGTCCTTATTCCCCCATTACTATCCCCTGATCCTCCCTACTCATGCCCTCATCCCCCTGTTGTCTGTGTCCTTTGGTTAGGCTTATATGGATGCATACAAGCCCTTTGATCTCTTCCCCTTACCCCCACCCTCCCCTACCTTCCTCTGAGATTTGACAGTCTGATTGATGTTTCTCTGTCTCTGGATCTATTTTTGTTCATCAGTTTATGTTGTTCATTATATTCCATAAATGAGTGAGATCATGTGATACTTATCTTTCTCTGATGGCTTATTTCACTTAGCACCATGCTCTCCAGTTCTATCCATGCTGTTGCAAATGATAAGAATGCCTTCTTTTTTTACTGCAGCATAGTATTCCATTGTGTAGATGTACCACAGTTTTTTAATCCACTCATCTGCTGATGGGCACTTCGGCTGTTTCCAAATCTTAGGTATTGTGAACTGTGCTGCTATTAACATAGAAGTGCATATATCCTTTCTAATTGGTGTTTCTAGTTTCTTGGGATATATTCCTAGAAGTGGGAACACTGGGTCAAATGGGAGTTCCATTTTTAGTTTTTTTGAGGAAACTCCATACTGATGCCTACAGTGGTTGCATCAGTCTGCATTCCCACCAGCAGTGCACGAGGGTTCCTTTTTCTCCACATCCTCACCAGCACTTGTCATTTGTTGATTTGTTGATGATAGCCATTCTGACAGGTGTGAGATGCTACCGCCTTGTCCACTGACTCTTCTTGATGTGGAGTTTCCCACATGTCATTTTTCTGGGCTCTCCTTTCAGATCTCCCCATCTATAGAGTTGGGTGCCCATTTGTTTTAGGCCTTTCTTATCGTTTGAGTCCTTGAATTTTTAATGCCTGACATGTAAGAATGAGTTTTGATGGATGTTTTGACATTATTCAAGCAATATGGTTTCTTTTTATTATGATTTCAATTGGAAAGCTGCTCTTTTTGTTTGCTATGCAAGCAATAGACTTGTTGCTTAAAAATTTCTTTTGGAATTATAGCAATGTCTTGTATTTTCATGATCAGCATTCTGATACTTAATAATCCCTTCATACTAAACATTTTGTGCTATACAATGATTTTATTTTTAAGAATTCATATTTTCTACTGGTAATGGATTTTAATCAGGAACATAAAATATTGATTTATTCCATCTCACACATTCTATGCTTGTATTCCAAAAGTAATTTAAACTCAGTACTTTGACCAGATCCCAAGGCAATCATAATTTGCTCACAGGTCGAATATCCAGTGTCTCAATTTGGAGTTTGTAAAAGGCAACTTTGACATCAATCTAATCAAATCATGAAAATTTACCAACCTATGGCAGATGTCAATGTATGTAATGAGATTTGTCAGGACTTTTTCTTGGCTACTCATAAATCTCCCACCCACATAAGTATAGATCACTGAAAGGAATGATATCAGGTTACCTTAAATAGTCACATTTTGCAAATGAAGACGGTATATTTTTCAAATCTGTCTTATGTTTTATACTGAAAGCTGACATTATAAATTGAGTATAATAGAAAGATTAGGTAAACTGAGATGTTTAATGAAGTCGACTGAGAGACCAAGAGACTGTACCTAATATTTAATTCTATACTAAAACTACATTAAAGTTGTGCATGAATTAACATTATTTTTATAAGAATTAAGCTGCTTTCGATTAATCAATTAAGAGTTGCAGTTTGACCCAACAAATCTGTGCAGAGATTTTGGAAATGGTTGAATGTGAAATATAATGCATTATAATGACCAGATACACATTCCAGTGCTCTTGGGGTCCTCTCCTAATTGAGACCCTGTGAAGGAGTGTCTCCTCAAAGAACTTGTGGAACCTCCAGGATTATTTGTTGCGGTTGTGACTTTAGGAATGCCAAAGAGTGTTGGGTGGGAAGCCTTGTGGGCAGCCACTGCATATAGAGAATCATGTTACGTATAATTGGAGGGTGTAGTCTCACATTCCAGTTTCATAAAGTCATGAGCAGATGGGATCTCATGTCATCAATGATTGCATTAAAAAAGCCGAGGTCTTCAGCATTGGCCTACTGCTCTAGCTAAAACAATACTAGCTTCCTGGGGATGATGACATAGAAGAAATTCAGGTGGATGTTGACATTATTGAATTTTGGGTTTTCTCAGAACGCATATGGCTTTATGTCCATTTCCCTTATTTCTTATAAAGATACTTTAATTAGGTAAAACAGAGTTCATGCTGTTCTTCCTCAGGACTGGGAGCCCCATTTTCTTAGTTGTGATCTGGCCATTAGATTTGAAATGACATCTTAGTTTAGCTAAATAAGTCAAAGATTTATTTAGAGATAGAAATAACTCACTTAAATAAAACGGTAGGAAACAACTCTGCTTGTATATTGCATTTTGCCTTGTCTTGAGTCAATGTATCAAAGTTATGTTTTCCAGAATTTCTTTCATGGCACAGTTCTAGATTAGTGTGGATCACAAGAGATGTTTTGCACTTGATTTGGGAGATGGAAACAAGCAGCAGCCATATTATTTTTATACTCAAACTATCTGTGCAGGTGACACACGTGGTCCCGGACCTGCAGGCTCATCTTGTTGGCATGGGATAGCAGCTGGACACCTCCAGCCCTCACCAGATTTGTCCTCCAGCTTCTACTCTGGCCAAGTACATGTTTAGCTCCATGATGAAGAGAGCCAGACCCTCCTATAGGTCACCTGCATCATCCAGGTTGGATGCTTGGAGCCTACAAAAGACCAACACAGGTTCCAGCGTGTTCTGTGGGTTCCAATTTGTCATCATTTTTCCTTGCTTTACAACCTTTCCTTCTTGACTGCCTGCCCTGCTGACCTCAGCCCAGCAAGGAATATAGAATAACAGCAGAAAGTAAACTACTTAACCAGCACCCACAATTACATGGGGGTCAAATCTCTACAATAATCTCCTTTTACCCAATATAACTTCCGAGTGGCTTTGCTTATCTTTTCAAACCATAACAAAATTTGGGGTTTGCTTTGGAGACCAAGGGTGTATAAGCCAGGATTCAGACACTTATTGTGTAGCTGTGGGCAGGTCACTTAACCTCTCTAAGCCTTGGGTTTCTTATATGTATAATTCCATTTATTCTGGAATTGTTGTGAAGGCAAGAGAATATAAGTCCAAGTAAATACACAGATGAATGCAGGCTTTGCCATGCACTTCCATGTCTTACCTCTTTTTTTTTTTTTTAATGTGAAAATGCCTCTTTGGGTGTGGCTGTGTCTTTTTCATCATTGTTCCTGGATCCTAGTTCAGTATCTGTCACGTAATGTAGTCTATGCTCAATATTATTTGTGCTGCAAATGAATGAATGTCTAGAGACACATCCTTTGTGTGGATGCAGCATATGTTTACCTGGTGTTTGTTACAACTTTTCTTCTGAGGTTCAAAGTCGGTATGCTGGTCATGATGTTTGGAAAGTCATAGGTATTGCATAGATGAATGGCTGAGAATCACTATGCCTGGTGTAATGTTTAAGGATTTCTTGTTTCCAGATCTCAGAAAGCCTAGTACATGCAATTATAATTGGACACCAGTGGATGTCACCCTCGGAACACACATTGTGCACTCAGACCCTCTTTGGGAAGGCCAGGCCAACTCCACAGATGTTTGGTCCCCCCTGCCCAGGGCAATGTGGAAAGTGATTTTGGTCTCCAGATGTCACCCATCACCATGAAGCCCTCCAGCCTGTGTCTTCATCCAGCGGTGGAAAGAGGGATTATGGAATGCTTTGCAAAGATGCTTTTATCTGTAGGAATGGTGTTCATTGATTGATGGAATTTGGAGAATGCCTCTGAGTGAATTAAAATCATTTAAAAAATGTTGTTTGGCTGTAATAGTATCTGCCTCTTGGAAGGGAAGTAGGAGATTCAGTCATAAGAATGGAAGAAGAGTTACTTTTCACTTCTGTATCTGTGGTTGGTGGCTTTGTTTGTACTTGATTAATAAATCACTTGTTCAAAAGTAAAGAATATATCAAATAATATTTGGCAAAATCTTGATAGTGTACTCTTTTTAAAAAAATTTCTTTACTGATTAAGATATTACATTTGTATCCTTATCCCTCCAGTTCTCCCTCCCCCCAATAGTGTACTCTTTTTTTTATTTGACTTGTTTGTCCTATTACTAAGAGAATTTGTATTTTGAAAAACAAAAGCAAAAAAAACCCCAACAAACCACTCTGATAATGTTCTCTGTAATGTCATTGGTTTCCACTTCTCAAACTGGTCTCATTCATGCATTAATTCATACTAATTTGTTTACATTTTTATTAAGCACATGACTTTTTATTTATTGTATAGATGCAGGGGTATACTGGCTAATAAAAAACACACAAGTTTTTAAAAATTGATTTTAGAGAAAGAAAGGGAGAGAGAAAGAAAAAAAAAACATTGATGTAATAGAGAAACATTGGCTGGTTGCCTCCTGTCCAAGTCCTAACCAGGATCCAACCTGAAACATAGGTGTGTGACAGGATCTATAACTGAACTCACAGCCTTTTGGTGTATGGGATGACGTTCCAACTGAGCCACTGACCAAGGCAAAACTCAAGTTTCTAAAATAGAACTCTAATAAGAATTAGAGTTAAGGAAAAACACTGGCTTCAAAGTTATCCTGGTCTGTTTATAGGTAAATTTACAAGTAAGTAAGTTTACAATAAAGTGTACACAGTTTTTATATTTAAATGAATAAAAATATATTATGAAGTTGACAAAAATCAAGGTGTTTGCACCTGGGAATATATATTGGTGCAACCTGACTGAGAACAATTTGGAGATATGTCTCAAAAACCTCAGGAGTGACTGTCACCTAGTAATTCCGCATGAAGAAATCATTCTTAGATGACAAAGAGGTAATTTAAAAGTATGTACAGGAAATGACCTTTTTATGCTGAAGAAAAAACATAAGCAATTACTTTTTGGCAGGACAATGTGACCAGGATATAGCAATTGACAAAGTATAAATACAATGTTGCCTCAAATAAGTCAGCCATCCCTTCAACTTTTGGGTTGCTTTGTGACATTTTTGCCTTATGCAAAGTCCTGTGCAGGGGGGTGGAAAGAGGTGAGTCCTCTCTACCTTCACTGTTGAGGGGAGGGACTGGATAAGGTACTGTGGACCAGCAAACCTATACACAATTCAAAATACTCCACCAAATAGGCAGATTGTTCTGTGTTACGCAAAAAACTGACTCAAGTCCATTACAATTTGATATGGAGAAATGGAACTTCTCCGAATGGAATTGGTTTCAGTTCTATTGACAAGATGACCTTCAGGTTGAAAAAGACAGAAAGATAAAACTTCTGTGTAAAGGTGGGTTGATATTCACTTGGTTGCCTTAGATGAGTTTAAGCCTCTAGGACTAAACAGGTTAAATTCCTGATTATTGTAAGAACTGGCAAATGAAATCATCAAACTGGCTTCACAGATCTCCATTAACACTGTAAGGAAGTGAAGAGGTGTTGGGAAGCTTAACATCAACATAGACTGTTTTGATTTTTAAAAGGATAAAGAAGATGCTGAACTTGAAAGGCCTTTGGGCAGACAGGTGAAGCTCCTTATTTCTACTTCACATCAGGGTACAGTTAGATGACCTCAGGTTTAGGTTCCTCATCATGAGTTCTGTATTAGTTTCCCACAAACTGGATGGCTCAAAAAAGCAAAGATGTATTCTTCAGATCTGGAGGCTTGTAGTCCAAAGTCAAGGTGTTCACAGGGTCACACTCCTTTTGCAACTTGTAGAGGAGAATTCTTTCTGCCTCTTCCTAGCTTCTGATGGAGGCTGTCAATTCTTGCAGTGGTATCATTCCAGTCTCTGTCTCTGGTGTCACTTGCCATTCGCCCTGTGTATCTGTCTCTTCACATGACTCTTCCGTCTCCTTATAAGGACACTGGTCATGTTATATGAGAGACCACCCTAGTGATCTCATTTGAACTTTATTGCACCTATACAAACCTCATTTCCAAATCAGGTCATTTTTCACAATAGGGCTTGGGACGTTAAGATATATTTTTGGGGAGATAAAAATTGAACCCATAAGAAGCACTGTTTTTCTTCTTCCATGATCTTACTCTGTTTCCATACCTTATGTTCACACTCACAACTTCCACCACCTCCAAACTCTTTCTCATATTTATTTTCATTAGGATTATTTCCATTATCCATGCTCAGGTGACCAAGGGGATTTATAGGTATAATCAAAATGAAAAGGCTGGAAAATGCTCTATTGAGTGGCATTCCACCTAAGGAGGAAACCTAAATAACTTCTTTTGCTCATACCCATACCATTCATCCTTTCTGGAATTCAATATATTCTCGTGTATCTTCTTTAGAAATGACCTCTAAATCTCCCAGATTGGAAAGTAATACTATGCGTGAACATATTGGGATAGCCAACATTTCTGAAACAGAGGCCTTTGATTAGACCAGGACAGCGTGAAACAAGCCCTACTGTTTGGCATATCAGGACTTGCAGCTAAACTGTGGTCCTTTCTCATTTCCCCATTGGAGCAGATATATTAACAATCTCTCTCTCATGTCGTTTTTGGCTCACACTTTAAGATTTCCTCAAACCTAACCTCCAAAGAATGGAGGAACTGGGGAAGTAGCAGTTTGAAAGGGCCCACGAGGCAAGCAGTCCAGTTCATTCTGTAGGTCTGGTCATTGTTTTTTTTTTTGCATATCAAAGAATGCCTATTTTTCATCTCTGTCCCATGTTGCCAAAGAGGTAATACTAACAAAGTGCTATGCTGTAAAGGAACAGCCCTACATCAAATGCATGTCCTCCTTTGATCCAACTGAACCAGATGATAGTTATTTTGCTGTCAAGAGAGCAACGACAAAGGGCCAACCAGCGCTGCAACATTTTAGCTGGTGTGTGTCAATTGAGGACAGATGCGTGTGCCTGTTCTAAATGGAGGCTAAGAAAGCTCAGTTTCATCTGTTCAGAATCCAGATGTAGCAACTGGTATTCAAAAGTCAGTTTACATGAATGAAGGTCCTGAGGTGTGAGCAAGATTAAAGTATCTCCCTGTTTTACCTTTAGTCTGTGAACCACTACCCCAAAGGCAAGAAGCTGAGTGAATAGAGAGAATTGCTAATTCTTGATCATTCTCATCTGCTTTGAATAAAAGCAAGTTTTTCTGCTACCGAGGAAAAAGCCCCTGCTGCCTGTGTCTGTCTCTCTTTCTGTCTCTATCTATCTAAAATCTTTTTTTAAAGAAAGATTTTCCTAGAGGGTAATCAGATAATTTGAGTTTTGGTTCCCTCCTGCATCCCCCCAGTGAAATTAACAACTGAAAATAAGATAGAGCACCACTTAGCTTGATAAGTTTATTACTGTCCATTTAATAAACTTTATTCTTGCTTTTAATCTCACTTGACAACAAGTCCTTAGAAAGTTTGCCTGCCAAGAGTGATGGCTTCCAAATGCCACCAAGTACTCTACCTTCTATCTTAGACCAGGAATGAGAATTTTCACGAAGACAAACATCCTATGCATCATCTTAGCAAGGACCCTGTTTGTCTTTTAATGGCCAGATTCATGCTTTTGCTAGAGAAGCAATGGTTGGTAAACCTCAAATTTGTGAGGGAACCCCGTTTCTGAGACAGATAGTTCTGTTTTTTTTTTTGTTTGTTTTCTTTCATGTGCCAATGAGTGTACCTTGCTAAAAGTGAGGAACATTCTTATTTAAGAGGATGACACTAAAACTCATTCAATTTCACCACCTAGAATATGAGCATTTATTCATTTTTTTATGGAAAACTAGTGATCCGGTGCACAAATTTGTGCACATTGAAGATAAATTAATTAGAAGAAATATTTTAATGTCATTATTTGCCCTTTCTCTATAATAGGAGTGTCAACCAAATTCATGATTGACAAGGACAGATGGAAACCATGTGTGCGATTGGCTCCAGCAAGAGCTTTATATGTATCTCGCATGTGCGAGTCAACTTAGCCTTTTATAGATATAGAATAAACTTGCTTAATTAGACCTGCTTTCTGATTTAACTAAACTTTTTCCAGCCCAGTGAAGCACCCCAACTTCTCTTTCAGATAATTGCCAGCAACACAGCAGTAAATATCAACATGAAGCAGATTCTGCCCATAGATCATGCAGGGAGAACAAAGGGTGAAATATTTAACTGCAGCAGTGTTTGACTATATTCTGCACAGTGAGAAAACCTGAAGTCATTTTCAAGGTCCACCATTTATTACTTCTTTTCAGTCGGGTAAAGTTTCTAAGCTTTCTAAATCTCCACTTTATGACTAATGAAAAGAAAATAGGATTCCACTGAGTCTCCTATCTACCTACTCCAGGACTTCTGTGAGGATCAAATGAGATGAGGCATGGGAAAATGCTTCACAGACATTTGGTTACAGCGTGAAATGTTTCCACCTGGATATGAAGCAAATTGTGTTCCTGGGCTGAAGAAACTCCAAGGAGGCTAGTCACTAGGGAAAAGAAGGCGGGCATTGCCACATGGCATCATTACCTGGATGGTCGGGCACTTAGCCTATTGGCCTTTTATGTATATAGATAAATCAACTTTAGCAAATCTACAAAACAATCCATGCCTAAGTTTCCTATAATGTTCCTCAGTTTGGAATGAGGACCAACTTCCTAGGGTTGGTTTCACTGTGTCTAGCCCTTCTGAGTCTCTCAAACAAACTCTGGAAATAAAGTCCAAACTCCTTAAAAAGATTTATGGGACTCTTCATATTTTGGCATCTTCTTAGTTCTCCAGCTTTTTAGCCACACTGAATTACTCACTCACCTGGAAATATCTATGGCCTTTGTCCACTGGCTTTTGCCTGGCTACCTGGGTAACCCTTGGCCATCATGTCCCTGCCACTTACTGTGTTTCCTCATTTTTATGCATGTTTCTTTACTGTAAGCTAGGGAAAATTTACAGTACCCACCTCCAGGAATTGTTGAAGTCTTCATTAACTAATATAGGTAATATATGTAAAGCATATAGAACAGTGCGTGGGTCTGGGTGAGCTAATTTTATTATAGTTCAGATTTTAGTTAATTTTGTTATGGTTCAGATTTTAGCTATTATGTTCTTTGGGGACCCCTCAGTTCTGGTTGAGCAGCCCTACATGTTTCTTAATTTTACCCTGTGCTTAGTCTTTCCTTGTCAGATCACTTAGTATTATATTACGGGAAAGAAGTCTATGATGAGATGAACTAAAGCAATACTGTTTGTAGGTATTTAATTACAGGTATGAATTACTTGTAGATAGTAATTATACTTGCTTTCTTTGCACTCTCTCTATAGTGAATATTCAAGTCACTTAAAGAATACCCCTTAAGTTACCAAAGATACCACATAAGTTTAGTTTTCAAAGAAGGGAAAGATGAAAGCCTTGTGTTAGAAGCATCCCATTGTTTCCCTAATATGCATTCGGAACTTTTCACGGGCTAATTCACTACAGTGAGTTTCTAGCATGTGACACATTCTTTTCACCAAGTTTCTCTACACCCAAAGGATAGGATGTCTTGCAGAGTTCATCATGATGAGATTCTACCTATCACAGAACTATTTCCAGCTCTGCCTCACCTTTGGTGATAAATACTCTGATATATGCAATGCACCGACAGGCATGTACGTGCCATCACACATACTTTTACTACTGCTTCTAATACTACTGTCCATATCCTGGAAAGGCCATGGGAGACACACACAGTCTTGCCCTCTTGGCAGCTATGAACATTTGGCACTAGCAAATTATTGTTTTTCAGGCCCTGACCACGCAAGAAAAGTTCAGGAGAAAGCACACTTTTGAATGCTTTCAGATAGGGGGGAGTGAAGTTTTGTATAGAACAAACCTCTAGGAAAATTGACAACATTTTTCATTTGCCATCCAGATGTTTCCATGTAATGCCCAATTCTTTTAATCTCATTTTTCCTTGACTTCAAAGCAGCTGATCCATGTAGTAACCACCCTTCTTCTCCTTTTCATTTGGTCTTGCTCTGTAACCCCAAGTTCCAGTTGGTTCCACTGAATTGTTAACTCTTTAAACAGCCATAATACTGTAATCCACACATAAGAATAAAATAAATATGGTATAGAATGGCATAAAATTGCCATTTTAATCCCATTAACCAAAACTTCAGGGATCTTTGATTTTGGAGACAAGGATATAATCAGAAAGAGTGTTTGAGCATCTTTCAAGTGTGAAACTCATCACAATGACCACAAATGTATTAGGCATATGTAAGTTATCCATACATTTACCAAACATTTGTCCAATCCTACTATATGCCAGGTACCACAGTAAGTGCAGAAGATACAGTACTAACAAATGCATTGGTATGGACCTAGAACAGCAATTTTCAACCTTTTTCATCTCATGGTACACATAAACTGATTACTAAAATTCTGTAACACACAAAAATATTATTTTGTTCAAAACTGACAAAAATAGGTATGATTTTGATTAATTTACTACTCAAACAAAATAATAGTAATTAACTATCCATTTTTTGCTCCAAAGTGACTTTAAAAACAGCAGGTGCCTTTGTCAGCAAAGTGGGAATAGAGGAAACATAACCCAATGTAATAAAGGTCATATATGACAAACTCACAGCCAACATCATATCAATGGGCAAAAACTAAAAAATGTTTCCCGTAAGATCTGGAACAAGACAAGGATACCTGCTTTCCCCACTCTTTTTCAACACAGTACTGGCACTCTTAGCCACAGCAATCAAACAGGAAGAAGAAATAAAAGGCAAGTAAATTGGAAAGGAAGAAGTAAAACTGGGGTCGGCTGAAATTAAGCTCTTCAATGGGATATCAAGGAAAGAATTTCAAGGATCCATGCATGGGAAATTGTGATCTTGTAGCAAGATTTATTCCAGAAGTCTTCTCCTGCCCCTGGGTTTCCAAAGTCCCATATCCCTCTGTCCCACCATGGAAAAAGTCCAACCTTGTCTTCCGCGGGCTTCTGATGGAGTCCAGTTCCCAGCTAATGATATTTTTCCCAGGTTAGACTGACAGGCCTCTATAGTTAAGTGCCTTTTCCATTTTGACTTTATTGCACACATCTTTATCTCCCTCTGCTCCCCCTACACCTACCATGGGGGTGGGGTGGGGGTGAGGAGGAAGGGGTGTTAATATGCTCAGAGCGACAATGCTGTATTCTTGGGCTATAGAGCTGTAGCTTCCTAGTGAAGCAAACAGGCTCAGTGTCCCCAAAGGACCATGCTTACCAATTTCTGATTTCCCTTGCTTTCTTCTTTTTAATAACTAACCAAAGAAGGTAAAAACCACAAAAACTACTATAATTATTTGCAGATGACACGATACTGTATCTAGAGAAAACTAAAGACTCCACACAAAAAACTGACTAGAACTGATAAATGAATTCAGTAAAGCCGCAGGATACAAAATAAATATCCAGAAATCAGTTGCATTTTAATACACCAATAATGAACTATCAGAAAAGGAAAGTAAGAAAACTATCCCATTTGCAATTGCATTAAAAAACCCCACCTAGGAATAAATTTAACTAAGAATATAAAAGGCCAGTATTCAGAAAATTGTAAGACACTGAAGAAAGAAATTGAAGAAGATACAAATAAGTGGAAGCATATACCATATTCATGAATATAAATAATTAATATAATTAAAATGTCCTTACTACCCAAAGCAATCTACAGATTCAATACAATTCCTATCAAGATACTAATATTCACAGAACTAGAATAATTATTTCAAAAATTTATATGGAATCAAAAAAGACCCCAAACAGCCATAGCAATCTTGAAAAGAAGAACAAAATTTGAGGAATCACGCTACCTGGTATCAAACTCTACTTCAAGGCCATAGCAATTCCACTTCTGGGAATATATCTGAAGAAACCCAAAACACTAATTTGAAAAAATATATACACTTCTATGTTCATTTCAGTGTTATTTACAATAGCCAAGATTTGGAAGTAGCCCAAGTGCCCATCAGGTAATCATTCAGGTAAGTTTGTGAATAAAACAATTGTGATACATTTACACAATGGACTATTAGTTGTAAGAAGAAGAAGAAGAAGAAAGAAGAAGAAGAAGAAGAAGGAGAAGGAGAAGGAGAAGGAGAAGGAGAAGGAGAAGGAGAAGGAGAAGGAGAAGGAGAAGGAGAAGGAGAGGAGAAGGAGGAGGAGGAGGAGGAGGAGGAGGAGGAGGAGGAGGAGGAGGAGGAGGAGGAGGAGGAGGAGGAGGAGGAGAAGGAGAAGGAGAAGGAGAAGGAGAAGGAGAAGGAGAAGGAGAAGGAGAAGGAGAAGGAGAAGGAGAAGGAGAAGGAGAAGGAGAAGGAGAAGGAGAAGGAGAAGGAGAAGGAGAAGGAGAAGGAGAAGGAGAAGAAGAAGAAGAAGAAGAAGAAGAAAGAAAGAAATCTTACCTTTTGTGACAGCATGGATGGACCTGGAGATTATTATACTAAGTGAAATAAGCCAGTCATAGAAAGACAAGTATATGATTTCACTCATGTGTGGAACCTAATGCACAAAATAAATTAACAAACAAAAATAGAAACAGACTGATAGATACAGAGAACAAACTGAAACTGACAGCTGTCAGAAGGGATGAGGGTTGAGGTCTGGGTGAAAAGGGATTAAACAAAGAAAAAATCATGTAAACATATAATTACCATATATTATTTTTAAGGACTTGTGTTCTCCCATAATTCATTTATTGAGTTCTTAAACCCCCAATTCCTCAGAATGTGACTGCATTTGGAGAGGGGACCTTTGAAAAGGTGATTAGGTTAAAATGAGGCGACCAGGGCAGGCTTTAATCCAATCTGACTGGTATCCTTGTAAGAGGAGTAATTTTGGATGCACAAAGAGACACCAGGGTGTGCACAGAAGGATGACCATGTGAAGAAGTCAGGATGTCAATATTTTTTTCACATTACAAAATGTATACTTTAATCAGTATAAAGTATATAAACATGCAGGCGAGTTTGTGAAGAAGCTGACCAAGATACTTACGCTAAGAGACATATGCCCATCTAATTTCTATTTAATTTTTTTTTACAGAATAGTTAGCAAAGTTGTTTAATGTAGAATTTTTTAACTTGTTATTCTGAAAGTTCTTTATTGTAAAGGCAATTCTTTTGTTGATGACTTAGCAGCCACACTGTCAGTGATAATTCTGGAACAGCCCTATGGTGTTCAGGAATGGCACAGGGGGGTTATGAACAGGAGGGTTAAAAGCTTAGGTTCCTTATTTGGGGTGTTTCTTCCTTTGAGCTTTCTCCATCGAGATTCTCAATCTCTTGATTTCTCCCATCCATCTCCCGTGCAACGAGAGGCAACCTTCCCTAGAAAGTCCCAGGAAAAAGAAACCAAAAAATATCCCTGAGTCTGATTTTGGCGAGTTCCTTGGCTCTACTCATAGCGTAAGCAGAAGGTGTCCAAGCTCAAAAGGAACCTATGTTTTTGTCTTAAGTTTTTATACCCCCGTGCAAACTTACTGGGTGGCCAGCAGTTAGGTGAGGGGCTTGGTTGCAGCTTAATATCATTCTTACATCACTCGCAAGTATGACTTGAAGGTTCACAAAAAAAGAGAGACTAATCCTAGTAGAAGGTAATTCTGCTACTGGGCACAGTCTGGTGTGAAAGAGGGGAGGACCAACCAAGATGGGAACAAGCAGATGCAGCTGAGATGGATCATGGCCAATAGGAAGGTTGAGGTGGTAGAATGGGAGGGAGGAGCTCATCCTGAAACCACTGTGAAGAATTTCCAAATTCCCAGGCTGCTCCTCTGAGAATAGAGAATTGGAAACAGAATCTTGGCAGAGGACAGTGATTGGGAAACTACAATCATCCCAACCAGTTAGTTAGTTATACGTCCTACTGCTGCTCCAGCTTGGCAGTGATCTCTCTGACTCAGTGGAGCAGTGATTACACATTAAAAACTTGGCCTCAGCTTGTCTCCTCCAAGGACCCCTGGAATGCTGCAGTTAATCAGCACAGTGGTCACCAAGGATCACTTGACATTTTTAAAATGTGTTTTAGACACCTGGGCAATATGTGGACACACTGATACATTCTTTCCATGCCCCTACAGAGTTGGAATAAGCCGGGGTCAATGGGACATATCAGGCACCACCTCCACACACGGAAACACTTTATTCAGAAGCCAGGGCCCAGAGTCCAATGAGTGGTCTCTATCCTGCTGTCTGACATGGAGGTGGAGGAAACTGGAAATATTAAGGAGATCAACTTACGTGGATTCCAAGATTGAAAATCAGGTACGCCGGGAGCCTGAAACCCAGGAGAATGAGAGCCAAGTGGCCTAGTGCACAAGGGCAGCCTCCTAGCACCAGAAAATCATGCTATAAAGCCTTTCTCTTTGACCTATTGTCCCCCGAAGGATGCCTGGAAAGAAAGCAATTGTCCCATTGGGTCAAAGTGCATTATTATCATTAGAAACATTATTAGGGTGGCTAGAACACAGGGCTTCTTCTTGGGTCAAATAACACCCTTCCCCTAACAGGCACACAGCACACACAATCTATGGGCATATTATTATTCTCTGCAATCAAGCAAAAGTGGATACAAGTCTTAAAGAGAAAAACAAGTCTTAACAGGAGAGGAAGATAAAAGAATAGGCCCTCTTTACCAATTTTTCCTTGCAACTGGTGAGTAGGGAGCTTGTGTGCTGGTTGAATGAATGTAAAATCATGGGAAAATTTTTTCCAAAGGCGGAGTCCATCTTTTTCTTGTTCACATGACTTCCTACCAGGATCCAGCCTCCCTGTTCCCCATCAATGCCAATGCTACCTTCTTATTCCCTAACCACTCAAAACAACAAAACGCAGGAAACTACATATTGTCTGTACTTGCTTTTGTGCTACATCAGCAGAGTTGAGTAGTAGCAAGAGAAACCATGTGGCCTATAAAGCCCATCTTTCCCTTTCCAGAAAAAGTTTGCTGACCACCAGTGCAGATTATACTTCTTCTATTAACATTAGGTTAATTTTAATTATTGTAGGTAGACTTTACCTGATATGTAAGGGATTGTATATATTTGAGTCTAATATTACTGATTAGATTTCTTATTTTCCTCTTTGGTTTCCTCCCTTTGGAGATATTTCCTTTTCTGCTAGTCATCCCTCCATGATCTTTGGAATTTGCAGGCTCCTAGGACTGTAGTTGTAACAGACAAGAAATAGGCTTGCTCTCTCCAGCTTTGCTTGATGCTGTGGAGGGCTTGAACACCCGTTCCATTATCCTAAGGGAACAGACAGGCCTGATAATTGGTATCATTGCCTATCTCTGCTCAACCAATAGGTGGTTACGAGGTATTTAAATCAATTTTGTTAGAGGTACTAGGTTATAGTCAAGATTCTGGCTGGATCTTCCGGCTTCACAATAGGACTATCCAAATCAAATCGTGTAGTAACCAGAAGTCTATTCCTTTCAATGGTTGCTCAGTACATGGCTGGTCACTCTATGCTTGCAGAACATTGGACAAGGAAATGAGAACAATTAATATGGTTCCATTTTAGAAAGCTCAATAATCAGGATCACGTGCCATGGGACATGTGAGGCACCACCTGGAACTGGTTACCAAATAGGCTGTAAGTGTCCTTTCCAAGGCCTGAGGAATCACACAGATGTCTTGACTGTATGAAACCAGCGTTTCTCCAAGTGTTCAGTGAGTTGTTATGATATATTGGGGAAAATTTTAACTCGAACAAATGAAATCTATTTTCTACTGAGGTTACAATCCTTCAGTGTCAGTGTTCACAGTAAATATTTAATAGGAAGACATATTCTACAATGTTTCCGAACTTGTTTGATCATGGAGCCCGTTGACTCAAAATATCTTTACTGAATTTGTGTTCTCCAGAATATTCTTTGGTAAATGCTGAGTTACACAATTACCTGTCAACTGTAGACTAGGTGATTTTTCCAGATTTCTTTGAATAATGTAATTCTAGGTTAAAAATCCTTCAATCACAGGCCATGATTAGGCCTTCATTAGTTTATTACCTATTATAGGCAGTGATGGATTTACTTGAGATAAGATATAAAGAAACTATTTAGGTGAGAAAACTGTTAGGCAATGGAGGTAACATTTGATGTGGAGTCATAAGATGTAGAAGGTATGACATTGCTGCCATTAATTGGCTGTGCTGTCTTAAGGAAGTTACATAAATTATGAGTCTCGGGATCTTGACCTATAAAATGTGAATAACAATGTGAATAAGCATTACTTTATCTCAAGAGCTGCTGTGGTGATTAAATCATGACACGTATCATATACCCATATACGTATGTGGATAGGGCTATCCACTTTAATACCTGTTACAGCTGTGAGGAAACAAATTTCAGATTTTCAAAAAAGTTAAGACAAAGGATGTGAAAATTTTATTTTAGCTGGTTTTCCTGTAACATTATATTTTTATAAAATAATTTTATAAAAGAGTTCATCAAGATATTCCATAGAAAATACACACTAAGGTAATATATGTACACTTCATAAAAATAGAATACATCTTGGCAATTGCTTCCAGAGTCTGTTACCACCACGTACAGTGTATTGACGTTTAAAATGTATGCTAATTTAACATATGAGATTTTTCAAGAAAAACAAAGAAAACTGCCCCATTGATATTTCAAGAAATTGTTTCCAACTGATAGGAAGGTAAAAACAATTCTGGAATGTGAAACTGAAGGAGCTAATGGCAGATTATATAAAAATATATGAACAAAGATCCATGCCATCAACAATTATCTGAGGACAAAGTAACATTTTTTTTCTAGGATCATAAATGGCTCACTGAAAGTAATATCCTTATTTTGGGTGTTCAAAGTGAGCATCATTTGGGATCATCATAACCTTCTAGAAGCTGTACAATATTTCTAAAACCAATGATGTTTCTTTTTTTCCCCTTACAGTGAAAAGAGGTGTCTAAGTCCTATAATAAAGTATCAATACTATTTTTTCAAAAGCATCTTCATAAGTTACTTATGCTTTGATCAATACACATAGCAACCAGTTTTATTACTTTAAAAATGGCCAAATGCTCAAAAATCTACTTGGCTTTGAATTATTATTATAGTTAGTTTATTGTATATTTTTAAGGAAAACAATCTTAGCTACTATGCCACCATAAAACATCACTGGTGTGTCTCGTTAGATGTTCAATAGATAATCTTTGGAAAGTAACTGTTCCAGTGTAATAAATAAAGAAAAGGGTACGGGGCTCTTCTAGACATTAAGGAAAAGATGTGTCCATGGTGGGATCCTGAAAACACCTCCACAGTACCAAGGAACACACACAAAACAGAGCATAGCACCATTTTCAAGTTGCCGAGGTTGCAACTGTTCAGGAGATGGTAACCTGGAAGCGAACTTGATTCCAATGATTAATGCAGTTTAAATATGTGGTTTGGCTTTGGCGAGCTTCTTAGTACGGATAGGCGGACACGGCTATATACACTATGAATGTGGTCTGATACTCAATGGTCCCATTGGCACTGTACGATAAGGCTCGGACCCTCATGCGGTAGGTCTCTGGTTCTCGGAGTGGTCGTGTGGTGTACACGACTCCTTTCAAGTTTTCAACCCTCAAGGCAAAAGGAACAGTCTGCTCCTCGTCTACCATGAGAAACGTGGTCCTGGGATGCATCACTCCATCCTGCGTGTATGCAACCAGCCGGATTAAATCTTGATGGGCGGCTATTCCAAAGGGGAGGGAGACAAGTTTGTATTCCAAGGCATATGGGCTCGAGGCGCATTCCAAATCATTGGGTGGACAGTTCTTGAGGCAGAACCTGAGGATAACAAACACATGAAGTGCATATAGTTTCCTGGCTTGGAGGCTGAAGACATGATGCAGGTGATGCTGATCCATGACAACTCCCAGGCATTAAAGGCAGGGGACAGCCTGCCTGTGAGAGCAGAAAGGCTCACCCCACGTTCAGTGTCGCTAACTCAAACCAGATGCCAGATGGCTATGACAGCACGCTGGTCTAGAGTCAAACAGTGATCTCTCAGCTCCATGCAAGTCAGAAGCTTTTGAACCACGGAAGTAAGGATGAGTACCACAAGATAAACGTTAAAAAGTGTTTTGGAAATGGAAGCATCTATACATTTACTGGAAACAGTGCCTCTTAAAGAAGGGACTGCAGGCTTTAAAAAATGTTAACATCTACCCAACACTGTTTGATAGCTGAAGTAGATATTGATAATATTTGGTTTATTATTTTAAAATAATACAAGGTTAAAGTAGGATTCCTCGGAGGGCGGGGAGGAGAGGGAAACCTTTCCTTTTGTATTTGTCGGCCACATTATTTTAGATGAGAAACGCTGTACTTTCTTTGTCATGAGCCCACCTTTGCTACTTTTGAGTCATCATGACTTTTGTATTGTCTGCCAGAAATCACTGGTAATAAAGAGTAAACTTTAAAAAAAATGCACAAAGGTCATTTTCTGAAGATATGCATACTAGTAGATTCCTCAGTTGTAGTATTTGTAGACATTTCATCAGTCTAGATTTTTAATCCCTCCCTTTCTTATTCCCCTTAGAGCATTTTGGTGGGTCCTGGGCAGGCCACACTTGACCTTGTTACAGGAAGTTGGTAGCCACTGCTGATCGGAAAAGCAGAGTTTGAGCTCCGACCAGCATCTAGTTTCAGATCAACATTCTTACTAGCAGGTCCTAGTCAGGAGGAGCATTATCTCTGATTTCAAGCACCCCATTAACTTGGAACCTGAACAGAGTAGAACATTTCTGTAAAGAGATGGAATCAATAGAAGAGTAGTTTGTTCAGAACCCAGAAAAGACAGTGTTTCAGACAGCAGGAAATGTATGAATGGTCAGACTACTGACTCACATTTGCTCATCTCTATTCTCTCATGAAGTCGCCATGAGTCACCATAGTAAGAGCCAAGGTACTTCTTGGAATGCTCTAAGTGCTCAGAGACCTCCAAGCTCTGAGGTAACACAAACGGACACTAGAAAATTTCACGGAAAGGCAGACACCTCATAAAATGCTCATGGGTGAGGCAGAATTCTAGATGTTGCATGGCGGATTCTGTGCTGGGGAGACGGCTCTGGAAACCTTGGTGGCCCTGAGGGATAGATTAGGTCGCCGTGGGGACCACAGGATGAGTTCATTTCTTGCCCATTCATTGAAGAAGGAACACACTGTTACCCCATATCCCCTTGGATTATGACTTCCTGTAAGAGACTGGTAAACACGACTAGAGACAGAGTTTGTGGTCAAGGAGGGAGAGGGAGAAGGATGTTGAAGAGCACATCTGGGAAGAGAAGGCAAGACTTACCCTGTGTCAGGATCCCGTTGGTAGTCGGGGGGACACAGAATATCGATGCACTGGTAGCTTCCTCTCATGTTGAAGCACATGCCATTCTGCCCACAGTGCACATTCTGCTCCAGACACTCATCAATGTCTGCAACAGTACGAGGAGCATGCGGAGTCAGCAACACAGCCAGAATAGGCCATCAGAGCAGGGGGGTGGACATCTGACTGGCATGTCAAAGGTTAGTCCTCTCCTCCCCATGAATGAACTTGGTTGCTGTACCTACGCTTCCTCAGTCACAAAGTGGGGGTCCTGATACCCAGTGTGCTGTTTTCTAGATTGCTTTGAGGATAAGTTTGTGTGTGTGTGTGTGTGTGTGTATTTTAATGTGTCTGAAAGGACATAAAAAAAGAAGCTCTATAAAAGTAGAGGGGAAGCTATCAAGATCTCTCTGGTGTTCTTTTATATTTGGAATATAGAGTGCATTTTAATTTTATAAAGCAAATAATACTTTAGTTCACAAAAAACACTAAAAATTTAAAGGACATTTGTGAACCTTGAGTGAGCCTTCCCCAGTATTTTGTTTTATAAGTTCTGAATGTGCTTCCTATTACTAGGTTTCTCTTAGGACCAGTTTTCCCACAGAATTGGAACACTCTGTGAAACAAGTTTTATTTCAGTTGAATCTCGCCTATTGCTGCTGTGAACCAATTTCTAATTATGATTCTATCTGCCAGACATACTGCATCCACGTGACAAAATGAGATGGCCTCCAAATGGAGTGAAAAGCCCTCTAGGGGAACGCGAGGGAAATCCAATTAGCCCTTTCTTCTTTGCTGTCATAAAACACATTCCCTTTACACCCATCCTCCACATCTTAGTTTAACTGTAATTTTTACAGTGAACTCATGCAGAAACATGGAGGCCTGGAGACCCAAACCTGGACACACGTCTGTGTGCATAGACCAGCTACCTTATCACATGTTTTCATTAGCTAAATATGAATCTATAAAGAAATGTCAGGACCTGATGGACAAAGTATTTGTCCTTAGCTTCATAATAATGCAACGCTTTCCATAGCAACGCTTTCATAAGCATTGGCGCTCTGGGCAGGGACTGCCTTCGTCTTCTGATTATTTTTCTTCCCTCAGGACTAGGCACCATACAGACATCCACTCTACTCTCTCTGCTCATCTTTCTACTCACTGGCCTTTACAAAAAAGCCAAGAAATATGGAGAAATCGTTCTATATTCTGTTAATTAACAATGTGGTGATGCTACTTTTCATTATAAAATTAGTCACTTTGTAATATAAACATTATTGCTACAAGAGAAAGGTACCAAGATGAGTAAAAAACTTTTCTATAAATAGCTGTAGAACATGTGAACGCATTTAACCAAGTGCTTCTGGATACATTCAAAATAATTTAGAATAAACATACTTGAAAAATTTACTTTACAGAATTCTTATTCTTGATAAATAATAGTATGGATGATTTTGAAAAGCTGGATAGCTTAGAATGCTCATTTCAAATGCAATACCAATAAAGTGTTTTTAAATTTTTAGAATTAGATTAGCAGTGATTAAAATTTGCATAAAGATTGAAAATATTTTTTATTGATTTCAGAGGGAAGGGAGATGGAAAGATAGAAACATCAATGATGAGAGAGAATCATTGATTGGCTGTCTGCTGCACGCCCACACTGGGGAATGAGTCTACAACCCAGACATGTGCCCTAACTGGGAATCGAACCACAACCTCCTGGATTCATAGGTTGAACCTCAACCACTAAGCCACACCAGTTGGGCAAGAATTCTTTTGTTTCTCTTCAGCTCTTCTTGGACATGATTGGGTGTGGGTTTTGTTTTCATTTTGCAACCTCATGACTTCTATTTTTCACTAGAGTTTATGTCCTTGTTCAAAGTCAAATTCACTCTAGTTTCCCTTTTAGCACTGATATTTCTACCACTAATGCATAAAGCTTCAAAATGCACATGAGAATGAGAAGTAGTCTTTTGTTCCTTGTAAATGCTTCAAACACTTTCGAAAGCTACAAAAAGCCTCTGAGTTAGTCTGCTGAATACAGACTTCTGTAGAGGGCACAACTGTTTTCCTTCATGTCTTTTCTTTTTTTAAAACCACAATGTATGCAACCCATTTAAATTGCAAACATTTCAAATAGCACCTGTTTCTGATTTCTTCACATTATTTCCACTCTCTGAGACTCAGCTGAAAGCTGAAAAATGTTTTACACTGAATGAATGACAAGGGCAGTAAAAAAATTTGGAATAATTATGAAAAGAAGAAAGTGAGAATATGACAAAATACAACCCTTAAAAATCTGGCTGAGGGGCTTTGCAGACCAGCTGGTTATTCAAAATGCTTCAGTGTCTACCCTGCTTCCTTCTGCCGTGCCTGGTGCACCTCTAGGGAGTGTGGTGTTAGATTTGGGCATTGCCACCTTTTCAGAAGGACTCTTGGGTTGAAGATCTGGGGACAAGTTATAAAACAGGGACAATGTAAAGGCTCTCACCTCGCCCAGCTGTCACAGTACAATAACCCTAGTGTTCACTGAATCATAAGGGAGACAAAGAACTATTCTAGACATTATGAGATCTGTGATCAAGACCTACTCTTGCTCTTGACTGTTCCAGGACACCAACGCTCCCATAATCTCTCTGAGAGTCAGTTTTATTATTTTTAGAATGGGTATAAATGATTGCCCTTGACAAATCTGCACTGCTGATAAAGTTGTTCTGGAAAAACATAAGAATATAAAGCAAAATACTATTTGAAATTCCAGTTCTTCAAATCTCAGTAAAATGTTCCGAACAGGGTACAAGTTCTCAATAAACATTTGGTGACAAAAGGTTGTGTTCACTTTCTGCCTCCAGTCCCCATGATCCAGTGGGGCTCTCAGAGTGCGAATGAGTGAATGGGTGGGGGAGAGATGGGGACGATCCATGGTAACTCAGGTAAAGCCATTTTTCTATCCTGAGACACATTTTCCATGAGCTACATCCTAGCAAATCTTTTGTGAATCTCACAGAGAAGGAAAATTCAATCCTAATTTGATTGCTACTGATTAAGCACTCTTTCGCAGATTTTATTTGCTGTACTTTAGAAAGGATACTTTGCACATGACAGAAATTAATAAAACTTGGGTGTTAATGAATTAATAATTAATAAAATTAAGATCTTGCCCACAAAACTGAGCAAGTTTCTTAGAAGATTTTCAAGATTTATACAAGTTCTTTTTCTCTTTAATATATACATTGCAATCTCCTAGCCTTAGCAAAGTACAATGTCCCCTTTCACATTTTTGAGTAAAAAGGGTACTGTTGAGATTGATATTTTTTCTTTTTCTTTAAAAAATATTTTTATTGATTTCAGAGAGGAAGGGAGAGGGAGAATCATTGATGGGCAGCCTCCTGCATGCCCCTACCTGGGAATTGAGCCTCAAACCTGGGCATATACCCTGACCAGGAATCTAACCAGGACCTCCTGGTTCACGGGTTGACAGAATCATTGAACCACACTGGCCAGGCAAGATTGATATTTTTTCCCCCATAATTATACACTGTCCAAAGCTATGTTACAGCACACATAACTTTTATGCTGGTCATGTTCTTTTGTACCTGGCTGTCTCCACTAGAATCTAAGACCTTAAAAGGAAAAAACTGCATATTATTACTATTATTGATTTCAGAGAGGAAGGGAGAGGGAGAGATAGAAATCAATGATAAGAGGGCAGCCTCCTGCATGCTCCCGCCTGGTGACAGAACCTGCAACTGGAGCATGTGCCCTAAATGGAAACTGAGCCATGACCTCCTTCTTGGTTCACAGGTTGACACCCAACCACTGAGCCACGCTGGCTGGGAATAAATTGCATATTATTCATTTGTCGGACCTTTTTGTTTCCTGCAATGCTAGAACACAATCTGTTCTACATCATCTGTAGACTCAAATAATGAATGGATCATTTCATCAATTTCCCCACTGATCTCCAAGTCAAAGTACAAAATAATGCTTAACACTGAAGCAGATCTACAGAGTGCTCTTCCCACTTCCCCTTCCATCATAGCTGAACTGTGAAGAAAGGTTTGAAGAGGTCTACCCCCATTAAGTTTTAAAAATATATGAGATAAGCTGGTTTAGGTATTCTTGATCCTTCTAGTGAGATAACACCAAAAATGTTTCTTAGCTACTTCCTTTGCTCACTTGCTTTCTCATCGTACCTTTTACCGAAAAAGCAATGTTTAAAGATAAGTCAGAACAACAGGAATGAGAAAGAGCAGGAAGCAACTGGGAGCATAATTTTTCAAGAAAGAAAACATTTACTTTCTCACAGTCTCCTATGTTGGTTTTAAATGAAGTTGCAACAATCAACATCCCAACACTGTCTCACCTTGACATGTCTTTCCGTTGAGCATGAGTTGATAGCCAGGTGGGCAGAGACACTGATAGCTTCCAAAGGTATTTTTACACTCATGCTGGCAGGTGTCTGTGTTTGCACACTCATCAACATCTGGGGAGAAAGAGAGCGGAGTGGATAACCACGTAAAACAAAGACAAACTGTGACAGAACAAGCAATAAACAAATTGTTGATAGAAATTAGAAAAACTTCTTGGTGACTTCATACTCATGTGTTCAAAAATGCTCAGAGCTGTTTTCTATCAGGGTCTGTTTTCAATGGAGTGTCATATAAACTGCACTATTTTATAAAATATGAACATCTGTGTATAAACACATATAAGCTGAAACCCAAACGGCCAATTTCTACATTAGTTAAGTAAGGCTGGAATGACTGCAAAACAGGTTTGTATAATGTCCTAAACCACCAAAGTTCAAACCCTTGACAGAATAGTAGAATCCCCTAGAAGAGGCTATTCATTTTTATTTTATTTAAACTTTAGCTGCCTTTCCTGCTTTCTCTCCCTGCACCCTCCCCCAAAATTCATGCATAGCTTTCCCACACACAGATGTTATCAAGTGGAGTTGTGTTTGTTTTTGTGACTATTCATCAAACTTCATATACTTGTAAAGTACTAATGGCAACCACATATCCATATCTATACACACACTTTAACAGCTGATTCTATTATATTTTGAAAATGAAACGTATTTCAATAAACACAGCCTTTATAATTACTCAAAATGTGTATACATTTTTTTGCACATCCTGCATATATATAATTACTGTGTTACCTTGTGCAGAGAACTTAACTTCTCAATATTCCAGTTGATTTTTCTGCCAAAGGGAGTCACTGATACAATCTCCCTAGTTTATAGGTTTGGAAGGTTCATATATAGTAACATATGTGAGAGAATTTTCTAAGCTATAAAAATATATCTGTCTGCTATTATTAAACAAAGGCAAGAAAAAATAGCAATAAAAAAGAGAGTAAGAAGAGGGGATAATTAAAAATTAATTGATATTAATTTTCAGGATGAGATGTGATTTGGGAGGCCTCAGATTTCTTGTCCCAATTGTGTTTTGAGTAATTTTAAAATTTGCTGACAATCCCTGCGCACACACCAACCAGTGGAAGAATGAAGAGGAGAATATGATGTGAAATGGGAGTAGGGGTGATGTCTGATGGAAGAAAAGGGAAGGCAAATAGGAGCTTTGAAATGTTTCAGAGCACCGAGACCGGTTTGGCTCAGTGGATAGAGCGTCGGACTGCGGACTGAAGGGTCCCGGGTTCGATTCCGGCAAGGGCATGTACCTTGGCTGTGGGTGCATCCCCGGTGGGGGACATGCAGGAGGCAGCTGATCGATGTCTCTCTCTCATCGATGTTTCTGACTTTCTATCCTTCTCCTTTCCTCTCTGTAAAAAACCAATAAAAATATATATTTTTTTTAAAAAAGAAATGTTTCAGAGCAAAATTTGCCTATTTTGCCTACTGTGCATAGCTCAGAATATAATTGCAATGATTCAAGATCTGTTAATGATAAACAATCATCAAATACGGGTCAATGTTTTTGTTCTGTTTTAGTTAACCAAAGCATTTGTTCCAGAACTTGTGTGATTTACTTTTACTTTTTCCTTTATAATCTGCTTCCACCTAAAATAACAACAGAAATGAAAGTGATGGTGAACTCCACATAGTCAATATCACAGGTCCTAGGGTAAGAATTCTAATAATTTCTGAACCCAGAAGTTCTGCAATCTTCCTTTTTCGGTGAAGCTTTGGAATCAATTCCTTGAAAAGTTAACTTTTAGCCCAAGTCTAAGGCTTCCACAATGTGAATTTGAGTCTTTTGTAAGTTATCCATCCCAGACGGTTAATTAAAGACGTTTGGTGTTTACTGCAAGTTGCTCATCTCATAATTCCAAAGCTGTCTGCAATGCTGGTGTGAATTTCTTTATTAACACAACACCATAAAATACCATATTTTAAGAATTATATCTAAATATCCATGTCTATTAATTTCCCTTAAATAAAACTTAAATACCCAATAACTGACTAGCTATGGAAAGTTTACTTTAGATTCTCCAAGATCAGTCCTCATTCTAAAACAGTGGCTGCCTCCAACAGTAGATGGTTTGAGAAAGATGAATTACTGTAAACATAATATTAGTTTACATAATATTACAATAAACACCAAGACACAGAAAACATATATAAGACTCTACCATCATGAAACTACAGGGCATAGACCGTGGTCAAGAAAGAGAATTAGGTTGTTAATGAGGAACACTTTCTTAAAATGACTTCAGCTTTCAGATGATTGAGAAGTCAGCTAGATGGCGATGGTATGTGTATAGAGTATAGTTTAATTCATTTATCTAAACATAAACAAGTTTGGGGTAGAAGAGAAAAAACTTGTCTAAAATGAAGGTGAAGTATGGCATGATAACAGGATATGAAACCCTTCAGTGAGGCCATCTGGAAGAAAGTGTGAAAGACAACATGTCAGACGCTAATTCTGTCAATAAAAGAATAGTGAAAAGTTTTAACTAACAAAGAGTGCATTCAGAACTGTGAGCATGAGAAATCCCCAACAGAACCATTTGGAGCAAGTTAGGAGTGGTGTTTGATATACTGATAAGGATGATGGAGCCCACAGGTTAAGCAATGTTTCACTGTATGGGGTGAAATGTAGAGAGTTGATAATAAATGCTTTAATGTTTGAAGTTTAAGGAGTAAAAAAAACCTAGTCCTGTCCACAGATCTAAGAAGCTGAACACAGGAAAAAGATTCTATGTCCTGTTAAGCTTCAGGTACATTAGGACATCTAGACAGAGAAGTCCTGGGAAAATATGAACCTAAAGAAAAAAGGTTAAAGTTTAAATACCCAGAAGTTTGAGGGTCTAGCTCAGGACAAGAAAAAAAAAGACAAAACCGTAAGTTAGCAGGAGAAGAAATTTTAAAAAATGTTTAAAAGAAATGTTTAACAGAAAGTATATTTAGGAGAGAATAAGCAAAGTGCAAAACACTTAAGAAAAATAAAAGAACATACATTTGGCATAGAGGTCTCTTCGATTTAAACTGAGGCTCTTAAACAGAATTTCTTCCCTCCCTTCTTGCCTCTGTCTTCCCTCTCTACTTTGCTTTCTTGAACAAGAAGTGGGACTAAGTTCTGTTCGCTAACTCCTCTTGGTGCATGCAAACTGTGAACGCTCACAGAAAACTGATTTAAATGAAGGACAGATGGTAATACTTGCAACTTCACAGAAAACAAGGTTTCAATTTCTGAGATGGAAATTATGCTTCCCTTTTGCAAACAAATTAAAATTCAGACTTGTGAGTTTAGATAAAGACATTGAAAGCACATACTTTAGGGTGATGGAATCAATTTAATTTGGTCCTGGCTCGCATGACCTCTTTAGTGACTTATATACAAAATAATCAAACTGGAAAATTCTATGGTGAGTGTGGGACAACAGTCAACACTGTGCTGGTTGTCACACAAAATAAACAGTCTAATGAGTCACTGGAAATTTCACTTTTAACCACCGCTTTGACATCTACCAACTGCAGCCATAATTATGGTCTTATACTATGGGACAGTATGTATATTCTCTTTTTCTAAAAGCCATATTTTGGATGCCACTGAAATTGATTTCTATACAGCACTAAATTTAGCGACACCTGCAGGTGACCAAAGAACTGTCAATATAGAACAGTAAATTATTAGACTGCACACATGTAAATACATCATTTACTTGAATAAAAACTGTAATAGTTTTTGGTGCTAGAGTACATGTCTTGAAACTTTGAGTCCTCCCAAGATCTGAGATCAGATGTAGCTCCCTGCACCCACACGAACACAGTTGCAGTATGTACATATGCTTAGATTGGCCCATCAGAGAGCCCACAGAAAGGACATGCAAGAGGGCTGACATTTACCTACACATGTGTCATGGTTTGCCTCAGAGCCTTCAGGGCAAGTTTTCCTAATAGTCCTTCTAGTCCTGGAGAGAGATGTTCTGCTGTTTCTATACTCTGAGTAGGAGCTGTAGAGATGTGAGTACTGTCTGTAATGCTGTTGAGGTTGATAGTTGTTTCTCACGGGGGAGAACCGAGCAAGGGTATAGCTATTGTACTGTGTGCCATAAGCAGGCAGCCTCTCCAATCCAGCGCAAGATTTCCCGTCCCCTAATAAATGTTGTCCTGGCGGACAGACACACTTGAAGCTGCCGGGGGTGTTGAAGCACTGATATGCACAAGGCTTAGGCATTTGTTCACACTCATTAATGTCTGCTCATGTGCCATGATACATAAAAAAAAAAAAGAGAGAGAGAGAAAAAAAACAGACACATACACAAAACATAGGAATAAAGAATCAGTCTGTAAAACGCACTGAAGACATTATGTTACCCTCCAAAGTCAGGAGCACAGTCATCTCTCAGCTGTTGTGGACTTTTGAGAAAGCTTGAAGCATTCAGTTATGAATATACAGGAAGATTTTATGACTGTTTCTAAAGATTGCTTCACACGTACAGTAGAAACATAAAGGGTCGTATGGAAAAATGTGGTCTAGAATCTGGAAAAACTAGAGTTCAAAACTAATATAGATCTTAATTCTGTTGATGGAACAGTCAGGTTACTAATTTGCGTTTAATTATAGTATTGACCACTAGTGCCTCGAATTTTTCATGCATTCATAAGTCTCAGATGCAGGAATGTTGGTACAACTACAAACATTTTTATTTTCTTTTGAATCAATAATTATTAATTAAACCAATTTTATTTTTTATAAGAAAATGAAAATGGACATGAAGATAGAATAATTTCTTAACAAGAGATAAACTCAGAAAGTCCATAAAATTAAAAAATGTTTCTTTTCTTCTTATTCCTAGGTCAACAGATTATTACTTGCAATTTTTTCAGTCAGTTGGATAAGTGTATAAAAACCAGAGATCAAAATAAAATTCTTTAGTTTATTACCACATGAAGAAAAACAACAATTAAGTAAAATAAGTAGTAAATTTTGTTTTAAAAATTATTTTAGTAGGCAAAAGTTTAAATTAATATTTTTAATCTCCTTAAGGCAATGGCCCTACCTTCTTCATTGCCTTTTTGACAAATGCCTGATATTCAACTTCTGGTCAAATTAGTGAACAGGCTAACACATTTCATTCTGCTAGGTCACTGTTATGACTGATCAAGACATAAAATTATGTATAAGTTACAATATCTAAAGAGAACACAGAAATAGTATATATTTCTATTATTAAAAAGTATTAATATTTATTTATTCTAGTAATGGCATTACTTTGAGCATTTGCTATGTGCAAAGTATTATGTTAGACACGGTATAAAGACGGAACTCAAGCTTTATGGGAGAATTTGCTATACATAATTGTTAGGTAGGCAACCAAGGCAACCAATTTTAAAAGCATAACATGCAAACCAGAGCCAGTATTTAAAAGTCCACATGTTTTTTGCCACTCTTAAATATTCTGAGGATAAATAGAATTTGAGAGGTCAGTTTCTTTATTCTAAATGCATTAACTTGCTAAAAAGCATATGATTATCTTTTCACAGATATTTCATTTTATCTGTTACTTGTCTTACTTTATATTCACTTATAACTAAGATGGAAACAAATAGGCAATTGGGAGAATTAAATAAGATATTCTTAAAGTAGGGAATGCCACACAGTAAGCGCTAAATATATGGCAAATAAAATAATAATGATCCATGTTGATACTTGTTCACATTCTAATCCTTCATACTTAAACCTTGATATTACATACACATATACTTCACATTCAAATTAAATATATCTATGCAAACATTGATGTCATGTACATAGAGAGATAATGAGATAATCATCATAATTAAGTTGTCATGGTAATTATATCAGAACTTTATTTTGATATGTGTAGTATACAGTAAGCACTCTGCAGTGGTTATTATTACCACTTGAAGTCAGTATAAATTGAACAATATCAAGTTTCTAAGAAGTACAGTTGACCCTTGAACAATGTGGTGATTAGGAACGTCAACCCCCAAGCAGTAAAAAATCTGTGTTTACCTTTTGAATCCTCCAAAACTCAGTCATCCCTCAGTATCTGCAGGGAGATTGGTTTTAGGACTCTGGGGATATCAAAATTCAAGGATACGCAAACCCCTGATATAAAATGGCATAGAACAGTGTATATAGTCCTGCACAACACGAATTACTAGCTGCAGAATGAAAATACTGTCTTCAGTCTGCAGTTGGCTAATCCCCAAATGCAAAAGCCAGAAATGCACAGGGCTGACTGTACAATGATTGAAAAATTTTCCGATACGTGTACCCGTGCAGTTCAAACCTATGTTGTCCAAGGGTCAACTGTTATTCACATTATACTATGAATTACTTCAGCCAATTTGCAAAACTTAAAATTGAAGAAAGAAAGCATTTGAGGATAGACAGAGGTCCTACTCAAGTTGGCAAGGCTCGGTAGCTTCATTACTCAATAAGAGTTTCTGGTAACTTACCCATACAGGGTCTTCCCACTCCTTGAGACCGGTAACCTCTTGGACATAAACAGCGATAGCTGCCTCTTGTATTCTCACATATCTGGTTATATCTGCACTGATGGGTCCCATCTTTACACTCATCAATATCTATAGACATGAAGGCAATAAAAAGTAGTAACATTTCCTCTTTCAAAACATGATATTTATTTTTATTTTTTAAAAATATTTTTTTTATTGAGAGAGAGAGAGAAAGGTAAACATCAATGATGAGAGATAATCACTGACTGGGTGCCTCCTGCATACTTCCTACTGGGGATTGAGCCCACAACGTGGGCATGTGCCCTTGACCTTCAGAATCAAACCTGAGACCCTTCAGTCCGTAGGCCTGCGCTCTATCCACCAAGCCAAACCAGTGAGGGCTCAAAACCTGAACATTCTTTGGAATTGCCAAAGGTTGAATGTCTCACCATGTGGTTGAGACCTGGAGTCAGAAAACCTGGGTTCAAGTCCTCGCTCTGTCACTTATTAACTGTTTACTTTCTTCCCCTTGCTCCTTACTATGGATAGAGTTTTATTCTCAGCTTTTGTTTTTCTTTCCCCTGGTCAAAACTCCCTCCTCCTTTGGCCATTTATATTAGTGACTCTGGTAAGCTGGTTGATGTCTATTTAGAGCAACAGTACTATATGGTTTCTTTCCTACAGTCCCACATGCTGAGCTGCCACCCTGTCATATCCATCTCCTTTTTTTTTTTTTTTTACCAGTCCTTCAAACTCAACAGGTCCCCAGTGTCTTATCAATACTTCCTTATTTGTGGTCACAGTATTCTTTCTCCACAATCAACTAGCCTGCAAACATCAGAGTTATCTTTAACTTACTCCCTCAGTTTCCAAGGTTGGATAATTCTACTTCTTTGATCAAATCCACATATCCCCCCTTCCCTTTTCCACTTGCTATATTTTTGGTGTACCTTTTGAAATAGCCTTCTTCTGATCTTTCAGCTCATCTCATTTCTAATTAATTTTATTATACATAACTCTAGTCAATGCTTTTAAAATATTTATAATTGCACATAACTGCCTACATGCTCTAATTTGGCTGCTATTCTTAGGTAGTAAGAAAAATATTCACCTATATCCATAGAGCTGAAAAGAGTCCAAATCCCCCAGTTTTTTAAAGTAGTATACTAAACATCCATGTATATCAACAAGTATCAACTATCAGTTTTCCTTCATTTAGATCCATGCCCTCCCCATACTCTAATATTATGTGGAAGCAAATAACATAACTTTATTGATAACTATTTCATAATTTTAAATAAAGTCTTATTTTTAAAATGAGAAACTTAAACTCAAATTTCTGTGTCATCTTAAGGGTCACTGAAGAGGAGATAGCTGTCAAGAAAGAAGGATGGATTTTAGCATGTTATCTCTAAGTCTAGCTCTTCTCCCCCTGAACAGGGTTTTCTTTCTTTCTTTCTTTTCTCTACCACCTCCACCTGTTGACATTCTCTTCAAGGCTGTGTGCAAATGTGACCACTTCCATGACTCGTCTGGGAATCACTCCTAGTCCTATGATCACTTGTTCAAGTATTCTCGTACAATTTTATTTTACCTCTTTTGTGGTGTTTCATTCTACCTTGTTTTATAGTTTGTTTCTTTCTTTTGGTGCATGAAGTGGAGTTGGCAAATCTATTCCAGTAAATTGTAAGAATGTAAGAGCAGCAATACTATCTTTTTAATTTTTGTCAATCATGCAACTCATATTTCTTTAACAATGGCAGCCTGGGTCAGAATGAGCACGTAAAGAATAAATTTACACAGGAATAACATTTACTTCATTTGTCTGGTTACTGATTTGACATTTGAAGAATATTTAGCTCTACAATAATTATATTTTTAACTTTGAATAAATTCTATGATTTTTTCCCAACCATCATATGAAATTCTGAACATAGATATTAAATTTCATATTAGAAGTAAAGAGAGACTATTAATGTATGTGGATATTAAACTACATAAACCAGATGTGTTACTGATGGTAACTCAAATGGTCACATGTCTCCATGGTGAGCTTCCATTTTCCTGTATGGTCATGACCCCAGAATCCCAGAGGTCAGCCACACTAGAAGCTGGAGATGAAAAACGAAACAAAACACCTAACATCTGGAAAAATAAATAGTTCCCTGTTAGATTAAATGTACTCTAATCATTAGTTTTGAAATGGATGCCTTATTTGGCTTGGCGATGGCAAATGCATCTCAGTCACCAAACTAGCCAGCCACTCACCAGTGCAGGTTCCATTTTCCACCGTGGTCATCCCGTTGGGGCAGAGGTCAATGCACCTGTAGCCGCCCCGGGTGTTCTCACAGTGCTGGTCTGGTCTGCACACGTTCTGGCGACATTCGTTCACATCTTCACAGGAGAACAAAGGACACGCAGACCCAGAAGATGATTGCGTCAACATTGCCATAGAAACTATACTTTTAGACTTTAAAGATATTATAGACTAATATAGATGTTGACTGCATAATCATCATGTAAAGTTAAAGTGTTTAAATCCAAGGTGACACAATTATAACACATAATAATACAAATCAAAAACATGTCACAGAGCTGGCAGCCATACCAACCATTTCCTCCTCCAAGAGAAAAAAACTTAATACATATCTGTATATATACATATATATGTATACTAATTATTGTATTATTTTCCATGTGAACAACTGTAAACTACTTTTGCCACATCCTGTATTATACTTCTGTGAAAAAATTTGGTAAATACAATAGGTTTCCCCTATTTGTTTAAAAAATGGTTATGTGACCCATAAAGCATAGCATTTGCTCCCATTTTGTTTGTATAAAGACTATAGATATGTTGCATGGTAGGTATTCTGTCTTTGAATCAGGCTCAGGGCACAGCACATGAACTGGATCGGAGACCATTAAGTTACAAAGATACTACATTTTTGAATTCAAAGCCCTTTCTTACCCATGCATTTTCTGCCCTTCAGCTGATACCCAGGTTCACACCCACAGTGAAAACTTCCTATGGCATTGAAACAGTGGTGGTGGCAGGGACTGAATTCTTGACATTCATTAATATCTGTTAAATAAAACAAAACTTTCCTTACATTCTGGTTGGAAACTTGGATCAACTTGTCCCAAATATTTAACCTTTTAATAATCTTTGATAGCTATCATGTTTAAGACCTTCTCTAAGATGAATTCAGCACAAATTCTCTCATATAATCAGATAACGGACAGGATTAATTGCTGGAGTGAGTATCTCTCTTCAACACTCCTACCTTTGCTAGTGACTCAGAGCTATGTTGACACAGCACACCTCTACTTTGAGTACTTTACCATGTGGCTCCCACTCCTGTTTCCAGGAAATCTCAGCCCTGGAATGTTGCTGACAGACTGGAATACGAAGATAGGAAAAAATAAACTGAAGCTAAGGTCTTTTGCAATACATTTTATAATTGACCTTTCGTCCTCATTTCTGCTGCTCTTAGTGAGGCAAGTCTTTATCACCTTATGCCAAATTCACTGCATTTCACCAAATCAATCTTCCCAAACACCGTCTGCATCACAGGGTAACAAAAAAAAGTGCAGGATAAACTCTCCCCACTCATGTACTGCCTTTTCTCCTCTCCTTCCTTCCAGTCCCAAAGAGGAGAGAGCTCTTCTCCCATTTAAGAAAAGTCCCCCCTACTGCAGCCCATCTCTTTCTTTCTCACCAAGATGAGGATTGTGGTGCATTGATAATTCCCTGCTTTTGTGTATTTTAAAGTCCTTCCTACTTATTGTCACCTTTCCCCAAACCCTATAGACACAACCAAATATTTCCCAACCTGACAATATAAATCCCTCTCTTAGATTTATACTCATTTCACATTTCTCCATGCCTCTGTCACTCTATTATAAACTCTTAAAAACAAACAAAGACAAAACAAAACCAGTCATCATATTTAGTCTCTTCTTGTCTTTACCTACGTTCCCAAACTCAGGATTGTTGATGTCTTATTTTGTACTTGTTTTCTATTTGAGAGCTTCTAATTTAATCTTTCAAAAGCTGCACACATTAATGCAAACACCCAAATATGATCATATAATTTAAAAAAGTTTTCATATATTTATTTCTCTTTTGCTTGGGCCCACCAAAACCAACCCAGTATAAATGATAACATCTCTTCCATGTAACCATATACAGCTTTACTTAAGTATATAAATGCATTTTCTTTTTCTTTGTTATTGTTTGTTTTCTAGTCACATCTTGTCTACACAAGTTACTTAGACTTTCCTACACTTTGATATCCTCAACCAACAACACCTTATGGAAATCTTTTAAGCCAAATAGTTGAGCTCCATTCCCCTCTTTAAAATAGTTGTACAATGGTTAATTCTGTGGATGTACCATAATTAATTAACGATGGGCCTTCAGTTCTGCATCCACTGTCTCTGTTTCTGTGAAAAATCCTGATAGGAGCTTTACCTATAATTGCTAAAACTTGGGAAGCAACCAGGATGTCCTTCAGTAGTAAATGGATAAATACTGTGATACAATGATATGATGAAATATTATTCAGCACTAAAAAGAAATGAGCTATCAACGCAGAAAAAGATATGGGAGGAAACTTATATGCACACCACTAAGTGAAAAAGCCAACCTAAAAAGGCTACATACTATATTGTTCCACCTACTAGTATGTGACATTCTGGAAAAGGCAAGACTGTGGAGACAATTAAAATATCAGAGGTTTCCAGAGATTTTTTTTTTTGGGGGGGGGAGGGTGAATAGGTGGAGCACAAAAGGTTTTTAGGGCAAGAAAAGTATTTGTATATTATAATGGAGGACATATGTCATTATTAATTTGTCCATGGAAGGTACAACACCAAGAGTGAACTCCAATGTAAACTATGGACTTTGGGTGATAATGATGTGTCCATGTAGGTTTATCCTTGTAAAAACTGTACCGCCCTGGGGTGGGATGTAAATGCTGAGGGAGACCACGCGTGAGATGGGGTAGGGGTATGTGAGGAATATATTCACCTTTCACTCAATTTTACTGTGAACCTAAAACTGCTCTAAAAATACAGACTATTAAACAGAAGTCCTGCCATAAATATTCTGTAGTTTTATGCAATGGAGTTTAATAAAGTAGATTTAATTAGATCGTGCTGTACAATTCCTTCTCAAATATAATAGGCAAATGTTTTCAAAACTACCATCCTGCAAGCATTTGAAATGGCCATAGAATATTACATCTAAAGACACTAATTGAGAAGCTCAATCCATAAAAGTGTTCACTTTAAATGATTCACAAGTCAGGGTATCTTAATTTTTAGTATCATAAGATAAAGCAAAGCTTCCATTTTTATACCTTGACAACTCATCCCATCAGAGGTTCTTCGAAAGCCAATTCCACAGCGGACTACGCAGCGATAGGACCCAATGGTATTGTCACAGTCCTGACCAGCATGGCATGTGTGTCCACCTAACGCACACTCATCAATATCTGCAACAAAGTGAGGCATTCAACCAAGGTGAGTTGAAGAAACCAAGCTAAGAACCTGCTGTGAAATGGGGATAAGAAAGCAATAACAGCACTTGAAAAACACACAAGAGCAAGAATGCTGATTTTTTTGGTTGAGTCATTTCAGGTGGGTTGATTGGCTGCCAAGCTCACAGTAGCGTACTGTGATATTGTCACAGACCAATACATCCATTAGACCACTTATAAATTGTTTTTTTTTAAAGTTACTTCTTCCTGAGATCACAGTTTTCTCATCCATAAAATGAGAACAATAGTATCTGTCTCTGTGTTGCTTTATAAATGAAAGGAAATAATGTCCAATGCACACTGGACACTCCATAAATGTTATTCCTCTCTCCTCCTATACCCCTACTCTTTCTCTCTTTTGCATTTAGAAGGGGACCCCCTTGGCGTAGAGGGAGAAATCCTTTCTGCTTTTCATTATTTTTTTAATTATAAAACTAGATCCTTACACAATTGTAACTTTGAAGCATATCTAGTGTCTGATAGAAAAAAATTTTTTTTGTTAATGTTCCCAAAGTGCTATCAGGATTGTTCAATTTACTTAAATTCTTTATAACCACTTTCTTAAGTTTTATAATTATAAGATGAGTAGAGTAATGGTCCTGATGCCTCTCCTCATTGTGATGTGGGGAGGGAGAGAGTCACTACAGGCACCCATAAAGGGCCCCATCTGAAGGCAGTGTGTGGGCAATATTAAGATCTTCCTGTTTGTTGCCAAGTGTGTCGGGGGGGAGAGAGGTCAAAAGATCAGAAAAGAAGAGTGCTGGTCCATCACTCTCTCTCTAGGTTGCGATGGTCACAGCCTTTGCTGAATGAAATAAGTCCATCAGACTCAGGGTTGTGAATAAAGACCTTGACAGGTTCTTCCATCAGCGGAGATGGTGAGGCCTTTAGGGCAAGAGCAATAATAGGTCCCCATGGCATTGTGGCAGATGTGGGAGCAGGGCTTCCCTGTTGCACATTCATCTTCATCTGAAAGAGGAAACAAATGCCCAATTAGTACATGAATCCCCTATTTTCTAGGAGTCATTAAAGTCAGTGTTCAAAGAGGCCAAGGAACTGAGTCGCATGGAACAAAAATGCTCTTTAAAATGGAAATGCTGAATAAAAATTAATGCCGAGTCCCTAAATTAACTTTGATAGTGAAGAGATGTTCAGATTGATTCTAAAACAATGATGATGATAACCAAGATATAATAACCATTTACTGGCGCTAACCTCTTTTTACCTACTTGCACTCATTATACACAATGTTCCTAGGGGAGAAGTTGTTGTTGTTTTTTAATTCTCAACAGAGGATATTTTCCCATTGATTTTTAGACAGAGTGGAAAAGAAAGGGAAAGACAGAAACATGGATGTGAGAGAAACACATTAATTAGTTGCCTCCTGCATGAGCCCTGACCAGGGCCCGGACCAGGGAAGAGCCTGCAACCTAGGTACCGGCTCTTGGCCGGAACTGAACCTGGGCCGCTTAGGTCCGCAGGCCTATGCTCTATCTACTGAGCCAAACCGGCTAGGGCAGGAGATGAGTATTTTTATTACTAGCCTCATTTGCATGATAAAACTGAGGAACAAAAAGGTTAAATAAACTCCCCAAGGTTACACAAGTCCTTATTGGCAGAGCTGGAATTTGAACCTGGGCAGTATAATTTTTAAAGACCACTTTTTACCAATATACATTACACTGCCCACCAGTGAAAGAAAGGCGTGAGCCATTTACTCAACCTTTTACTTACCTGTGACTCTCTTGAGCTGGTAGGTGGGCGAGAAAAGGCTGGTTTAGTCATTAGTCTTGGGCACACAGTCCTGCCCCTGTCCTATGATTGGGCAATTCTAGAGTTAGGTGACTTAGAGCTGAATTACATCCATGGCAATTAAGTGGCCTCACAGAGTCCAGTGTCTTGTCCTTGTGCTCACTCACCTCTGTACTTCACACTGATTCCTGGCACTCGATTGTGGCCAAATGAAAAGAGCACAGGATTCGTATCTAAAATTCAAACCCAGCGCTGCTGCCTGAAATCTGAGTGATTGTAGGTACTCCTCTACATCTCAACCTCTTCAGCTATGAAAAGGAATACTTATAGGACTATCTGATGCTTACATTTCTAGCAAAATGGCAACAGATGTCCATTTAATGGCATCAGTATGATCATTTTAATAGAAATAAAAGTGCATTATTGATTCCTATACTTACCAGCACAAAAGGGTCCAACTGAGTCTAAGGCAAACCCGGAGGGGCACTGATTACTGCGCTCTCCTACCAAAGAGAAAAAAGGCAGAATGAACGGGCTTGTTGGAATATTAGCACTTGTTTCTTTCCAGTACAGTCTTCCCTGGGAAGGTATGCCAAGATGGAACACACACCACATCAAATGCACTAGGTGAAAACAAGCCGGAATGGAAAACTTCTGTTTCTCAACCGAGAACTAAATGAATCACAGCCCAGACATTGTTGGCAAGCAGCCACTAGAAACAGATGTTCTGCTTAAGTTGTTTATATTAATCGAAAGAAAGTTAAATAAAATTATTCAGTGATAATGAAAGAAGACCCCAGATCAATGTGTACTCCATGAATAACCAAGGTGAAGTCGTATTCGTCCAGCCATTACTATTTGTTCTAGAAGTGGGGATGCTATTTTCAAGCCACTGAAAATAATTTCGTGAAAAACAGAGACTCCAGTGAAGAAATCCTCTCTTTCTGTGAATCTGTTCCATTTGTCATGTGGGGCTTCCGAGTCAAAGCCCCTACGTGCGGACCAAGAGTTCTCCTTTTCTATGTCGTCAGAGCAAGGGCGAATGGGCATATTGTGACAGAACAGGATTAAAGTTAGAGTCAGAAAAACAAACAAACATACTAACAAAAATAAACAGTTTAGTCAGGAAATCTCTTTCCTTAGAAAGTAACAGGGTCTTGACTGTTTTAAGCAGTTTAGCAAATATTATTTTAAACATTAGTGACCTGAAAAAAATTAAATGAAACTCATCTTTCAAGTTACCAAAATAATGAATGTGTGTACCCAGCTTCAAAGTCAACCACTAGTCTAATAAATTTCTCATATGGGGCATTTTATCTCATTTATATTGTATATTCAGTTCATATTCAACCTCTTAAAAGTTATCTTAGATTTTCTTTCCATTCTAAATGCATGAAACTGTAATTATTTTTATTATTGTTTTAGGGGCTTTTCATGGAGGGAATCTGGGCATCAGCTAATTTTTCAGATTCATCGTATTTTGGAGAGTTTCTGAGTATAATATTGTTTGAGCCTTCTGAGAACATGCAACTGTTCAAAACTGTTTATGGATTTGGGGGATGTAAGAAACACTACTCCAATGAAAATATTTCCTTGGCTAGAAAACTAGAGTCCTACCTGCTATTTCTATGCAATCTGATTGTTTAGAACCTTAACAAGAAACTCTAATGGTTCATGACCCATTTGTATCCTGACTGTAAAGATGACTCTGAGAGCATCCAAGTCTTCTTGAAACGGCAAAGGAACAGGATTAAAATAGGATGGGTGGAATGGAAATGTCTGGAGAATAGTTGCTAAATGATTATTGCATGGTTATTTGCGTCACCTAGCACTGTGAATCTCATGTGCTTTACTTCATTCAAACCTCACAACTCCTCTACTCTTATCATAACTAATATTCTGAAAAGGAATTAGAGTCTGAGGTTATACAACTTGCCTCAAGTCAAAGATCCTATCTAATAAAAGAGTAATTTGCAAATTGACCGTACCTCTGATAAAGCCACGCCCACCAGCCACACCCACCATCCAATCAGGATCTGGGGTGGAGCCAGCCGGGGCTAAGGCCAGGGCCCGGGAAAGCAGAGCCGAGGTGGCCAGCGGCAAGCGCACTGCCCTCAGGGCCAGGCTGCCACCGGCAGCTGGGGATAAGGTCGGGGTCAGGGGAGGGGGGCAGAGCCGAGGCAGCCAGTGGTGAGTGTGTGGCCCCCAGGGCAGGGCGGTCACTGGCAGCCAGGGCTAAGGCTGAGGCTGGGCTGAGCTGAGCAGGACAATGAATAGGAGCCCAAGGCCTAAAGCCTCTGACAGAGGGCTTTAGGCAGGCCGGGGGTGAGTAGTCAGTAGGACATCCCCTGAAGACTCCCAGTATGCGTGAGGGTCAGGTTGGGGTGAGGGATCACCCACCTTCAGTGCATGAATTTTGTGCACCAGGCCCCTAATCTAATATAAGCTGGAACAAGAGTTTAGATGTAAATCTCTTTGACTTTCAAACATGAAAATCAAGAATACAACTCAGGTGGTGATTATAATGCATGTTTACTTATTCACTTACATGTATATTTGTTAATACAACCCGTATGTTCTGTAGGGTGCTGTGTTGTGAATATAACTGTGGAAAAACTGTGTCACATAACACAGTTACCTGATAGTAGCTTTTGATTTTTGATTCTAAATGGGGGAGATTTCTTCCTTCAGGTGACATTTGGGTAGCTTTTGAGGAGATACTTAGATTTTTTACAATGACAGGGAGGCCTATTAAAATTTGGTGAGAAGGGAAGACCCTTGGGGCAGGTTCTAAAATACCGCAGTGTGTGGTATAATGATGCAGATGGAGATCTGTCCCTTGCTCTGATTTCTATGGAGGTGATAAAGCTGTTTTTAATTATCTAAGGCTAGGACCCATCCTCCATATATTAAACACTGTTTGATTTGCTTAAAATATACAATGAATTTCCTAGGAATGCTCCTGGAACATAAATTGATGTTTGACTATACATTGTATTATTCAAAACATAACCAAGAATTACTCAGTTTTTTTTTTAAAAGATCACACTGGGGCTCTACTATATATTAAGGTTGGCCATCGGAACACTTCTCTCTTATCTTGCATTGTACTAACGGCTAATGGCTTTTACATAGAAATACAACATATTTTGTTATAAGCTACTTTCCCTTTATTTATTCTTTAGTTTACAATTAAAGTATGTTATTTTTAGCATACTTTAAAATACGGGAATCATTAGTTATGATTTTCATTTTGACATATTAAGGGGTCAATGCAAAATGTTTTTTTGTGTTATAATTTTAGAAAATTTTCAAGTTTAAAATTCCCTGAAAATTTGTCACTTGAACAAACTACTACCAATATTTTGATGCTTCTTTCTCTAGTCACTTTTATAAGCATGCTATAGAATAATGGCCAAACTACAGTTCATAAAATCTCTTGGAGAGAATATTAAAAAGAGAGATCTCTTGGTCCTATCTCAGTCAGAATTACCAAGGAAGAACCTCAGAATCTGTGTTTTTAACCACTATAAATGTTTTCTTATAGTCACAGTGGGATGGGCAACCCAGATTGGTTGGGATCATATTGTATATATACTGTTTTTCAATTATTATTATATCGTATACATTCTCCTTCGGCCCTTGTTCACAGTTACCCTGTCAATACCTAGAACAGTGCCTGGTACACAGTAGGCACTCAACAAATATTTTCAAATGAGTAATTATGCTAAATTATTTTTAAAATCCTTTACATTTACTTTAATGACTGCTTAAGAGTTATCAAACAGCTGTGCCATCATTTAAGTATTTATCTCTTACTTCCAGGACATTTATTATTGGCCACTTTTGTGATTTTCTTAAGGCAGGCTCCTAGAATGAGGTAACTAAAAAGAAGGGAAGATTTGAAAGGCTACTGATACATACTGCTTTCTAGAAATGTTAAGCAAAGGTAAACCTCTGCTGGCAGTGTATGGAGATGCTCATTTTCCTATCCCTTTCCAATACTGAGTGCATCACATTTTTAAATCTCTGAGTGATAATTGAGAAATGTGTAGTTTTTTGCTTGTTGATGAAGTTAAACAATTTTTCACATTCATTTTGTCATTATTGTTTTTTCCTTCATGCATTTCCTGTTCATAACCTTTATGTGTTTTTTTACTGGCCTTTTTCTTATTGATTTTTTAAAAGCTTTGTATATATTAAGGTTAATCATAGTTCATCATAATATGTAATGCAAATATTTTTTTTCTTGGTGTACATTTTACATTTTCAATTTTGTTTTTTTTCTCCCTTGAAAAAGTTTTTAAAAATTTATTTGTAGCTAAATTTATCTTTTCCTTTTGTTTCTGAACTTTCTTTTATTTAACTTGTGAAATTAATCATATTTTATAATTATATTTTTTTAAATAGTCAATTTTATTTCCAAAATCACTTTTAAAAAATTATACTGATTTATACTGTGAGTTGTTTTGACAGTATTTTCCAAATGCCAGTGTATAGACCAGATATTAGAATCATTTAGTGGTTGTTAAAAAGACAAACTCCAGGCTCTACCTTAGTCTAGCTAAACAAAAATCTTTGTGGTTATAAATCTTAACTTGCATCAAACTTTCTAGGTGATTCTAAGTGCACTGTAACCATAACTGTAGTCTAGACCCAACAAAGAAAAAGAACCTACTGGTTAAGCAACCAAGAATGCAAGCATGCCCCCTGGTGGTCACTTAAAAAGAAATTGCAGGTACACAATGCTTAGCAACAGTGTCAACAAGCAAATGGGCACACATGTCAGATGTAATGTATACGACATATTATCCAAGCATAGCAAGGGGATTTAAATATCATATAGTGCGACCCAGTCCCCAAACAACACCCCTACAAGTACCACAAAGACCTCCCAGCCATTTCAGGTTTAAAGGATTTACATAACTGGATAGAAACTATACATGACTTTTCAAAAATCACCTTAATTCCTCTAATCACCTTAGTTCCAGATGATATAAATTAATTTTTAACCGAAGTCCTGTCCCAAGTTATGTTTTTAAAATTATATAGGTTACTAGAAAAAGTAGAAACAGATTATATTTGAAAAGGAGGCATTGAAGAGGAAGAGAAAATGTAATTATTCCAGTGGCTCTTTTCTTTTGCCCAAGTGACCTGATCCTTCATGACAACAGTAAAATGAAGTGTTGGTGGAGATGTGGAGTGACGGGGTACCACTGGATATGAGGCTTCATGAATCCATAATTTTCTCAAATAATATGATCATAAGTTCCTAGATTACAGTGATCACAAATGTAAGGATGCCATTATGAATGAAGAAAATGCATAACCATTAAAAACAAAGAGTAGGTGGTAAGAATAAAACTTTTAGTGTTTTTACTGAGCATGATAAAACAATATGATGCTATTTAAATCTACTTGGATCTATTTTAGGAAAGCCAGCACATAGCAAAACATATACATTCACAAAGCCAATATGAATAATTTTAAGTGTACTCATGGGAGCCTAAAGTTCAAAGATAAAGTCAAACAGTCTACCATTACTACATGCAAGTGTTTCCTACCACCCAAACACCATGGAATATGGAATGCCAATTGCTGCAGTGCCTCTCATGACTGAAAAGGAAACCCAGGGTATAGACACGTCAAAGAACCACATAACATAATGAGGCTGCCGAGATCAAGAGCTGTAGAACTATGCTTGGAAAATGAGAAACAGTTCAAATTTATAACTTCCAGGAACAAGAACTGATTGTGGAAATCCTGATTATTGCTGCACTGCTTTTAAAACATGAAAACTTTTTTGGGACTAATTTAGGTTAACATGTACCCATCTCAGGAATTTAAAAAATTCCTTGACAAAATATAAAATTCAAAACAAAAACAAATGGATTTTATTATCCAAAGAAAACCATCTGGCAGAATACATATTTTTAAACCTTCCTGTGTATATACCATAGAATGACTCTATTATGCTAGATGAACCAGAATATTAGTAAAGCAAATGTATTGGAACACACCCTGACTGGCTTTACCATAAAAAAAAAAAACCACCAAAAAACAACTATAGATAACATGCACGAAAAACTGATGTCATTGTGTTTGGTCTATGCCTTAATATCCTTATTTTGAAGGTCAATGCAATTCTTTAATTCTTTTAGAAAGATTTGGACTTCCCCTGAACCCACTTACCTTTGGAAATTGAAGCATGAATTTTAAAACCCAGTGTCTCTTCTAACTGGTTGTAGTCAGATTCCACAGAGGATGCATGAAGTGTTTCTACCAAGAAAGGCATTCTTCCCTGTGCCTGATCATAGAAAATGGTGTGGTTCCAAGTGTATGGGACGCCGATGCCATCAATGGTGAACAGCCGGGTGGAGTAGGCATACAGCTGCCCCGGACCTGTCTGAACGTAGTCCTCCGTGTAATCCTAAGGAGGACAACACAGATTTGAGGATCAGCATGATTCTTCCTATTTTTTTTCATGAGGGTACTATGATATGCAGAATGAGAAAAAAATGGCTTAGAGGCTAAATATCTTTAGTTCTAAATAAAATTGTAATTGTACAGTAGAGTCTAAGAAATAAAATCTGAACCTCTTTATTATTAAATTAGTTTCATGATTTTACTGTTATAAATTATAGTTTCATAAGGGAATCAGAGTTGTAGGTCAAGAGTCAAGAAAGATGTGACAGGGTGATTGTTTATTCTTTAATTTCAGAAACTGTTATGGATGATATACAAAAACTTTCATGCAAGAGGTACCATTCTGTGAGAAGAAAATTAAACAAACTGCTTAAATCAGCCCAGCAGTGCTCTTAGTTCTGATAAGCAGAATAATAAATCTCTAAGAGTTTTGAAAAGACTTGTCCTTGAAGATTTTTTAAAAAAAATTAAATTAATTGGAGAACCATTGGTTAATAACGTTATATAACTGTCAGGTGTATAAGATTATAATTCAATATCTGTGTACTCTATTGCATGCTCCCCACCCGAAATCTTAGTCTCTTCCGTTACCATATATTTGGTCCTCTTTACCCACTTCATCCTCCCCGACCCCATTCTCCTCTGGTAACCACCATTCTGTCTGTGCCTATGAGTTTGCTTTTCTTTCTTCTATTTTTGTTAATTCTCACCCAGGATATTTTTTCCATTGTTTTATAAAGAGTGGAAAGGCGGAGGGGAGAAAGAGAAACATCGATGTGAGTTGCCCCCACACATGCCATGACCAAGGTGGCAGAATGAACCTGCAACCCAGATCCGTGTCCTCGACCAGAATTGAACCTGTGACACTTTGGTGCATGGGCCGATGCTCTAACTACTGAGAAAACTGGCCTCTATCCCATCATTTTATAGTCTACATATAAATGAAATTATATTATTTTTGTCCTTTTCCATAGGCTTATTTCACTTAGCACATACTGTCATGAATCATCCATGTTGAGACATACGTATATGTATCACATCTTCTTTACCCATCCATCCGCCCATGAACAGTTAGGTGGTTTCCATGTTTTGGCTAATGTAAACAAAGACCAGAGAGCCATTTCTAACTGCAGTGGTTTAGACATTTACTCCCCGAAACAACAAGGGGGAAGACACAAGTTCTCTTGCTCTTTCTATGGATCTCTGACTCCTGCTTTTACTGTTACGCCCATAAACAGTGAAGGCAAGTTATCTTGACAGTTTACCTTTACGGCGACTTCAGCAGGTGAGTGAAGCTGCAGCACATAGCCGCTCACGACAATATCTAGCAGCAAAGCACCATCGGAATCCAGGCCCCGAGCAATATGAGTCATGCGCAGGATTTCTCCTGGGAATTACAATGCGTTCACTTCAGCAGCAAAAATTATATGGTTTGTGTAAGTGTGGAACACATTTACCTTACATTCCAGCTAAGCTATGCTATTTTACCGAAAGCTTGAATAAACTCTTCTTAGCATCAGTCCCCAAATTAAAGGTAGGCTTATGACTGTCTCTAATTAAATGTAGGATATGATTACGTGAAGGATTCCACACTTTAAAATCACAAGCAACAACAAGACAATTCTACAAAATCGGTTGCTCGTGAGAAGGGTCCACTTCATCATGCGAACTGGCAATAACTACAAGTCTCTTTCCGATGTTTCAAGAAGTAGCAAAGGGCGTCTTAGTAAGTGCACGGTCATGACAGACCTACTTCTGGGATGATTAAAGCTGTGCATTCCCTGTCTTTCTTCCTTAAAGATCACTGCCATTTAATCACCTTTGATGAGGTTTGAAACGGATCTGAGGGCAACTGGAAAGAGCAATGAACAGCTAATACAAGTTCATTAACACTGAGGACAAAGCAAAAACATCTTAAGATTTGCTTGTTTTTACTTCCATCCTTTCAAAAAATATTTTTATTGATATCAGAGAGGAAGAGAGAGAGAGGAGAGAGAGAGAGAGAGAGAGAGAGAGAGAGAGAGAGAGAGAGAGAGGAACATCAACGATGAGAGAGAATTGATTGGCTGCCTCCTGCATGCCCCCTGCTGGGGATCAAGCCTGGAACCTGGGCAAGTGCCTCAACCTGGAATCAAACTGTGAATTCCAGTACATAGGTCCACACTCAACCATGGAGCCACGCCGGCCAGCCCACTTCTCTCTTTTTGATAAAGAATCCTTATAAAGTATTCTAATTGAATCTCAGGTTTAGATACAAAAACTTTTAAGTAATGGCAATGACTCATTTTCTTACTCTGTTAGGTCTTTAAAACTTTTTTTCTAAAGGTTTAAGGAGAAAATATATAGGAAATATAATAAAACAGTTTTGGGGTATAAAAATGACTATACTGTCTGAAAGCTCTTAGAGACCCATGTCAGTAAAAACTTACATGGAAATATAAAATTGCTTTTATATCTTTTATGCTAAAATTGCTTCAAAGACTGAAATTATTCTCTGTGGGAACATATATTTTTCTTAACCATGGACTTTTAAGGCAATCATATTTTTATAGTACTAGAATACTAAGTTGAGCTGGCACTAACCAGTTGCAAATTCCACTTGGGTTTCTCTCTTGAAGACTGCATTGGTGAGGGTGAAGCCATTGACTGCTTCTCCAATTTCCTTTGCTGTTGTCCAATAAATGGGATTTAAAATAGAAACTATCTTTCGCATTGCTGGACCTACATAAAAAGACATACATCAGGTGACAAAGCAAAATATTTACAGTTCCCTGTTATTATTGTCTTCATAGTATGTTATTCATAAGCATGAATGCTAAATAATCTTGAATAACAATAAAACAAATACTTTAAAATCACAAGCAACGGCAAGACAATTCTACAAATGTCTCATACACCTTTAAGAGTTGACTATTGGTATAGAATTACTATACTGATCATTTAGTAGTAACATCTTCTAGAAATTTTAACTGGAAATAAAAAGATGAAGGCTAACATATACATATTTTAAAAAGATACATTTTATTGACTTTTTACAAAGAGGGAAAGATTGGGATAGAGAACTAGAAACACTGAAGAGAGAGAAACATTAATCAGCTGCCTCCTGTGCACCCACTGTTGGGGATATGCCCGCAATCAAGGTACATGCCTTGATTGGAATCAAACCTGGGACCCTTCAGTCTGCAGGCCGACACTCTATCCACTGAGTCAAACAGGTCAGGGCTAACATATACAATTTTAAAGAGACTTATTGATTACTTCGATAAGGAAAGAAACTCACCAAGCCTGCGAGGCACATTGGTAATTTTGGCATGTATTACTCTAGTATCAGAGGTAGGGCTATCCGTCACTGTGGCGTTCAGGAAAGCAATTCCAAATTCAACATCATTAATATTTCCAATAACACTTCCTCTGGCTCGATGGGGCCCACCTATTGGGGGAAGGAAAAACATTCCTGGATAAGGAAGTCATTTCATCAACATTACATGGGAGAAAAGAAAACCAGTATTCAAAGATGCTACAAATCTTCTCTCAAACATTTGAAAAGATCATGACATCTGAATTTAAGAGTGTAATAAATAAGCTTTCAAAACATTCCACTCTAATATAGTACTCATCATCCCTCATAAATCCAGGCTCCTTCCAATCTATGCACATCATAGCAGTATTTCACAATCCAAAGAACACAATCAGTGTCCAGTCCCAAAGCCAAAATAAAGTGGGTGTTTGCTGATGGTAATGAAATGATGATAATAATGAGTTTATTGAGCATGTCATGTACTATAGTAAGCATTTAATATGTGATAACTCTTTTAATCCTATCAAAATCTCATAAAGTGGTTTATTAAGTAGCCACGGTGTGAGGACTAGAAAAAGAAATCATTACAGCTAGAAGGAGATGGAATGAGGATCTGATCACAGATGTGATTGGCATCAAAACCCAGGTTCTTTGACCTGTTTGCCTCCTTGTGGGAACAAAGGGGGAGGAGGAATCACCAGAAAAACAAACAAACAAACAAACAAACAAAAAACCCAGCTCTAAGCATTGTGACAGGTTACTGTTAACATAAATGTGACATATCTAAAGGGTTTTATCATCCAGCTTGGATTTCAGATCTTGGGCTTATCAAGTTTTTCATATTACAGGTATATTTAAAAAATGTTTAACAAGAAAAAATGGCAGGATATCATACTTTTAACAGTGCTACAAAATTCATACCAAGACAATCAGATTGAAAACAATTCTAATTTTAAAAAGTAGCTCTACAGTAATTTTAGGCTTTCCTCCATCTGGTCAACAAAATTATTGGTTACTCACAGAATAGGTGGCTAATGACTATTTCTCAATTAAATTGCATGCTTTTATAAGAGAAATAAACATTTTGGTAAGAAGCTGATAGTGAAATTTATAAATATTCATTAAGACTATATTTTAATGGGAGATATTTTAAAATAATCACCAGGTATTTCAGATATTGTTATCAAGTACTATATACCAGGGAGAAATATAATTATATTGAATCTCAGAAAAAAAACAGGAAGTATAGTATCACACCATTTTATTTATTGTTACTTTTTTATTTCACCATCTTAATTTGTATTACTTTATTAGAGAAAATATTTTCTTCACCTTGATTCCCCTTCAGGTTCTGGACTACATTCATTTGGTCATCAAGTATCAAGGAAACAGCAGTAATAAGAAAGAGAAAAAAGACATGACACCTGTCTTCACAGAGCTTATGTCTAAATAGGGAAGATAGATATTAATGAGAATTCCATAAAAAATGTGAAATTGAAATTTTACACTAACGTGTAAGATTTACTACGTGGGGAAGTCTGAAAAGGAAGTAAAAACTGAGTAGATGTCTTCACTAAGCCAGGGAAAAAGGCAGGAGAAGGGCTTTCCAGGTAGAGAAAAAATGGCATTTGTCACCCTTTGGGGAGGCGGTCGCTTGCTATATTGGAGAAACCAAAAGTGAGAGCTTAGAGAGCAATGGGAACCACATAGCAAGATGATGCAGCAAAGTAGAGAGCAGGCCCAATCAGGACCCGGTAGGCCATATGGGTCCTTATATTTATTCCTAGGCAGGGGAATAATTCCCGTATTCAGAAGGATCACTAATTCCCTTAGTTCTCTGGGTCACTGCTAACAAACATGGCCTCCCATTATGATCTTGGTTCCCCATCTCACAGAGGAAGAACTTGAAATTCCAGTAGTCAACTACCACCTCACCATTTTATTTATTGTTGGGACCCTTGAAACTTTCTGCCAAACTCTATAATCCAAACTGTCAGTATATTTGGACTTCCTTCCCACTGGGGCCCTGGTATGACCAGAGGCTGAGCTACCAAATGCTTCCACTGAAATGGGACTTATCGGATGCCTACATGTTAGAAGAACCTTGGAATCCTTGGTAATCAGTTGATATGTTGAGAAGATAAACTGAGCAGTTGACTGATAGACACTTGCCCTTTAGCTTGTCTAGATCCTAAAAATCTTTTAATATAACCTCTCTCTCTCTTACTGTGCCAAATGGGCCTTCTTCATTTCCAGGGACATTTTATTTCTAAAGCAACCTTAAAGCTTTGGAAAGTCCAGTCATATCTCAATACTTCAACAGTGTCAAACTGTTCTTTCTGGTCTGCTTCTGGTCCTTAGAAAGTCTATCATCTGAGATGAGTATTCTTAGAAATACCCACCATTTAAAAATGTTTTTATTCATTTCAGAGAAAGAGGAAGGGAGAGGGCTTGAGAGATACAAACATTGATGAGATGAGAGAGATACATTGATTGACTGCCTACTGGGGATTGAGCCTATAACCCAGGCATGTGCCCTGACCAAGAATCGAACCATGACCTCTTGGTTCATGGGTTGGTGCTCAACCACTGAGCCACACCGCTGGGCAACCTACCATTTCTTAGGACTCCATTAAACTTTTTCTAAGATGCATTAGTTCTAGAATTCTGACTTCGTTCCTCCTAAATTTTTAATAGCTAGCCGGTTGCATGATTTGAGTTGTGGTAGCTGAATTGAACTCCTCCTCCTATTTGTCTTCAAACTGAATTGGCTTCTATTTCACTTTCCACACTCATGTTCTCCCCTTTTACCTCTGTGAAATAACATCCTCTGATTGTGTATTCCTGTTAGATGTTCAGCTTCTGCTCTACCCTTATTCGTCAGCCTGAAATCTCAACCAGGCTTTCCCTACGTTTCCACACCCTTTTACCCCTCACACCCAGGACTACTATTTATGGCTGTGCAGACCAGATCCTATCACAAGGGAGCCTGGGAAGCGGCAAGCAGAGGCTAAAAGCCAGCCTTGAGTTTTGGGGTAGAGCAGCACCAGCTAGAGGAAGGAGGTACTTTTTGCCCAATTCTTCCTCCCAGAGATAGCACTGTTTTGTAACTTGTGGGCTCAGAGTGACTCCTTTTCTTAATTTGCAGAAAGGCTGTACATGCGCCAGCAGCAGGTTGGTCACAGTCTCACTGAGCTGCTTACCTGGGCACGCGTGTATATTGCATCTGGAAACCTGAGTGGCGTCTCCCGGACACGGGCGCCCACGGGTAGATGGCTCTGGATTGTTGCACAGCCGTTTTCTGGTCTTTTCGCCTCCTCCACAAGAAGCAGAACACGGGCCCCAACTCTGCCAGTTCCCCCAACTCCCATCCACTGTGAACAAGAATGGAATGGTCAATATGAACAAATCGGCCCTAAAACTGACATGTAGGGTGGCCCTGCCGATACAACTTTTACTTTAAGATCTGAGATGATGGTGCTGCCACAATGAACACTACATAGAATGCTTTGCTTGTTCTAATGCAGGAGTCGGGGAGCTCACCAGGGCACATGTCAGTGTTGCATCTCTGGATCTGGGAGTCTGGCCCCCCACAAGCTCTTCCTCCATTGGAGGGTCGAGGGTTATCACACGTGCGGTACCGCCGCATCTGACCCCCGTTACAGGACCGGCTGCAGACTCCCCAGCCACTCCAAGGGCTCCAGTGTCCATGAGCTACAATGAAGAACCATCGGAGAAGTGCTAACCAATGACATTCACTCAGCAAGTACAGAAAGACTCTCTCCAGGAAATGAAAAGAAACATACAGATCTATAAATAGGCAACTTCCAGAGATAGACAGATTAGCTGTTCTGACCAGAAACTGAGTATACATCCCAGTGATTGTATAATTCCATTTAATACACCTTTACTGAGTCTTACAGTATTCCAGGAGCTGAAGGATATGACTAAGACAAGATCTCTGGCTCTCGATCAGTCAAGGTGATAACACTGGAGATACAGTGGATTCAGATGCTGCTAGGATCGAATAATCTAGCTTGGTGACTGAATTAAGGCAGAGAGCTGCCTGCCTGCCTGCCTCCATAGAGGAATCACTAACATTATTAACAGTGAGCAGGTCAGGGTGCTGCTGCACTTGCACTCTGCAGCTGGTTCCATAGAGTAAATGAAATCAGACACAGTCCCTGCCCTTACAAATCAATGACTTCTAAGGTATAACACAGACTTATAGCAACCAGATAACATGTTAATGCCCTAAATCAAAGGTAGGCGAATCAAGTCACAGAATATTATAACTTTAAGGACTGAAAAGCCATAGTGGAACTTTAAGAAAGTATAATTTCGACTCACTATTTCCAACACTCACTTGGACAAGGGTCATTATTGCAAAAATCGCTCTGGACATCACTCCCTTCACACCTGCTTCCTCCATATTGTGGGGTGGGATCAGAGCAGTCCCTTGTCCTCTGTCTGGCTCCTCCTCCACAGGACACGGTGCAGGCACTCCAACTGGCCCAGCTGGCCCACTTGCCATCAACTAGATTAAGAAACAAACAAATGTGCTCTGTTAATACTTAAAAATGAGCAGGCTAGCCCTAGCCAATTTTCTCAGTGGTTAGAGCATCGGCCCACCTACTGAGGGGTCTCAGGTTCAATTCCAGTCAACGGTATGTACCTCAGGCATCAAGGGCAGACTTGATCTTTGGCCTTGGTCAGGGCATGTGCAGGGGGCAACCAATCGATGCATCTCTCTCACACTGATGTTTCTCTCTGTGTCTCTCCCCGTCCCTTCCACTGTTTCTAAACACCAATGGGAAAAATATCCTCGGGTGAGGATTTAAAAAAAAAGAAAAAGAGCTGATTAAACGATGGGCATTCTTAGTTTGAGCAATGCTGTTATTGACATTGATTCTTACTGACACGCTAGTTAGATAAGAGGCAGTGTTTATTTATTGAGGGTATAAACTTTGTATTTCTCTCACCAGGACAGTGTCTTTCACTGCAAACTTGCATCTGTGTTTCTGCTCCATCACAGTAGGAGCCATCAAATGATGGTGGAGGGTTATTGCACAGTCTTGTTCTTGTCTGGGTCCCCTGCCCGCAGCTTCTGCTGCACACACCCCAAGGCTGCCAAGTGCTCCATGCTCCATGAACTACAAATATCCCAAGAGACAGAGTCAAGTCACAGCACCATGTGTATTAAAAACAAAAATTAGAGAAGTAGATTAATTTAGTAATGAGTGAAAGTAGCCCAGAATAAAAAATTATTGAAATGGAAGCAAAGAAAACATGAGTGACGCTCTTCCTTTCTCCTTCTGATAAGATTTTCATGGAAATTAAGTCTATAGGAAAATTCTTAAGGCCAATGAATGCCAAAATTAATGCTTAATATTACCCAAAGAGGCTATTTTATTAAAATAAAAATTTAATCAAACTACCATATGTAAAGACGATCTGACTTTAAAAATCCTAGATAGATAAACATTTGCCTGTGCTCTGTGCTCAGGGGAATGTGGAAAGACCCAGAAGCTTAGGAACAAGGCAATATAGCAGATCCAGATGCAGTTATGGGCAATACAAATGTTTCCACCTCGATAACTTGGACCCCAGATCACAAGACCACATCGTTAATTCTGATTCAACTCCCATGTTTAAAATTGTACTTGGATCTTTCAACAACCTGATGATTTGCACAGTTGTAAAAAAAGTCCCCATTACATCATGTTCATGAATGAAAAGTTCTGAATAACATACTTACCTACTTCCGAAACAAACAACAACAAAACTGACCAGTGTTTTCCAGGTGTGGCCAAGGCCTCCGATGTGGTAACTAACATATTGCACCATCTGACCACGGGACTAGAAGTACCTTATATTTCTTACCAGGTGCATTGGCTGAGAATCAATGTTATGGTCCCTCTAATGTATAAGTCAGGATCAGGCCATACATTTGTTTTGAGGGTCATTTCTAAATATGGGACTCATAAAGTATGTTTTTGTGGCCACCCAGTTTAACGGAGATAGGAACCAAGACAGGGCCTTAAGGTCTGTGTCTAAATATTCTCTTAACTATTTAAGAGGCACCAAAACAATCAGGTAAAAATGAAGACATTATCATTTGGTTGCATTGTTTAGAAAAATTTTAAAACACATCTTGCATTTTCTTCTCACTAACTGTTTTCTAATTGAGTTGCCTACATGTCCCTGTACTTTATAGATACAGGCAAATACAGTCACGCAAATTTATTTTAGCTGACAAGAATTTGCACTAAAAAGTATTTGACTAAACCTAAATGAATAGGAAAAAACATTTAAATATTTGGCAGATATTCAAATTATTTATTCATTAATTCAGATTGTTGATGCTCAGAGTCCTTATAAATGGACTAAGTGATTTTAAAATATTCAGCTGTTCTAATTATTTTTCTATATTCTATTTTCAAGGCTGTTGGTTAACAAAAGCTCACACCTCTTACAATATAAAGTCTTAGAGCATAGATGCGATTTTATTGGAGGATTATAAATGGGTGATGTTTATTCATTTATTATCTGTATAGTTTCTATTACATATAAACATGTTTTTGGCTGAATATATATATATATATATATATATATATATATATATATATATATATATTAATCAATAAAGAAAACCTTAATCAGAAGTGAACTTCATGACATAAAATGTGTTGGAGTTGAAATGTTTCTTTTATATGACTGGAATGATAACAATATAAAAGAGAGAATAATAATATAAATCATCATGGTGTCTACATAGTACCAAAGAAGACAACGGTGGAGGAGTCAGTGTATAGGAAAAATGCAAAGGTAAGAGATGGGTTTGTGGTCACACTGTGTGGCAGTTCTGACTCTGGAAAGACAGCAGAACATGGTCCTTGCGGGGGACTCTGGGGCAGATGCCCTGGGTCTGAACGACTGCTCTGCTCTTACTAACCGTGCAGTCCTAGATGAGTTACTGGGCCTTTTGTGCCCAGTTTATAACCTGCCATATCCAGATAATGAAAGAACCTGCCTTGAGAGGGTCAGAGTTTACAGATGAAAAACACTGGATCAGCACAACACACACCATTTTAAAGTACCACATATATGTGAGTTATGAGCTAGTATGACCATTCTTTACTCAAAGTTCTCAACGATTAAAAAAACACACACACACTAAAAAAAAATGCTCATTCCTTAAGTAATCTGTAAAAATATGTGTTTTTGTTTTTGTAATGACAATGGCTGTCCAATGCCAGCAGAAAGGTCCATTCCAGAAGACACCTATCTTTTTTAGGGGAAGGATTGGAAGTTTAAAAATACCATTCTAACTGGGACAGAGAAAGTACAATATAAGCCTAAAATATCAATTTGTGCCACAAAATAAGGAAGTGTTCAAGGAATCAAGGGAATTTATAAAAATCATTTAGCTTTTCATGATACAGGTATCATCACTGACAAACTGTACAAAGATTGCTGTCATCGGGTATTTTTTATTTTAATGTATTAGGCTATTATAATTATGCTATTATAATTAGCTTTCTAATTCTTCAAGATGAAGAAACGTTTTGTTCTTTTGTTTATTTTCTTTAAGATTTCATGACAGTATTTTATTTTTAAATGCAATGGAACTTCTGAACTGAAAATCAAGATATGCAAGATCTAAGTGAATAGGCTAGGGAAACATCAGATTGACCTGGGTCCAAAGTCTTGATTTACCTTTAACTAGCTATGTAACCTGAATTAATTCTCATATACCCTCTGAATCTTAGTTTCCTCATCTGTAGAATAGCATGCAATATCCAATGAAGCAGATAACTATCTGTTTTGTTAATCAATTTCTTTTTTTTTTTTTTACTGTCTTAGCGAAGGTGTCACTCCTAGTTCTGCTCCATCACTTTAACTATGTGGGTTTGTTCTCTATGCTTGTTAATATAGGAATATTATCTGTTTATCAATCTAGTTTTGAGCAATTAGGAGAGTGCTTTGAGCATAGAATGGGTGCTCAACAAATCGTTTTTTGGATGAATCAATGACCCAATGAATGATTGAATACCCACTTCTCTATTTCTTTCAGGCTGTCAGACCAGGAGCCCAGGTCCTCTTGGCACTAAGAAACCCAAAATGGTGACCAAAGTGTCCTTCTCCCAGACTCAAGGTCAGAGGTGAGCACAGGATCCACACAGAGTCAAACAGGGTCCTTTCCCAGAGGCTGATACGAATTCTGAGCGAGAGAAACTCTTTGTCTCTGAGGCCTGAGATTATAGGGCCCCTGTGAGCCAGGAGCTACTGCCGTCATTTTTTCCACCACATGGAAAGAGTTTAAAGGAGAACACAGCCAAGAGAGGAAAGCAGAGATGCGAGATGGAAAACATGCTAGTAAACTATTGGCCCAATCCTTGGATTCAATCATATGTGAAAGGAGAATTTTCACTTAAGGTTATGTAAGTTTGATTTTCTGTTGCTTTGAACTCCAAGAGCCCCCCAAGATGTATGTTGTAGGGCTGTTTCACAAAGTCAAAAACAGTGCATACATAAAGCAGATAGTCTGGCAGCTAGCACATGATAGGTATTTAGTCACTGGCAACTATTATTATTTCAGCCCTCACTAACTGCTGTTTCTGGGAAACCCTTTAACCTCTCCAGGCTTTATTTCTCTCACCGGAAAATGAAAAGACTGGATAAGGTGTGACCTAACGTCATGGCCTCTAAAATTTTATGTCTTTGCAATTAGTTATGTTTTCTCTACATGATTCAAAATGTACCACAGTCTGGAGCCTTTAATCATGTTCAATTAAATCAGGTGTTTTACTTAACATCAATTCATGCTCTACCTCCCCAAGCTTATCCAGGAGACAGAATTAAGAGCACGGAGAATGAATCTATTCCAGGGGAGAGGCCATCACCTCTTTTCACAGTGAAGAAGAAAAGGTCATTCTGACTCCTTGATGGGAGTAAAAAACAGGAAAGTTTTGCTCATCAGTGGGTTCTCACCCGGGCACGGCCTAATGTTGCACATGATCACTTCCACAGCAGTCCCTTCACACGGCCGCCCACCATGTTGAGCTGATGGATTATTGCAAGTTCTGGTCCTGGTTCGGTTGCCTCGTCCACAGCTCCTTGTGCATTCTTCCCAAGGGCTCCATTCTGACCAGCTACCATGCACTGGACAAAGGTGAAACATTATACCACAAGATCATGAGATACATTGCCACTGAAAGTACTAATACTGGGGCGAGGAGGGGACAAAAGGTGATGGGGGAAAAAAAGAAGGTAAGTGGGTGATAAACAGTGATGGAAGGAGACCTGAGGTGGTAAACACACAATATAATATACAGGTGATACACTGTAGAGCTGTATATCTGAAACCTGTATAATTTTATTAACCAAAGTAACCCCCAAAAATCAATAAAAAAGAAAGTACTGCCAAGCTGATGTGGCTCAGTGGTTGAGTGTCAACACATGAACCAGGAGGTCATGGTTTGTGGGCTTGATGCCGTGTGGGCTGTACAGGAGGCAGCCCATCAATGGCTGTCTCTCATCACGGATGTTTCTCTCTCTCTCCCTCTCTTCCTTCCTCTCTGAAATCAATAAAAATATATTAAAATAAAAAAGAAAGTGCTAATTCTGGGACAACCCATCATTAGGAAACTGAAATGAACAAATGTCTATCTGTCCAATGAAGAGTAGTACCTGGACACAGTTTATGTTGACAGTTCCGCATTTCTGAATCTGACCCTTGACAAGGCTTCCCACCATTGGCCGGAAGAGGGTTGTTGCACAGGCGACTTCTCTTCTGGATGCCTCTTCCACAGGTGACACTGCAGGCTCTCCAGGCAGACCACTGGGAAAACCCACCATGAACTGCAAAGAAGACATTCTACTTTGTCTCTGTGTTAGTGAACAAAACACCTGCCAGCTGGATTTCATGAAGATGCACACTGGGTCTACAGCTAAGCCTGGAGCTGCTGAGAAATTGCTCATGGAAGCACTCTTTTTCTGGCAAAATGAAAATCTAAGCGTGAGAGAAGAACTTGAGTTAACTCAAGTTTCTGTCCAGCTCCAATCCTGACTCACTCGGACATGGCTACTGAAAGTACATGGCCAAGAAGTTTATATACTGTTTACCTTCTGAATATGTTTTTTTAAAAAAATCAAAATATACACATTGATTTCTAAGAACAAAGCGGACTATTTTTCAATCAAAATTCAGTTTGGGAATTTAAATAATTAACCTGGTATTTTCCAGCTCTATTCGGTATTTAGTCCCTTCGGCCTCCAAACTGTGGTGTGCTTTTTGTCCTAGCTCCATAAGCTAGAAGTGCCTCAAGGGTTAAGGAAGTTTGGATTAAGATGCTTAATAATATTTATGACTTGAGTTGTTCTAGGTGTTGTTTAATATGAATATCCATCTGTTCACACTCACCTTGGACTGTGACTGGTACTCTGACCAGGACAGAACCCATAAGATTTCGAGCAACACATTCATATTCAGATGTATCTTCTTTCTGAGCAGCAGAGATATATAATGAGTTGTTGGACAACACATTAACTCGGTCATCCCAGGAGATGGTGTGCCCTTGACGAGACCACATAATGGCTGGATGAGGTTCTCCGGTGGCCTGACAATTCAATATGACTTTGCCACCAACATTTGTAATTGTTGCTATTGGCTCAAGAGTGATTATAGGAGGACCTACAGAAAAAAAAGCACATAATGCTTCTTAGTTTTGGTGGAGTAATATAAGCATTTTAACCAATATTAAATAGTAACATTATTTTATTATTTCTTTATTGATTGTGGTATTATATATATGTCCTTATTCCCCCAATACCCTCCACCCCCTCCCATTAATGCCCTTACCCCCCTGTTGTCTGTGTCCATTGATTAGGCTTATATGCATGCATATAAGTCCAAAAAAGTCCTTCGGTTGATCTCTCCCCTTTACCCCCACCCTCCCTACTTTCCCTGAGGTTTGAGGTTCTGATCGATATTTCTCTGTCTCTGGATCTGTTTTTGCTTATCAGTTTATATTGTTCATTATATTCCATAAATGAATGAGATCATGTGATATTTATCTTTCTCTGCCTGGCTTATTTCACAAATTAAGTTAATGTGCTTATAAAACACTAGCTTCTCAACTACTAAGGTTTTAATTACCATTGATAGAATTTTCATAGCTGTTTTACGTAGTAAAAGTCAAAATTTTAAATCCTTAAGCACAGTAGCCTAGAGCATGGGATCTGCAGTCAAGGTTCCTGAATTCAAGTCCTACTTCCACTCCTTACTACCTCTCTGAGATTTTGCCCTTAAACATGGTGCCTAGTTGGAAGGATTCTTGTTAGACTCCACTAAGGTGATGTAGACACAGCTCTCTGATAAGCTAAGACCAAAAGAGTATTAGTGCTTTTGTCATCATTGCTGTTTTTTACACGATGAACATTCAAGTATTTCACTTATATAATTTTTGTGGTAAAGAGTCATTATTAACTTATTCTTTCATTACAAATCATCACTAACTTATTCATTAAACACACATTGAGAGCCTACTATTTCCCAGGCATTGTGCTAGATGCTGAGGATACAGAGATAACAGATATAACTTCTTCTAGTTTGAAGGAGCTCAGAGTCTATTGATAAGATAGATCAGTAACTAATTATTTAATTGTGTTATAATATACCTATAGAATGAAGTAATAGGATAGGTAGAATACAACTTAGTAGAGTAGGTAAATGTGTGGAGACATGGGAACATAAAGCAAAAATACCTTAATAAATCACATGAAAACATGTCCCTGGAAATGGAGAGGAAAAAGGACATTCACGAATTATCAAGAAAGTAGAAGTGATAGGACTTTCTCCTTGAATTGTATGAAGGAAGAAATTGATTACTACAGAGTTTTGATTTGGGAAATACAGTGTATGTTGGGCAACTTGATAGAACAGTGGAGGAAGAACAGTTTTGTTGGGAGTAAGTAGTTATGATTTGCATCCATTCAGAACTGTCTCTACACTTGAGGTATCTGTGGGACATTGTTGTAGAAATGTCTAGATGGAAAAAGAATATTCATTTCTGGAGTTCAGAATAAAGAAATGGGCTAAAACTACAGACTTCTGAGTCTTTCACATGTGAGTAAGATTATTTCAGAAGTGAGTCTAAAATGAGAGGAAGAGGGCCAGAGACAGAAACCATTGCAACATTATTAGATGGACAGAAAGCAAACCCATCAATGGTACTGAGAACTGATCACTGAGGTAGGAAGAAAATCAGAGAAAATGGTATCCTGGTAACCAAAGGAATGAGTTTCAAAAGGAGGTAGGAGTTAATAGTTCCTATAGTGGATGATACCTGCTCCAGTGAAGTCTTTGGAGAGAATGTAAAAAAGTTGTACATAGAATATTTATCGTTTTACAAGTCTACAGTGTCAAGATAGAATATGAAAGACTTCAGGGGGATAAGAAGCTTGACTGTATTTTTAAAAACGGGTAAGATTATATATATATATATAAGAGAAGAGAGCCAATTGGAGGAAAGAAAATAGTATGGCCGTGGATTTAGCTTTGAAATGATGATTCACCCTGTGGCATACAAAGCCTTAAACATTTGGTTAAAATCTTCAAATGAACATCAGAAGGACTTGCATTTAAATAGGCAAAAGGGAGTGTGCATATCCTTGAAGGAATATGATGGGATGACAGCAGTGTTTTAGTGGGACTGAGTTAAAAGGAGGATTATTTGCTCAAAGAGAGAGAATAAATATCAGATAATTCAGGGCAGTGGCTGCATAGCTTAGATTGAGAAGTGTATATGGAATAACAGAACATAAGACAAAATGACAGACGTAAAATATGTTTTATTGTGATGTTAATATGCTAGTATTTTATGTAAAGATATGACTGATGTATTGTCTTTTCATATGAAGTTAGAATCTCAGGGGAGTCATCATTATTAATGCATTACTTATATAAACACCCACATCATTCTAAACAACTGCCTTCCCACTGATGTTTACATTAACCTCACGCTAGGAAGTTTCAGTGCCGGAGCTTTTATTTCTCTCCCAGTGTTCAGATAACATTATGCATTTAACAAGCTTGCTGAATAAAGTAAATACTTCAGATTAATCGCTCAACACTACATAGCCATATAATGACCAAATGAGCTCATCTGCTCATGTTATTATGGTCAAAGAAAGTGTCAAATAAAACCTAGAATTTTAATTTGGATACCATAGTTGAACATTTCCAAATGCATGCAAGGCTGTAAATTAACCCAACAATGAAATTCCTTATGTACATCTTTCAAGGTTGACTTAATTCCACCAGTCACATAATGATCACTTAAACATGGTCATTTTATCTAAATGAAGACACAGTTTCTGGTTCTTTAATCTTAATTTTAAACAAATTATCTTTTGGCTTCATTTATATGACTCATTTATTTAAATGTGTTTACTGTCAGTAATTTTAAAATAGCTAATCTAATGCAGCCTGTCTTAAACCTGGCCAGTGAACACTCTTTCAGAAGAGATTAATCATGTGATATTCTACCTATATTCACTTAAACAAGGAAGGGAGAAGTTTCCACGGAAATAACATTTATTTGGGAAATGCGGCATTTTATGTCCTCCTCTTGTTGAGTTATAACTCACATCAGCATATTAACATTTTTTAAAAGATCTGCAATAAAGAAACTTTACTGCAGATAGTGGGTGTTCTTTATATACTTAATAAACGAATGTTGTTTAATTTTTTCCCCCTCAGACTTATTTGAACATCAAACTCGACTTTTTTCTAATAACATCCCACAAGATTATCATTTGATAAATATGCACTTAGCAAGATATAGAAACATCCTAAGTATCTGTTGATGGATGAATGGATAAAGAAACTAATGTATTTTTGGTGTGTGAGTGCATGTATATTATATATTTATTTCAGCTAAAAAAAGAAGGAAGTTCTGTTAGTTGAGACAACATAGGTGGGCCTAGAGGGCACTATGTTAATGAGAAGAGCCAGCCAGAGAGAGACAAGTAGCATATGGTATCATTTATATGCGGTTCTTAAAAAAAAAAAAGTCCAATTCATAGAAACAAAGAGTAGATTATTGATTGCCAGAAGGTGGAGGATGGAAAAAATGGGAAGATGGTAGTCAAAGGATACAAACTTTCAGTTATAAGATGAATGGATTCTGAGGAACTAATGTAGAGCATGGTGATTTTAGTTAATAATACTGCATTGTATACTTGAAATCTGCTAACTGTGTAGGTCATTAGTTTTCTCACCAAAAAACAAACCCAAACAAGCAAGAACTGGGTAAGGTGATGGATGTGTTAATTAACCTCATTGTGGTAATCATCTCACAACACATACGTGTAGCAAATCATCACATTTGCAATTTTATTTATCAATTATACCTCAATAAAGCTGGGGGGGAGGGGGAACACTGTCTTAGGCATTGTAAAAATATCTATTCAATGTCAAATTCTTACAGAAAAGTGGTTTGGCAAATAGCTGTTAATAAATACTAGTCCACAGCACCTCTCCATAGTGAAGGAAGAAAATATAAATTCATCCCCTTAAGTACTGAGCCTATTCAGTCAAGTTGGTTGGCTGAAGTTCTCAACTCAATGATGTTGTCCTTGGGTTAGTCTCTGAAGAGGTTCTGGGGACTGTTCAATGGGTCTCTGGAGTCCTTCCTGTTTTTCTAATTATGAAAGCGCTTTCTTCCAGGGGCTTATACTGAGGGGCTTCATGATGAGTATGATAAGCCTGCCCAGATCACATAGTTATTTCATGGAAATAGTGACAGATCTGGAGCACTTTTGAGGTCGTTTACACTAGTTTTATTTTTAATACATACTTTAAAAGAGCCACAAAATGGCATCTTTGCAAGCACTTTACAAGAACTGTGGTGTGCTATAAGAAGAGTATTCAATGGAATATATTGCAAACAAACAAAAAGCCCTGCCGTGAAGCACTTGAGATTTTGAACTGCATGTGTTAAGATAAAATAGAGAAAAATGTCTGTGCCAAAATGTATCTGCCTTACGCTCACTAACAATGGCTCCATCAGCCGCAGAACGTGAAGAGCAGACACACTCTGAAAGCTGCCGTTGATGTACTTGCTATAAAGTTCAGGACAGTAGACATTCTTTATTAGGCAACATTGCTTAGATCAGGCGTTTAACTGGAATTGAATGAAGCAGCTTACTCTGCAGAGTCAGGCTCATGCTGCGCTCCACCACCCCAGCTTCGTTAGCAGCTACACACGTGTAGTCACCGGCATCGTCATTCTAAGGAAAAAGCAGTGTTTGTGGAAACATGAGCTTACAGAGTAGGGCAAATAACTTGGTTCACTTTGACACTAGTTTATATGAAATTTCCTCTTTGAGATTGCATTTTAATGGAACTAGAAAAACCTACATATCTTTAATCCTATAAAGAGGCTACAAAAAAAAGCAGAAAAAGAAATTCACAGCCTTTTTTTTTCATAAAAAGGTTATAATTGCTCTCTGGGATAATATTTACTAGGAAATCAAGGCAAAAATAATCATCTATCCAAAATTACCTTACTGAAGGAAAATGTTGATGCTATCCTAATAGTAACTTAAAAACATTAAAATAATCAGGACAAGTTAATAAATATTGAGTCTTTTCTAATGAGGATTAGTTAATAAAAAATTAAGATTAGCTTCTATCTAGAGAGTTTGACAATTAAGAGAGAAAGTGAAAAGCTAATTTACTGGAAATTATAAAACACAGAGTGTAATTTCCAAGTTTATATGTATGTGGTATAAAAATAAGTACTATATGAGTTTAGATTTGGCAACTAGTAAGAGTCACAGATTTCACTAAAAGTCTTATAAATAGGAGAATTATGGTCTTATTAATAGAAACATTATGACAGTAAAGGGAAACTGAATTGCAGGAAATAGAGGAGTACAGGAGAAGGAAGACAGATGTTGATTTAGATGTTCAGTTGGGGGTGTCAATGTATTATCAAAATAGAAATTTCTAGTAGGGAACTGTAAATAGAAGTTGGAAGAGTTCTAGAATTGGAAATAGATATTTAGTAATCTGAAATTGTGAAAAAAAGATTTGTATTAGTATTAATGTTGGTATTAGAAGTACTAATAATTATAGAAGTAGTAATGTATATGTAGACAAAAGTGGAAGAGGGAGTAATGCTGAAACTCATTAGTGTTACAGTAGCTACAGCTCAAAATTTAGGGGATAACCAACAACATCTAATGCTGAAACTAAACCAAGGAGAACAAAGAATGGTCCATTGGATTAGGTGATTAGATAGTATGTTTTAATTATTATTTCAATTAATTACAAAACAGGTTAACAAATTACCTATATGTTGTCTACCTGAGAAATATTTAGATAAAATATCTCATTCACATGACCCTCAAATTAGAATAACTTAAAGCACTACTCATTTTCTAAAATACTAAAGTTGTTAGAAAGCCTAATACATAGCTATTGACTTAGTAATGAAAACTGCCCTAAAACTTGCTTGTAATTGTGTTTGTGATTCTTCCATTTCCTGTTCTACTGATACTAATAGGCCAATGATGGGGAATAAAGCAGAAAAATCATTTTATGGCTCATACTTCTTCAAAAGGCCTAAAAAGAATCGTTTTGAACCATTGTTTCAGTTTTTTATAACAACCCATTGATTCAGATTTTATGATTTAAATTAAAATGCAAGAGAAACTTTCCCCATCATGGCACCTATAGAAAGGCATTCATTGTGGCACCTGAAGTGTATACCAACAATTCCAATGTGACTTACTATGGTGCCATAAATGGCCAGGGAGCCATTGCCAAGTTGGCGGATTCTGTGGTTAATTTCAATATCCACCCCCTTTCTGTTCCACTGGATGGTTGGGGCGGGATCGCCTTTGACCTCACAGTTCAGAATTGCATTTCCACCAAGTGGTTCAATCCAATTAGCAGGGTAATCACCTTTGAAGACTGGAGGTTCTGGGGAAAAACACAGGCAAGTAGAAGTAAAAGGAAGCTCTGATAATTTCTTTGTGATTTTAACCTATTTAGAAAGGTCATTTAGTGAGGGGTACAGCCAATTTCAATCCCCATGAATTTTCCACAATCAACGGCTCATGCCATTTCATAATCTAAGCAGATGATTACACTTTGTGCCAAATTATCTCCTTACTTATTGCTTACCTACTTTGAATTGCATATTCGAAATATTCTATTTCCTATGAATTTGCATATCTGTGAATTACGACCAGATGGATTAACAAACTGAAGGTATGATGCACCTACACTAATAAAAGGGAAATATACAAATTGACCATACCTACACAACGCCCACCAGACAATCAGGAGAGAGTATGCAAATTAACCCAATAAAGATGGCAGGTTAATTTGCAGACACCAGCACAGAGTGGTCTGGCAGGGCAGGATGCCTGCTATGAGGGGGCGGGGGAGGGGTGAAGGGAGCTACAGGAGCAGTGCTCTAGCCAGGAGCTAGGACTTGCAGGCTCCCGAGCAGCCAGGAGCAAAGGCAGGGGAAGGAAGGCCTATTCTTGCATGAATCTTCATGCAGTGGGCCTCAGGTTACTTCATAATCAAGGAAAATGCAAACGATTTATTATAAATAAATTATGAGTAAAAAATAGAGCACGTTTACCTACCTTTCACATAAACAAATCCAACTGCCTTCACAAAACCAATACTGTTCTCTGCGGTGCACACGTAAGTACCCGAATCCTCTTTGGAAACTCTTTCAATAACAAGTTCACTGTGTCCATTGACACTGTCAAAGTGGGCTGAGAGAAACAAGTTAGGAAACAACATAAATGCCTCTCAGTAACTTAGGAAAACAATCACAACAGCTTCGTCTTTTGCAGGTTAGATTTATGTGTTAGTCAGCAATTGAACCCGAGATCTCATCATGAACGTGGAGAAGAGAGCCTTTTCCACAGTTCCCTTCCTCTCGGCTACTTGCTATGTCTTTAGATGCTTGTTTGAAGAATGAAAAACAGCAGGAGGAGCAGGAAAAGAGAGTGAAAACATTTTAAAAATTATTTCAGATTGAAAATACATCTTTCATTTCCAAGTGTTGCCTAAATCTGGTTAATAGTCTCTCTGGGTTTCAAAAATCTTTCCCTCAGAAATATGACATTTTCCATTTAATTTATCTCATCACCACTTTTCCTCCCAAACAATTTCCTTCAAAAATATGAAAAACTTTTCAGTTACAATTCAAGTGACTTGGCAGGTCAGAGGAGATGCCATGAAAATGTACACCAGTTAGGCAATGACAACATGATTAAATATGTAATAATTTAAACTTCTCCGTAATCAGTGATGATATAAATACTTACAAAGGTAGTTATAATATTTGGAGTGCACTATAAGGTTAATCCTAAAGCAACTGATACTAAATAAGATTCTGATTAGACCATCCAATATCTAATTATGTTAAGTATATATTTATCTTGCATGATTTTTCCACTCAAACCATCTTTTAAAATTTCATACTGCTGAACATTAAGTGAAAAATTAGGCTTTAAAATTTAAATAGCTAAATAAGTACTACACCCTTAGAAAATAGTACTTAAGATATTTTTGCATGTTATTTTTCCTTAGTGACATATACTATTATTATTAAGGTAATAGAGTTGATGAATTCCAGTCATTAACATAAATATTTATAACAGAAAGATCTAAAGTTTATTACTACATTTCTAAAAAGATATTAAATTTTAATAGTGCAGGATTTCAGAACTCAATTTTGGACAAGTTTCATTACTGCAACGTCTTTATGCTCATAACAAATAAGGATATAACTTGTCATCCCAGCTCTTGAGTTCCAGGAACTAACCACCTCAATATGTAGTGCACATATTGACTGGAAATTTCTATGTAATCAATCTATACTGTAATAGAGATTAATGCATTCAGCGAGAAGTAGAGTTCTCCGTAAAATTAAGACTCTAATGGTAGCAAACTTAATTCACTTAACAATGATGAAGGAGATCCAGTGGGAATAAATTTAGGTGCCAGTATTTATCATAACTGTTCTCCTGGGGAAGACAGATTATTTTTAGGTTAGAAATATTCACTTATGTCCTGCACTATATGGTCCTGTGACCAACTTATCCTTTCAAAAGAATGACAAGAATATAATATATGAGGTACAGGTGAAAATCCAGGCCAAGTTACACATTATATGGAAGGTGGAGCAATCAATTCTTTTTTTTTTTTTTTGCTGTTTTTATTTTTTCAGAAAGAGAGAGGGGGAAGAGAGAGAGAGAGAGAGAGAGAGAGAGAGAGACAGACAGACAGAGAGAGAGAGATATTGATGTGGTGATGAAAATTGATTGGCTGCCTCTTACATGCCCCCCTCCAGGATCCAGCCTGCATCTTGGGCACATGTCCCAACCAGGAATCGAACTGGCAACCTTTCAGTACAAAGGCTGATGCCCAACCAAATGAGCCACATCAGCCTGGGGGAGCAATTAAGTCTTCATGTAACGTTCAATCAATTCCCATAGCTAAAGGAAGGAAGATTGGATTAGAGTTCTTTATGGGCGTATTTATTCTCTTCTGAAGAATTAAATTACCAACCTGGGATAATATTGTTATTGAAGGTCCATGTTAACTTGGGCAGTGGAATACCAGTTGCTTTACAGCTTAATCTTAGCCGTTCTCCTTTATTTAATGACACTTCTCCAGGAAGTTCAGTGAAAGTGGGGAGAACATGTACAGTCAGGCTGACAGTGTGTGTGTCTTCACCTGCAGCATTGTTTGCAACACAGGTATAGGTGCCAGCATCCTCCAGCTTAAAGAAAAACAAAAATCACAGTGCTTAAAATTACATAATCTCACATCACATTAGATAAAATACATAATCTTTCACAGCTTGGTCCCTAAAGGAGCATTCTTATATAAAGTTTAAACTTCTACCTTGTAGTCTGCCCCATTTGTCTAGCTTCCAGCATAACATAAATTAATATGTAGAGAAATTTAAACAAAAGCCTATACCTTATAGAACTAGCATTTTATGGTCATAAGAGCTCAGAAAACTTTAGATTCTAAAGTTTATCAGATAGTGTACTTTGGCTCTGCACTGTGCCAATACAGAACAAGTAATTCTAAAGACTGGTTGCGTCTCGACAGTTTAGTTGGTACTCTGGGTACTGTAGCACCAAAAACTACCAACTTTTTAAAGGCGATAACAAGAGGAGGGGCAGTATTACCTGCAATTCTAAAGTTTCATTTGCTAAATCCAACTGCCAGTTCTTGGCATGTATCTTACCATCATAACTAGCTGGTTATTAATATTAATAACAGGAAAGGAACAAAGGGGAGTCCAGACATTATAAGCCTAGTCATCTGGGCAGCTTTCCCAGGAAGCCACAGTTTCACATTGCCATCGGTCCGTTCCCTGAAGATCACTGGGGGAAGAGACCAGACAAAGGGGAAATGGACGCATGCATAGTGAAATAGGAAAGGTGCTTGTCTGTCTTTCTAACCTTTCCTATTTCACTATGCATGAAAAAACATACCAGGGTAATAGTCTAAAGGGGGTGGAGCCACTGTAAGCCCGTGAGATCTTAGAAAGGTAAAATCCCCAGATAAAGCAGCAGTTTATTCTCTTGTTCCTCTTGCTTCTCTCCTGCTCCCTTGCACTCATCCAGGAGCTAGCTTGCCGTGTGGCCCTAGAGGCTGCTTGGTCTATGGCCATGTAGCCCCCACACAATGGACTGCAGCTGGGAACAAAAGCTAAACTAGCCTGATGCTAGAATGAACTGTACAAATATGGAATGGGAACTCTGGACACTGGCTTTCATCCTAGGTCTGCTGAAGACAAAATGGGACTTCTCCTTTGGCAGGAGGGAGCGAGATGGGACCTTGGAGGTTCGATTAATTCCACAGAAATAAAACTTTCTACAATACCTCATCTCCTGGTGAGGCAGCAGGAAATCCTTACTCCCCTGGCACCTGAAGAAGCCCATTTCCATCAGCAACAGGTGGGAACACTTCGCCATTAACTATCTTACTGGATTTATTGGTGACATGTGAAAAAATAATGACTCCCTTCTCTTTGAGACCATGTCTTCCCTTATTTTTTTCCCTATCTCACTGGTTGCTCTTTTTCCATCTCCTTTTGCTGACTTCCCCTCAACATTATATCTTAATGTTGGCATGTGAAAGGTCCCAGTCACTGGCACTCTCTTCTTTATCTGCACTCAATTCCTTGGTGAACTCATACAGACTTATGGCTTAAAGTACCTCTCTATATGAGTACCAGTATTTCCAGCTCAGATCTTTCTTCTAAATTCCAACTATACTGAACTTCTCATTTCAACTCTCTGCTCGGATGCCGAAAATTGTACTCCCAATTTCCCTTTCCCCCTTCCTGTTCTAGCTTAACTTTCAATATCTCTGAAATTGGGATATAACTTAAAAACTGATCATCTGCTCTAGTTTGCCTGTTCACATTTTTTTTCTTAGTGGTACATAAAATAATGATCCATCTCATCACTGAGGGACACTTTTGCTGGCACATGTGATTTAATTAGGGCCTCCTGGCCTGGCCTACCATTAGGGCTATTTACCTGGTAATCCCAGGGGTTTGATTCATAACAAGTAATGGGATCAACTTTATCATTTTAATCTATTCAAATTAAGTCCACTAAGATGTAGTAATGACATTTAGGCATTTTAAAGGGTGATGAGAAGGAATAAGATATGCACAAAAGCTCTGAAATTGATTCATATTTTAATTATGTTTAATATTTGATGCAAAGTGTGATATTATCAAAACATATAAAATTTTTTAGTCCTGGTATACATAGACATATATTTCTCCTCCAGGGGACAATCAGTGAAAAACGAAGAGGCTTTTGTCAGCTATGATTCTGCAGACGGATGAGGTACCACCTGAGACTATTAAAAAAAGCCTTAGCATGCATAGGTCCTAAAGACTTCAGTTTCCTTGTTAAGGATTCGAAAGGGTTATTTTAACACCCTGAAAGAACCAGAAAACTGTGTGTGTGTGTGTGTGTTTGTGTTTGTATTTGTTTAATAGCATATCAGACTTCCTTGCATCTCATTCTTCTAATTGTTCCCGAACATGGTTATAAGTATAGAATATAACCAAGACACATAGAATGTTTTCCTGAGAAAATAGATTTTCATAAAAATGAAGTAATAATTTTAGAAGGAGGCCATTCATGAGTTCTTACTATCTGTTTAATATTAGTCTCAGACCTGGGACATAAGTATGAAATTAATTTTATAAACTGATTTTATAAGAGTATTTTTCTTTCATTATTAAAAAACATATCTCCAAGTTAAGCTATTTAAAGTAAAAAGATAAATCAACAATTTGGCTCAATGTACTATCCATGTCTGTTACACTTACCACAACATTCTCCAGAATGAGTTCTCCAAAGGGTTCAACGGTGTATTTTCCTAACAAATTGGCTAAAAGAACATTGTCCTTTTCCCAGTGAATTGCTGGTGTAGGGATCCCATCAGCCACACATGGAAAAACAGCCTGTGAATTCTCACTGGCCATATAGTGTACATCTGCACTTCGGATTTTGGGTGGCACTACGAAGAGTTTAACATAGATGACCATTCAGGATGTTGAATTCAATAATATATTTTTTACATTGAAAATTAGCACAACAAAGAGTCTTTTGAAGGTAAATTTGCTAGAAATATTAAAAAAAACCTATTGAGATATTGATTTGTTACTATAAAACCAATCAATACTTTTGATGCTAGCAAGAATTGTCATGGATTTGAACGAATTGAGTATTTTGCAGTTTCAAGGCAAATGACTTAGGGCAGGGTTGAAAATCTTTACATTTTATTTGACTTTCTTGAGTTTCTTTTCCTTTCACAGTGAAGCAAAACAAACACCAAACATGTTTCTATTGTAAACTGTTGGATTTGTATCAGAAAAATATTGTGAGAATGAACTAATAAAAGTTACCA